>VDFB02327149.1:0-23760 GCA_007258455.2 Sequoia sempervirens
ATTTCAATATTCTGTGTGGCTTCTTCACTCGGTTCAACTCTCGTAATTTTCTTCTGCCTGAGTAAACTCTCGTTCTTGGCAAAGGAGTTTGAAGATTTCGTTTCCTGTCTCTAATCCGTCAGAATGGTGTCGAGTTTATTTTGGGCATTCCGTCTCTGTTCTTCTCCTCGGTTGGAAGCGTCGGGGTTCCTTGGTTGTCAAAGTAGCTGAGCTAAGAGTTGAATTTCTCAAGTTTCGAATTCATTATCTTCAATCAGGCAAGTAACAAGATTTTCCTTCAAGTATTGATATCGATGGTTGATACTTGTGCAATTTATGTGTTGGCTATCAATCCGGTTATGGTTTTTCCCAGTAGAAAGCGTTCCTCTCTGAAGTACATTAGACTTGTTGCGAATAGCATTTCCCAATATCGCATAATGTAATGAACAATGTAGCTGCAAATGAGAATCATACCGTTCTGGTTCTTCCTTTGATCTCATTGGTTGATACCCAGTTGCTCGCATTTATTCCTCTGTCATCAATACCGACCCTGAAGTTAAATTTTCAATCAATTATATTTATGTTTCCACTACCGGTTGTGGGCTTAAATTGAATTCTTGATCCTCTGGAATGGAACCCGAAATGGTTTTGGTTTTCTTCCTCTTTTCCATGCGGTGATCAAACCTTGTCTGAGTATTTGAAGATTATGTTGGGTTTATAATTGAAATAACTCTGAATTAGTGGGATTTGGGGAAAATGAACTAGAATTTCCATTCAATCTCCATCTAATCAGTAAACCAAATCATGACCTAGTTTTCATTCTACCCACTGTTCGGAGTGCATCTGAACATATGTATATATAAATTTAGTGGAATCTTTCGTTCCTAGAGTATTTGAAACGGATCTTTTAACTATGTCACACTGATGCCTATATTAATAGGCTCTCTTTTGTTATACAGTTGCGAAGATTATTAGAATGGGGCTGGTAAACTCTGAATTCTGAATTGGTGAATAGGTCTAGTCACACGAAAATTCTGGTCACAATAATCTCTCTCTCTCTCTCTCTCTATATATATATATATCATTCTCTATAGATGAGATCTTTTGAATATCAACAAATAAGGAATTATAAGTCTGAATAGAAACCTAAACTGAAAGTAAGCAAGGGTCATTAATTGGGGAAATTGAAAATATACATACTCCTTGGGTTAAGTTTAACCCTGATCTAAGAAGAATGACAACCAAACCTGATAGTGCAAGATCATAACTTAATCTGATATAAACTGCTGAACTTTGAATCAAGAAGGAAGAATTGAAGACATGACATTAAATATATAACCCCTAAGGTCAAGATTTGACCTCGATTTAAGGGAAAATATTATGAATCAAGTTGTGGTAATAAGAGCAACTTCTTCTCGGTTGTGCTCATCTTATGACTTACCTTGCCAAGGGATTGAGGGTATTGCCTTCTCAGCAGATATCAATTGTTAAGCTATCCTTGATTGTAAAAACAGTTAGCTACCCAAGAGGTGAAAAGATAAAGAGTCCAAAAACCTCATAAGGGGTTAAGAAACAGCTTAATCTTAAGAATGGTTCTAACTTGATTATTGTGATGTTAAAACCTATGGTTAAGACATAATCACGAACTCTGAAGAAAAGATAAACAAACTTATTAATGTAAGATTAGACCCTAATCTAAGTGTTATCATGTCGAGCAAGGATGCGTGCTGTCGGCACAATGATGCCACAAATAATTAATTAAAAATCCTTGGCCAAGGTAGATGCCCGTTCGGCAATGTCAGCTTCCATGGCCAGATATACTCTGATCAGGATGATTCTTCTGATAGGAGGTACCTATAGAGGAAGGATCGATCAGTAGTATAGGTTCGTGGACATCAGGCTCAGAGACATGATGATAAATTGATCCATGTTGATTACCCTCGTGAAGGGCGGGTTCTTCAGTTGAAGAAACTCGGGAGACCAGTAGGTCTTGGTTGGGCGGCAAAGCCCCTGATGATAATTCACTTTCCCTCATTGCTAAGATTATAACAGCAGGATGATGATGTCAAATGTATTTCTTCCTCACTCGTAAATCCAGGTACATGAAATGCTATTTAAGCTTACTTTCATTTATGCAATGAATGACATTCGTATATGTTAAATGTACATTGTAAGAATCTGCAGTTAATTAGTTAGACAGATACTTGTATCATTCAGCTGAAATGAAAAGTTTTGGAATTAGTTATTGAATAAAGAGAAGTTATTTCCTTTCCTTGGTTCATATATTGGTTAAATGGAAACCCTAGTTTGACAGTTATTTAGTTTAAGATTTTGTGAGACGGTTGATGGAAACAGTTAGATGTTACTTTTCAGCTGAAACTAAAAACTTAGAAGTTAGTTGAAACGATTTGAAATCCTAGAATGAAAACAAGTTAGTTGTTCTTCGGCTGAAATCGATAGATGGTTGAATTTTTAAAACCGTAGACTGGATAGGTTGTTACAAGAAGAATATGGATTTTGTGTGATATGTTTGAAGACATAAAAATGAAATAACATAACTAATGGATACCAATCTGTATATCAAACAAAGACATATCAAGAAGCATTGATTATATTGAAGTTTAATTAAAGATTTAAACTTATCAGTTTTGGCCGACTCCCATACAGCTGACAGCTACTTCTATGATTATAGAAAGGCAACGATTTGGTCCTACAAGGCAGCACTTTTATATGATTTATTTTTTAAGAAAATTTACTTGGTATATGATCAATAGAGACAATCAGCAATTATATATAAATCGCACAAGTATGACAGCAATTATAGACTTCATACAGCAGTGATATTGGTTCAGAATTAATAGGCAGAGATCAATAGAGACTATCAGCATCTATATATAAATCGCACAAGTATGACCGCAATTATAGACTTCATACAGCAGTGATATTGGTTCAGAATTAATAGGCAGAGATCAGTATTTGGAAGCAGCAATCAAAGATCAGATTAAAGACATTGATTTAATCACAGAAGGCAGCGCTGGAAATTACAAAGATAAAAGGTAGTGAGAACAAAGGCGCAATTAATAAACTCAAAAAGCTGCAATCATTGTTTTGTTTATAAAAAGACAAAAGTTATATAAGAGAAATTTCTCTTATTCAAATTTGTCTTAAATGAAGAAAAGGTGTGATTCATTAGTTTTTGTTTTGAGCAAACAGATTTATTATGAAGCATGTGATTTGTCTTTGCAATGAAAAAAAGTGGTGATCTTTTAAGGTGAAAGATATCTTCTAAGGAATTGCCTCTCTTGGCAAGATATAAAGGGAGTTTTTCAATAAATGTTTGGGTGTGTGCAAAAAAAAAAAGGTATATCATAAAAACACAATCAGACATTAAGAATAAATCTGCAAAAGGTTTTGTAGTAGACTCAAAGGGAGTTTATGAGCAAATTGCTGGAGTAAATTGTAGCAGACTTCTGAAAGAAGAGAACAAATAGAAGACAGATTTATGAAGACTTCATAAGCAGATTTATGAAGACTCTATGAGCATAACTGTGGAGTCTTTATGAGGTAGATTTGAGCAGACTTACAAAGCGTGTTTATGAATGGAATTATAGCAGATTTATGAAGAATTTGAAGAAGATTTGTTAAGGAATTTAAGAGCAGATTTATGACAGAATCTTAAGGAAAGTTGTGAAGAAGTCTATGCAGATTTAAAAAGGTTAATACATGAAAAAGTGATTGAATTAAAATTGTGAAGAGCATAATACCTACAATAAGATCTTTATGAAGGCATAGAGAGAGTTTTTATGAGAGGTATGTATGTGGAAAGAATATGCAAGCATAAGTAACCATACAAGTATATTTATGTTATGAGAAAGAGGGGAATCATGGAGTGAAAGAATAAAGATTGTAATGTCCATCATCCATTGAAGAAGCAACTTAGAGGGTGGTACTACAATTGTAAGTTGGTGCTTCCTAAAGAAGATATCGGCACCTCTAGTAGGTTGGTGCCTACTAATTCAGTTATGGTGGTGTTTCTAGTGGGTTGGTGCTCACAAATTGAATGAGGGGTTGGTGCCTCTAGTGGGTCGGTGCTCACAAATTGAATGAGGGGTTGGTGCCTCTAGAATTTGTAAAAAAAGTCTAATAAAAGCAATATTTTTGTTGTGGTTTTCTCCCATAAGGGTTTCCACATAAATCTTGGTGTTATTGTGTTATTGTGTTCTTAATCATCAAGATCTTGCATGGTTAATATTGTTATGATTAATTAAGTTTAAATTAGTAAAAGTTTGTATTATATTGATTCACCCCCCCCTCTCATTATAATTGTGTGCTCATCATTCGTAACCCTATGTACACTAATATTAAGGGCATAGCATGCCCCCCTCTTCAGAGAAGCATTGTCCTCAAAGCTAATCAAGTGTGGATTATTCTAAATGAACTCATTCTCCCATGTGGCATCTTCAATTGGTAAATTCTTCCATTGGATGAGATACTCAATGAGCGTTCTAGTCCTTAACTTCTTTATTTGTGTTTAACGAATGAACTCTAATTCCAATATGATTCTTCCTTCTTCATCGAGCTTTGGTAATATTGTCTAAGTAGGGATATTATGCCCAATTACCTTCAAACAAGAAACATGAAAACTTGCATCTTTGTTGTTGGTGGCAATTCTAGCTTGTAGGCAACACTACCTATCTTTTACATGATTTAGTATGGGCCATAATATTTTGAAGACAACTTGTTCTTTTTCTATTGCTTCAATGACATTTGCTTATAACGCTGCAATCTCAAGAAGACCCAATCCCCAGCTTCAAAACTTCTTTCACTACAGTGTTGGTCCACCTGCTCCAGATTTTGTGACCTAAAAAAGCCGGCCTTCTCCGGAGGTTACCTTGTTTGAAAGTGGTCTCCTTTGATTGCTCTCTGTTGACTTCAATGTGGATGATGGAAGGAGAGATGCATATAGTGACAAAATGAGAATGTTTGAAATGAACATGAAAGGAAGTGTTATACCACTATTCTACTAGTGGTAGCCAATCTACCCATTTTGAGAGTTTTTATTTTAAGTGAAACATATAGATATCCTTCAAAAAACTTATTAACTACCTTTTTCCCATACCCAATTCTGGCATGAAGAAATATTAACCAATTGAGTACCAAACATTCAACCACAAATTGTTTAACATCCCCTTTTAGCCCTTCCCAACAAAAACCTTGCTTGACTCGATGATATGTCTTCAAAAATCTTGAATGACCACCAATTGGAGACTCATGAAATTTTGTGAGAATCTTGTGTTTAAAAGTGGAATTCTTTCAAAGATACAATCGCTCTAAATACCACAGAGTATCTCCCTTCCAACAAAACTTATCTAAACTACTACGATCACTCTTTAACTATTAAATGAGATTACTTGTAACGACGTCATTTTGCCACTCTACTTTGGCTTCTACCACCGAATCTACTTGTAATATTCAAATGGCACACAATAAAGCTTCATCTTTCTCATCCTTCCTAGAAAGTGCATTTGCCACAACATTTTCCTTCCCTTTCTTATATACAATCTCAAATTCATATCCCAACATCTTAGTGACCCATTTTTGTTGCTCTTCAGAAGATAATCTTTGTTCCAAAAAATATTTTAGGCTATCATGGTCAGTCTTAACCTTGAAGTGTCTACCCATTAGATAAGGCCTCCATTGTTTTACTACATGAAGAATAGCTAGCATTTCCTTCTCATAAATAGGTTTGAGTTGATTCTTACCATTTAATTGCTGACTCTTAAAAGCAATTGGTCGACCCTCCTACATGAGCACTTCTCCTATACCATTTCCTAAAGCATCACATTCCACAATAAAATCTTTGGTGAAGTCTAGAGTGGCAAACACTGGAGTTGTACACATAGAGTCCTTCAATCTCTCAAATGTTGCATTAACAGACTCATTCCAATGAAAAGAATCCTTCTTCAATAAAGTTGTGAGGGGTGCTGCTATACAGCGATTATTCTTCACAAATCTTCTATAGTGTAATGTCCCCTTCTCTATGATCACTCAGGATGCCAATTTAGCCTTTTTAATTCCCAAAGGCTAAAGGCGAAAGAAGCAAATTCATTTATTTAATTATTTAATATTACCTAGCGGGAAAAGCAAAAGTTAAAAAGGTAATGTTAACTGATTAATTAAATATATTAAAAAGTGACTTTAAGTGAAATATTAGAAAGGTAACTTTATAAAGTCACTTTATTATATTTAAGCGGAAAATTAAAGTGAGAAATATAAAAGGAGATTTGGAGGCTCATTTTCATTTATGCTTGTTTATTTCTCACTTTTCATTTGGAGAGCTTTCGAAACTTCTTGATATTG
Organism: Sequoia sempervirens; assembly: GCA_007258455.2. Lineage (NCBI taxonomy): Eukaryota > Viridiplantae > Streptophyta > Pinopsida > Cupressales > Cupressaceae > Sequoia > Sequoia sempervirens. Next base: position 6,340 of record VDFB02327149.1, read on the forward strand.
GGGGTAGGGAAACCCTAAAGCATCCGGTTTCGGTGGTGAAACAATTCCACCCTAACTGGTTCATTGAGGAGATCATTCAGGTCTTCTACTTGGGCGATAAGGCAATTTTGTGAGTCTCTTTCAGAGACAAAATTGGTATTGAGCGAATATTACTTCAGTGGTTTGAACAAGGGTTTGTAGCTAAGCAATATCTTCTTGTTTGGCAACAAAGGCGATATCCCTCACTGAGCTTGGTCTGAGTAATAACATTACCAAGGAATGATAGGAATTTGGGGTTCATGTATTCAACTATCTGCTAGCCGCCTTGCTGGGTTTGTTTGGTAATATTTTTATATGCTTCTCTTTGCTAAGTATGTTATTGATATTGTGAAGGTCTGAAGCTGTGTGGAAAATAAGGAGCACTCAAAGCTAATCGTGGACATATAGAGGAAGGTCGAGGCTTCCAGAAGAATGGACAAAGATCATTTATTGACCTGGGTGCATTTGTTAGCAGCTGTACAAACCTGAAGGTGAATTGCTGGAGCCTTCTGGGAGGTCGTGAGCATCTTGAAGGTAGAAGCGCTGCATTTCAGACTTGGGCGTGACCTTATTTCATGGGTTTCATGCTTTCTTGACCCACACATGGTGAATTTGGTGTGTTAGTTGCTACTAGGGAAGGCGTTGGGGAATCTTAAAGCATATTGTGGCCATCTTTGTGAGTTCTGAGCACTCAACAAACTGCTATTGGCAATCCAGATATGCACGTACTACCAGGTTCTTGGTTTCTTGGGCCTCATTGTATTTGCTGTAGTAATTTTGAGTACTGTAACTTCTGATTATTCACTGCTGTAGCCAATCTGGGCATTGTATATGCGATCTTTGTTGCAAATGATGCTCAGTAAGTGTCACTATAGCTCCAAATAGGCGATAGAAGTAATAATCTGCTCATAGTTGGTTCCTTTCTGAGAATGTATAAGTCTGATATAAACTTCTGAGCAGTTATGTTGTAAAAATCAGTCATATATGAAGTTTGGAATGACTTAGTTATGATTCTCAGATTTGTATCTGCTTTACATATTGAATGTCAATCAATACATACATGATTATGCTCTAAGTTTGATAAAATGTTTAATCTATCAAACTGAAAACAATCAAAAAACTTTCCACCATCCAGGAAGGCTTCTTACATATAGCATCCAGTTAATCCCAAGAAACCTCTCAATTTCTTGATGGTTTTGGGAATAGGCCATTCCATGATAGTCTTAATTTTGTTAGGATCTACTTTTACTCCATGCGAAACTGTGTGTCCCAAGTACTCCACCTCATTGAGACCAAAAGCACACTTAGATGGCTTAGCATAGAGTTGACGATCTTCAAGAACTTGTAATGTTTGATCTATATGATGCAAGTGTTCTTGCCATGTCTTGCTATAAATCAATATATCATCAAAGAACACTAATACAAACTTCCTCAAGAATTTTTTAAAGATGGAATTCATCAAACTTTGAAATGTAGACAATGCATTCATAAGACCAAATGGCATCACCAAAAACTCATAATGACCCTCATGAGTCCTAAATATTGTCTTAGAAACATCTTCTTCCTTTATTTGAATTTGGTGATAACCTGATCTAACTTTGTAAAATACATAGCTCCATTTAATTCATTTAGCAAATCATCAATGACTGGAATAGGAAACTTCTCTTTGATGGTGTACATGTTGAGCACTTTATAGTTTGGGCACATGCACCAAATTTCATCCTTCTTATGCACCATCACCATGGGCGAGGAGTAAGCACTTTGGCTATGCCAAATAATTCCTGTCTCTAACATCTCCTCCACAATCTTTTCAATCTCACTTTTTTGAATATGCAAGTACCTATAGGGCCTAATGTCAAGTGGTTGGCTCCCTAGAACTAGTTGTATGACATGATCATGATCCCTCTTAGGAGGAAGTCTTTTAGGCATATCTCTAAAAACCACTAAGTGTCGATGAACAATTGCTTGTAAACCTGGATGGGCAGGAGCATTAGATTGAGAGACTTCTAATGAACAAAACTGGGCCACAAATCCATCAACTCCTTTCTTAAGCAACGTTTGCATTTGATGAGAGCTTACCATTTGTGGGGACTTTTCCTTCAACCCTCTTAGCTCTACTATCTTTCCTTTTGATTGAAATCTCGTGAATAGTTCTTGGAAGTTCATCTTAATTGCTTCCAAAGTAGTGAGCCATTGTACTCCCAAAACAATATCTATTGCACCCATGGAGATAGCATACATTGGGCTATCAAGGTGACAATCTCCCATAGATAATTTAATGCTATGGCATTTTTCAAAACAACTAACAGTACCACCATCTACAATCAAGACCTGAAACTCTAGAGCTAGATATATAAAACAATTTAGATGAGTAGCCAACTTTTTGCTGATGAAACTATGAGTACTACCTAAGTCAATCAACACTATAACTATTTGCTTCTTTAAGAAACACACCGCCTTGAGAGTTTGTGGGGCACTAAAACCTGAGAGTGCATGACAAGAAATAATTGGTTGGGAATCGTGTGATTCCTCATCTGACTCCCTATCACCCTCTAATATTGGTTCCTCCTCCTCTTCCTCACTCAGACCTTTAATATAGAACAATTTCTTTTCACTACATTTATGTCCTCAACTATATTTTCTATCACAATTGAAACACAACCCTTTTACTCTCTTCTCCTCAATTTGTTGTGGAGTCAACCCAATAGGTTGAGGTAATGAATGTGTAGATCTCCTTGCAATAAGGATTGTGGTTGGAACAACCTACCACATATTTTATGTGATCCTTTAAACCACCTAGAAATAATTCCTTCAGATTTTCTTTTCACATTCTCCACTCTTAGACAAAGGGTTTGAAATTGTTGAATATAGTCTTTGACCATGCCTATTTTCTTTAATTTAGTGAGTTGGCAAAAGTAGCTATCTATAAAGTTATCTCCATAATGGGTACCAAGTTCCTCTTGAAAAATTGACCATGTGACCACACAACCCTTTTTTTAGCTTCTCATCACATAACCAACGATACCAAATAAATCAATCAGGTTCCAAGCACAATGATGCCATAGCACCTTTTGTTAACCAGGAACATGATGAAGAATCAAGATCAAAGAACTGCTCCATTTGGCAAAGCCAATTGGTTGGATCCTTGCCATCAAACTTTCTCATATCCAACTTGGGTATGAATTGCCTAGGCATAGGATTATTAAAGGGATGATCGTTCTTGAAATCTGAGTCAAGGCCAAGGAATTTGTGTCCAATAAAAGAATTATCTTCCACCTTACTAGGTGAATCTTCGCCCTTATACTTCATCCCATGAATAATCATGTCCAACTTCTTAGAAAATTCATTTATGTCATTCCTAATAGATGAAAATATTTCACCCTTGACCTTGCCGATTTCATCATTAGGGTTAATATCCTCAATTTCTACTCATCTTTATCTAAAGATTTCCCCAATGTGGTAGCATTGTTTTTGCCTCTTGTTGCAAGCCCCATCATGATGGTAGAAAATAATTTTGCAATAAATCACACAAATAAATTCAAAATATTTGAAAGTTTTATTGTAACTTACCATGGCCTAGGTCACACTTCCCAAAAAAATCCCCCAAAAATTAGGTGTTTTGTAGCCTTGACAGCGAATTTTTTGGAAACCTTAGTTTTGCAATAAATCACTTATCTGCTTCAAATTCTCTGAAATTTGGAGTGTAGGCTTCTCTACTACTTCAAAATCCCATTAAAAATAAGGAACCAATTCTATATGATTTGGGAGATATGCACTTTCCAAATAAATTGGGTAGAAACCATAGTTCTTCAATAAATCGCTCAATTTTGAGTTGATTCCTTGAAACCTAGCATGTAGCTTCTTCAATATGTTCTTCAAAAACCCTTTAAAAATCAGAGAAAAATTCACCAAAATCTAAGAGATATGGTCTTCCCAGAATGATCTCCAATATTAAGAAAATGCCTTGCCTCTACGGTGCCAAGATCATGCTATGATACCACTTGTTATGAAATAACTTACACAATAGAAGAATATGGTAGGAAATATGCTACAAATACTTGATAAAAATTAAGAATAACAAGCCAGTTCAAGGGGGCAAACCTCCAAATATCTCCAATAAGAACACAATTTGCAATATGATGAGGAAATAAGACTCACTAACTCCTATAAATACCTTATTTATGCCTAGGATATCACCTAGGCTAACTTAGATAGCCCTATATAAGCCTTAGGCCAACCTAAATAACTAAATAACAATATAATAATGATAATAATGATAATATGACTTAATTAAGAGTTGAGATAGCCACAAGCCGACTATTCATAACCCTATGTACACTAATATTAAGGACATAGCATTCCTTCAACTAATGTTCACACTCAGGCATCTAGTGTGAGGAAATATAATATGTTTACATGAAACTTAGTGTTCTTTCATCATCTCGGATTCTAGAGACTTGTAGATATTCCATCTCCTACTTCTCTAGAGTTCAATGTTGCTTTAGATAGGGCTTCCCATGACTCCATGCAACACAACATACATTGTTTTACAAATACAGCTACTTGGAATAAGTACTTGACAAATATTGAATGTTTGTTTTGGGAGTCCCATCTTGCAGACTTGGAACATTATTGAGGACATTCACCTCCTATTTGATATTAGCTTCTATGGAGTTGCATCATCTTCTTCAAATGTCATGAGGGCACATTCAGACTCTCTTGTTCTTTCTCAACATATTCGTTTGTCACAAATTGGCATTGGCTTGGAGATTTTTGAGCAACATCCAAAGAATTCAACATCATCTTTGGATTTTGTTCTACATCTATTTCTACAAGGTTGTAGATTGTCACCTTCATTAGTTAGGCATGTGACTCCTAATTTGATTGTGGAACTTTTTGACACTGACATGGCCACATTTGAGCACATTTGAGAGTCATCATACATCATGAGATTTCTTCCCTCATATTTCTTTCAAGAATGGAAAGACATCATGCATACATCTTTGGCTCTATTTCTTCCATAGGGGAAAAATGTTGTTCGATAATTTTGGATCATATTTAGCAATCATTGTCGAGCAGCCAACATCAATTCAAGAGATTCTACATTGAGGGGGGGCTGCATGGTCTCTCTTCTCTCTTATGGAAGGGGGATGGCGGGGACCTTTTTCCTCACATGGGTTATTATAGTTCTCATACCTTACAGAACATCTTGTGCTTTCATTCATTTGGAGAGGAATTTTTCTCCTTTTCTCTGTTTGTGAGTCATTATTTTGTACATGGGTACTTCGTCAAGCCTTGTAGCAAGACCCATCATTGCATTTGTGCATGTTTACTCATTCTCCCTATGTTGCATTTAAGGGGGAGGGTGTTGGTGTGAATGAAGTATATAAGTTACCCTCTTAGTTCGCTTTCTCTTGTCTACTTAAGTAATTGAGGGCATTCTTAAGGCATTTACTTTTATGTCTCAAGTCATAAGATTAGAATGCATCTCATAATCTTATGTTGTCCTATGTCTCACTCTTACCTATATATGCAAGGGTTTCTTATTGTAATGAATAATGATTCATATTGTATATTTGCATCCTTTGATAGAATAAGATCGTTCTCTCATGGCGGGTCTCTCTTCTGCTTGCATTGAAACTCCTTGATCTTGGGTGGCTATATCCATAGCCAAATATTACTTGGCATTAGAAGATTTTATACCAAATCAAATACACTTATGTTCAAAATATTCCACACAATGGGATAAAAGGAATAGTCTGGTCATTGCATGGCATAGCATGTCTCTAGAGATAGTATCTCGTCTCCCATACAACAATGCCAAATGAATAATTGATGTGCTCACAAATTTTTTGAATGATTGAATAGGCATGCATACATGCTAACACAATAGTCATCTCTCATATTGATCTAGGATGCAATGTACATAACACTAGCCTTATACTATTAATTAGAAGAAAATGTAGATATCCTTTTTGTGCCTTCCATTCTATCAGCTAATCCATTTCGATGGAATTTTTTTATTAAACTTTGGACATTGCATATAGTGTGTGTGTGTGTTATCTAAAAGCAAAATATGAGTGTAAGTAGGCCAGCTAACACTTACGGACGGCTGTATGATTGCATCCCTTTTTAATCTTAGAAAGAAGAGCTAAACTTACTAGCTGGTAGCCTTATTTTCATACAAAATATTCACCTAAGGTAGAAAAAGAATTTGAAGTTCATTACAAAATTCATATCCTTTATTTTCAAAGAAGAATTGTGAGAAGGTAAGGAAGTGGATGAGATGAGCAGACAATTTGCATAAGCTTGTAACAACAGATCCAATTTTAGTTATTTGAAATACATAATTTGTGAAAACAAGAATTTTCAGTCTGCAGTGTATTTTTTCAGAAAAGTCTTGTTTTCAAGATAAGTTATCTACTGCTCTTGTTTTCACAAATTCAGAGGAACTCACCAAATAAAGGTAAGTTTAATCTTATTAAACCTATTTCCTGAAAACTAAATTGAATAACGAAATACTACCTCAACTGGCTTGCAGAATGCTTCTGAAGCCTCCTTGAATACTTCCCATCCCTCTCCCATCTCCAGGTTTCTTGAGAAGGCACTACCATCGTGTTTCTGATACCTAGAGTACTCAAAGGTTGGAAACTTGGAAGTTTGCACCATGATTATTCCAGTCCTGGCAATCCAATTGCCAAGAAGTTGAAGGATATTCAGTCAAGTTCCTAGTCCAAGGCAAAAGGAAAGCACTTTTTCAGGACCATTCTGCTTCTAAGAACCTGAAGGTTTCTTGAGAATACATTAGAAAACCTGATGCTGCTCCTTTCAGTAGCAAAGATCCTTTGTTGAGTAGGAATTCAAAGGAGAAGAATTCTGGTAATTTGTGCTCCTCTCTCAAGAAAATGAACAACTGGATGAGTATTTTCCAGAAGTCTCTCAAGATAGGGCCTCAATCCAGGATCTTACTATATCCATCCATGAGCTTCTTGATAACACCAACAGCAACCTGTCTCACCTGGAACATGAAGCGGAAAGAAGAAGGCTTCTTGAAAATCAGTCGGACACTCTAATGGTGATTGATACTAATGTTGTGATCTAGAAGATGTTCATGAAAACCTGCATACACTGGCTAATGATTTGATTGGCATGCCAAAGCAATTCCATTATTGGGTTTTCCACAAAGGCCAGAGAATTGGAGAGCTCCAGATGTCAAGTCAGAAAATGATATTGAGGAGGGTCTCCAACCCCTGTGTTATTTTTCATGCTTGCTATCTTATAATGCTGGTGCCCTTGGATGAATGTTTATCTTTGCAAGTGAATAGTGTAAAGATTGGGGCCTTCAACAAAGGCCTATACGCATATTGTCATGGTAAGCTAAAAGGATCTCATTGATTTTGGATGCACTGATTGCTATAAAGATTTCAGCTTCTCAAATGTAGCAAAATTTTAAGATTGACTTATCTAAAATGGAAAAAACTTGTACCTCGAATAAAATCCAAAACGGAAAAATGAAACCTACAATTCCTCTTCCAGGAGATGGATCCAGAAGACAAATCTGAAACGTAAGGCACAACACTTCTAAGCAGTGAAAACCTGAAGAATCCAAACTAACTTTTACACCACAGAAAAACTAACCTTGAATCAAAAAATTTAACTTTTTCAAATTTTATGTGTTGTCTCCATCAACTCAAATAAAACTTAAACAGAAAAATAAAACCTTAACTACTTCAAACTTTCTGTGCGTTGCTTTCATCAATTCAAACAAAACGCAAAGAAAAATAAAACTTAAGCTTGAGATGGACCCACCACATGAATCCCACACGTGGAATACAGATACTTATACACTGTCGAATCCAGAAGAATCCAAATTATTGTCACATTGAGGGAAAACTGAACTTAGATTAAAAAACCTAAACTATACCAAATTTTCTGTGATTCGTTCTTATTAATTCAAATATAACTCAAGCTAAACTATTTTGAATTTTATGCACACTGTTCTAGTCATTTCAAATGAAACTCGAACAGAAAAACAAAACCTAAACTTCTTCTCCTTGAAGGGTGGAGATATCTGAAAAAAAGATGCAAATAATTCTAGCAATCGAATTCAGAAGAATCTAAATTTACTTTCATACCATGGAAAACTAAAATAAAATTAAAAACCCAAACCATTTCAAATTTTCTGTCTGTCGGTTTTGTCAATTCAAATAAAGCTCGAACACAAAGATAAAAACTAAACTAGTTGAAATTTTTTGTTCTTGTTTTCCTCGATTCACATAAGACTCAAACAGAGCTAATAGTGGCATGGTTTGATAGTTAAATTGTTGTGGTGTTGTTCTTGCCATCAAGGTTCAAACCCCACCTGGGTGTAATTGTTGAATGTTTAAATTGAGGATGAGGTATCCTGTTTGTGACCTCACTGATTCATAACTTCAGATAAAAAGCGTTTACCCCTTAAAATAATAAAATAAGACTCAAACAGAAAAACATAACCTAAACTTATTTAGAGATCCAAAAACTGAGATGCAAATACTTCTACGCAGTGGAATTCAGAAGACTAAAAACTTACTTTTACAGTACAGAAAAACAAACTTAAATTGAAAACCTAAACCACTTAAAAAAAATTGTACTTGTTTCATCATCAATTCAAAAAAAGACCCAGACAGAAAGACAAAACCTAAACTTCTTCCCCTTATAAATAGATCCAGTAGAAGAGCTCTGACACACAAACAGAAAAATAAAACCTAAACTATTTCAAATTTTCTGTGTTATTTTCGTCAATTCAAATTAAACTCCTAACAGAAAATAAAAGCTATTTTCTTCTCCCTCAAGATGAATAAAGTAGAGAGATCCAACAAGTTGGACACGACTACTTCTACACAGTGGAATTTGGAAAAATTCAAACAGCAGGAAAACTACACTTAAGCCAAAAAAAAATTAAACTATTTCAAATTTTCTATGAGTTGTTCTCATCAATTTAAATAAAACTCAAATAGAAGAACAAAACCTAAACCATTTCAATTTTTCTGTGTTGTTTTCATCAATTCAAATAAAAATCAAACAGAAAAATAAAACGTAATTTTCTTCTCCCTGAAGATGGATTGGGTATGGATATCAAACACGTCAGACACAAATACTTCTACACAGTCGAATCCAGAAGAATCCACAATTACTTACACGGTATAGAAAAAATACCCTTAAATCAAAAAACTAAATAATTTCAAGTTTTCTGCCTGTTATCTTCATCAATTCCAATAAAGTCAAACAGAAAATAAAACTTAAAATATCTCAAATTCCCATTCTTATGTTCGGCGGTTCAAATAAAACTAAAATATTATACATTTCTTTCTTGTTCTTCTCGTTAATTCAAATAAAATTCAGAAAAGAAAAATGCCAGCTAAACTATTTCAAAATTCTCAGAAAACCAGGACCTAAAGTACTTCAAAAATTTATGTTGTTTGTTTTCGTCGATTCAGAGAAATTGAAAGAAAATGCATCAAAAGATCAGGCAAGAACCGTGTTGTGCGTCTGGTTGTCAATTTGCATTGCAGGCCAGAGATTTTCGAAAACTTTCGGGCTTCTATACACAGACCCCGGCGCACGATGATGCCTGACGACTTCTCCAGCATCAAAGGACACCGTCCCCATGTAAAGCAACATTCCTGATATATAAATCAGCGGTGCGAACAAAAATAGTCCGTGACGCTTCAGAAGCACAGAGAGCAAAAGCCACGCGAATTTTTGCATAAACGCCTGGGCGGGCAGGGGTGGACCGACACCGCCCTGCATGCGGCCGCTCTTGTTTCTGCCATGCCGCAAACGCGGCGAAGCCCGCCTCGGTGAAGGCGGCGGCGATGGCGAACTGTGTGCGCTGCTTGACAGCCGGTTGTACGCACGCATTTCTGTATCTTCTTTTCTTATGCATTTAACTCCGTTTTCTCAGACCTTAAAATCTAAATCGAAATTTCTTTGCACTTATCGTTGTTTCCGCTTGAAACCTTTCATAATATTTATTACTTCCTTGTAAATTTACCGCAGTTTTCAAGAATTCAGAGACTTTAAAGTAGCTTACAATCTCTCAAAATAATGAGCTGTTTTCTTGTTGAATATTCATGCCGTTTACTCCGCCATCGCAGCATCCAGGAAACCTCACTTAAAATAGTCTAAAAATCTTTATTGTGTTCTTGGGCATTCAACTCTATTTACTCCGTCACGCCTAGGTTCGATCCGTGTACAAAGCATGCATTAAAAAACTATCAAAACTTCATATCCTTGTGTACTCAACACTGTTTCCTTCAAAGATTCCTTCCGTGCCCAAACACGCCTTAGAATCTATTCAAAGGTCTCAAGTTTTTCTCCCTCTTGTGTATTAAAAGCTATTTTCTTTGCATTCACCGCCGGCTTCCTCAACCCGCCCAGACTCGATCTATGCACCCACCAAACCTTAAAATCACACAGAAAGCTCTAAAATCTTTTCTCTTTTTCTTCGGCTTTTACGTATAAAAACATCTGTCAAATCGTTTCTCAGTTTCTTCGGCTTTTGTTCTTGTTTTTGTTTTTTCAAAAAAGCCTGGAATATTTTCTCGTTTTCTTCAGCTCGTACATATTTTTTCTTGAATATTAAATTTTCGTAAACTCTTTCTTAATATCTGTCAAATTCTTATTTTCTTCAGCTCTTAGTGAAGATTTTTCAAATCTTTTCCAATTTTCTTCAGCTTTTATTTTAAATTTCTAGAATCCTGTCTCTTATGGAGCTTTACTTAAAATTAGGCTTGGAATTTGATGGCCACCCTTTCTCATATGAAAATTTTGTGACAGTTTGTTCATGTAAATGTATGTCACTTTATGTTTTATGAAAAAATTTAATTGTCAAAAAAGTATTTAATTTATTTTTTTTTATATAAAATTTTTTATATTAAAATATTATTGATTTTATTAATCATATATATTAAATATGAATTTTTTTTATGAATTTCTATTTTTAATGTAAAATCATATTTAAATATCAATTTCAAACCTATCCAGAAATAATAATATTAAATTAAAAATAGTTTAATCCTTATTCAACTTATTATCTAAAATTTCAACATGCTCACCAGTAAAACATAGATGTTGTATTATCTAAAAAAAAATCAAAGGTTGTCAATCACAAGCTATAAAATAAATGATGTTGAATTTTTTTATAGTTTAATCCTCAAATTCATCTATCTAAAAATATAAATTATTTGTAAAAGCAAATAAAATTTCAACATGCTCACGAATAAAATAAATGCTTTGAAAAAATAGTGAAAATTTGTATTATGTTATTAAATTCATATGGATATCCTAAAAATGTAAAATTAGAAAATATTGATAATTAAAAATAAAAGTAAAAATAAATTCATATAGAAAATAAATCTTGTTAAAATATTAAAAAAGTTAAAATATAATTATATTATATTTTGAAAAGATTTTGAGTTAGTATATATTTTTATAATAAATATTATAAATCATATATAATTATATTAATATAAAGCAACGATAGATGTCAAAATCTTTAAAAAATTAGAAAGAACTATATTTAAAGACTCTATTTTGAAGATTTTTGAATTAATAAATATATTTATAATAAATCATATATATTAATATAAAGTTAATAATTTTTTATGGTCCAATAATAATTTTAAATGTCATATTTACAATTATATAAAAATATAGCAAGTCAAATAATACACTCTAATAATTTTTTAGGTTGTAATATATAGTCCAAAATGCAAAAAACAGTCAAATAGACCATCAAATTCCAGACCAGATTAAAAACCCTTAACGCGGTTATTTTGCTCTGTTTTAATCTCTATCCTTGTGAATTTAGATGCCGCTATCGTTGGGATTCAATTTTTTGACCGACTGGGGTTTAAAACTGCAAATAATCAAAATCGGAGTCCAAATTATACTAAACTGCAGTTAATTTTTTCATTTTAGTTTTGTTGTCAACTTTTCGTAATTGCGAAGACTCCCAGTGCGGAGTAGCTGACCGAACGGGGATGGAATATTGACTCGCGTTAGTTGCTCAAAACTTCAAGGTCCGTCTGCTGAAGGACATTTGTCAGACTGAATATTTCGGCTTTTATTTTCATTCACTTTACCATTTAAGTTACTCGCATGCCTGGCAAGTTAAGCGTGCTTTCATGTGATCTGCACAAAACTATCTGACGTCAATCGTGATACTTACCCCACACTTGCAAGTTGCATTGAAAGAGGTTCTCCACTTGGCTGAATTGTAAACAGGACTTTCCCAGAGTCGATTAATTTGTGTTGTTTTTGTATACTTAATGGTTGTAAAAACAAATATATTTTAAATTTTAAAAGATGAAATTTAGATAATAAGATAATGAAAATATTAAATAAAATTTTATTTAAGATAAGGATAATTGAATATTTTAATTAGTTAAAAGATTTATTGAATGGTCTTATGGTCGTTTGGGCTTCTATTTTCATGGATTAAGTGGTTTCATAAAGAAAAAAAAATTATGTTACAGGATTTTTTTCTAAAAATAGCAGCTCTTACCTTTAGACTCAAATTTCTGTTGGTGAAATTGAGGTGGGGTTAGAAATTGCCCCTACAACTTAGGAATTTTTGAGGATTTTTTTCTACCTCTTGTCTATCACTTAAAATTTTAAATTCCTAGAAAAAACCAAAAAAAGAGAGAATTTTTATTCATTTATTAATTTTTATCAAAATACTCCAGTTTGTTCCTTAAATTTTGGAGCTTGAATTGCAAAACTGAATTCATGAGACCTTACTTAAAGAATAATTTATATTGTTTATTATAATAGTAAAATAAAAATATGTTTTTTTACGTATATTTTTCTAAATATAGATATGCTTGTTTAATTAGTTTATGGTGAAAGAAAAGAATTATAGTACTTATGTTTGTGTAAGGGAGTAAAACTCATCTAAAAAGTTATATGCAAATATCTATCAAAAGTTTTAACATTTATGTTTTTGTAAGGGAGTAAATTCACGTAAAAAGTTATATGCAAATATTTATCAAAAGCTTTATAATTTATGTATGGAGTGTGAAAATATAATATTTTTAATAAAATATTTTTTAAATATAAATAAATAAGTATATAGAGAATAGGATATTTAATCTTAAGAATAATGATTAAATTAATGTTCATGTTACATAGAATTTAATTGTTAAAGTATAAAAGTTAGTGTCAATGGTTAGATGAGTGTCTTAAGTTTTGTATAATTTTATAAATGTATAGAGATCAAATTTGAGTTTCTAGGGATCAAACTTGAGTGTTTTGGAATAACTTGATGTGTAGAAATGAATTATGGCCTACATGGATGATTAGATAAAAAGTAGTAGCAAAGATATGTTTGTTTTGCCTTCATTTTATTTGATTCTATCAAGACAATGTTTACAAACGCATTAGGGGAGATTGTCAAAGCATTAGAGTTAAGTTCTTCTAGATCAAGCCCCTCTTCAAATTAACTTTACAATTCTAAGTAAATGATCAAAGACAACTTTCTCAAGCATGTGAATGGCTTATATGATTATGATAGACTTTGTAGACACTATAAATTAACTTGAGCCTACAAGTGACATTTTGACACTAATTCTCGTTATCTATATGATTAAATAATTATCAATTATTTAATTATTGTCAATTTCATATTCTACAATGAATTAAATAATTTTATATTATTTAATTAATTCATATCACTATTATTCATATATCCTCTACAGAGCCAAAGGCGATATACCCAAACGAGCACATCTCCTATGTCACCATCGCCAATAGAGATATTGATCAAGCCCTCCTCTACATCGATACGAATCAAGAAAACCTCTCTAAGCTAGTATGCAACCATCTGTCGGACTGCACTACACTTTATGCCTTCAACCAAAAGGAAGTCACTCTTGGAGGTAGAATCACTTGAGGTGCTTGACATGTTTGAAAAAACAATCGTCATTGTGAAGAATGAGATTGCCCCTATTTGATTTATAGAAAGAAGGGATAAGCTAGAGGAATTCACTTGAGAGCAATAAATAACACAAGGACATTACAAGTTGCCTCGAATTAAATAAACTCAACAATGATGTGATGTTATTTTAGCAAGATGAGCTTTGGCATCGAGGAAATTCTTTGCATTTAAACCATTCGCATAAATATAATCCTTAGTGGGAACATCATTAATTACCGAATTGAAGAGTTACAAATTGTCCGCACAAGCTAGAGGATGTGAGGCTTATTTGTAAAGATCGACAATTCATTCCCTTGTATCAATCAATTGATAGATGTGATGTAATCATAACCCTCCTCAAAATAGACATAAATGCTTATCTGGTTCAGTCAGGTAGACATCGACCAATCATCCACAAAATGCTCATTCAGTGAAATGGCAGTTACAATTTCTTCAAGATTCAATTTTCAAGATGTTGGTGACCGTTATGATGCAAAAGATTATAAATATTCTTTCAACAGACATTTGAAGGGTCCGAATTTTTGATCCCCCTTGCACTTTGATGCACGAGTGAGAATTGATTGAAAAGAAGGATCAAGTTTTGCAATTTTATTTGTTTTCTGAAGAAGTTCTTGTCTTTGAGCAATGAATATGAATGCAATATTGAGTATTTATGAATGAGTCTTTGAGCTTTGATAAGTACAGGTATTCTACTTCTCTTTGTGGATGTTGTGTTCTTAGATATTTCATTCATTGTTCTTCAATTAAATGATTGAATTGCATTGTGTTGAGTCAATTACATGCTATTAGCAATCCAATCTTTGAGTTGTGATATCGATGGCATGCACATCTTTTCAATTCAATTAACACTCTAAGTTGATTTTAATGACGCTTGCATCATGGCTATGAGCAAGTGTTAGTTTTCCTTTCCAGCTTTCTACTCAAAAGCATACCCATTATCTTTATATTCAAAAAATCTAAAAATCTTATCTTACGAGGGAGCTATACCTCTTAAAATTTAGAGGAAGATCACCAATGGAATGGTGATCTCTCCAACTGTTGATTGTCGATTAGTCTTTCTTCTGGGCTTTATAGAGTCAATTTAAATTAATCTTCAAAAAGACAAATCTGTCAACCAACATGTAATAAATCACTCGGGCACTCTAATGGTGATTGATACTAATGTTGTGATCTAGATTCTAGAAAATGTTCATGAAAACCTGCATACACTGGTTAATGATTTGATTGGCATGCCAAAGCAATTCCATTATTGGTCTTTCCACAACGGCCAGAGAATTAGAGAGCTCCAAATGTTATGTCAGAAAATGGTATTGAGGAGGGTCTCCAACCCTTGTGCTATTTTTCATGCTTGTTGTCTTATAATGTTGGTGCCGTTGGATGAATATTTACCTTTGCAAGTGAATAGTGTAATTATTGAATTTTTGACTCTCTAAAATATAATTGTTAACTTTATCGAAAAAAAAATTTGAACGATAAAATATAAAATATTTTTATAGCCTTATTGATTGAAACACTCTCCCTACTACATCGGAGAGGACTATGGCTAAAGACCTAAACGCATATTGTCATGGTAAAGCTAAAAGGATCTCATTGATTTTGGATGCACTGATTGCTATAAAGATTTCAGCTTCTCAAATGTAGCAAAATTTTAAGTTTGACTTATCTCAAATGAAAAAACTTGTACCTCAAATAAAATCCAAACGGAAAAATGAAACCTACAATTCCTCTTCCAGGAGATGGATCCAGGAGAGAAATCTGAAACGTAAGGCACAACACTTCTAAACAGTCAAAACCTGAAGAATCCAAACTAACTTTTACACCACAGAAAAACTAACCTTGATTCAAAAAATTTAAATTTTTCAAGTTTTATGTGTTGTCTCCATCAATTCAAATAAAACGCAAACAGAAAAATAAAACTTAAGCTTGAGATGGACCCACCACATGCATCCCACACGTGGAACACAGATACTTATACGTACACTGTCAAATCCAGAAGAATCCAAAATTATTGTCACATTGAGGGAAAACTGAACTTAGATAAAAAACCTAAACTACTCCAAATTTTCTGTGAGTCGTTCTCATTAATTCAAATATAACTCAAGCTAAACTATTTTGAATTTTATGCGCACTGGTTTTAGTCATTTCAAGTGAAACTCGAACAGAAAAACAAAACCTAAACTTCTTCTCCTTGAACGGTGGAGATATCTGAAAAAAGAGATGCAAATACTTCTAGCAATCGAATTCAGAAGAATCCAAACTTAAATTCATACCATGGAAAACTAAACTTAAATTAAAAGCCCAAACCATTTCAAATTTTCTGTCTGTCGGTTTTTTAATTCAAATAAAGCTCGAACACAAAAATTAAAACTAAACTAGTTCAAATTTTTTGTTCTTTGTTTTCCTCTATTCAAATAAGACTCAAACAGAAAAACAAAACCTAAACTTATTCTCTCTGAAAATGGCTACGGTAGAGAGATCCAAAAACTGAGATGCAAATACTTCCTACGCAGTGGAATTCCGAAGACTCCAAACTTACTTTTACAGACAGAAAAACAAACTTAAATTGAACACCTAAACCACTTCAAAAAAATTCTACTTGTCTCATCATCAATTCAAAAAGAGACCCAGACAGAAAGACAAAACCTAAAATTCTTCCCCTTACGGATAGATCCAGTAGAGAGCTCTGACACACAAACAGAAAAATAAAACCTAAACTATTTCAGATTTTATGTGTTATTTTCATCAATTCAAATTAAACTCCTAACAGAAAATAAAAGCGATTTTCTTCTCCCTCAAGATGAATAAAGTAGAGAGATCCAACAAGTTGGACACGACTACTTCTACACAGTGGAATTTGGAAAAATTCAAACAGCAGGAAAACTACACTTAAACCAAAAAAATTTAAACTATTTCAAATTTTCTATGAGTTGTTCTCATCAATTCAAATAAAACTCAAGTAGAAGAACAAAATCTAAAGCATTTCAATTTTTCTGTGTTGTTTTCATCAATTCAAATGAAAATCAAACAGTAAAATAAAATGTAATCTTCTTCTCACTGAAGATGGACTGGGTATGGATATCAGACACGTCAGACACAAATACTTCTACACAGTCGAATCCAGATTAATCCACAATTACTTAAATAGTATAGAAAAATACCCTTAATCAAAAACTAAATTATTTCAAGTTTTCTGCCTGTTATCTTCATCAATTTAACAGAAAATAAAACTTAACATATCTCAATTTCCCATTCTTATTTTCGGCAGTTCAAATAAAACTAAAATATTATCTATTTCTTTCTTGTTCTTCTCGTTAATTCAAATAAAATTCAAAAAAGAAAAATGCCAGCTAAACTATTTCAAAATTCTCATAAAACCAAAACCTAAAGTACTTCAAAAATTTCTATTGTTTGTTTTCGTTGATTCA
>VDFB02327149.1:23780-39750 GCA_007258455.2 Sequoia sempervirens
TTATGGTGAAAGAAAAGAACTATAGTAGTTATATTTGTGTAAGGGAGGAAAATTCATGTAAAAAGTTATATGTAAATATTTATCAAAAGTTTTAACATTTATGTTTGTGTAAAGGAGTAAATTCATGTAAAAAGTTACATGCAAATATTTATCAAAATTTTTATAATTTATATTATGGAGTGAAAATATCATATTTTTAATGAAATATATTTTAAATATAAATAAATAAGTATATAGAGAATAGGATATTTAATCTTAAGAATAATGATTAAATTATTGTTCATTTTACATAGAATTTAATTGTTGAAGTATAAAAATTAATGTCAATGGTTAGATGAATGTCTTAAGTTTTGTATAATTTTATAAATTTATAGAGATCAAATTTGAGTTTCTAAAGATCAAACGTGTACAAATTAAATTATGGTTGCAAAGGTTGTGTACAAGTATTGGTTTTGATTGTAATATTGTTCAAATTAACTGTGATAGTCAAAGTGCAATTCATTTGGCTAAGAATCTGATGTATCATGCTTGAACTAAACATATTGATATTCAATATCATTTTGTTCGTGAGTTGATTAATAATGGTCATATTGAGTTGAAGAAGATTGGCACACAAGAGAATATTGCATAATATGCCATGCTTTGGAGCTAACATTGTGATGTAGGTTTCAAGCATTCAAGCATCAATCAATCAAGTCAATTCATGCAAGATCCAAGTCTTAAAGCGATGTGTTTGACTTCAATCCTCTACGAACAACCAAGCTTTGTTCATTCATCAATTCTTTCATTAAATATCATTATTTCATTATCAAGGTTTAATTACCAAACATGGGAAAACCTCCATTCACCCGAAAACAAACATTTTTTTCTTTTATATGTGTAGATTTGTAGGTGAAGAAGGATTGAAAGTTGATCAAAGGAGCAATTTTGCAAAGTTGCATAAGTTGTCATCATTGTTCTCAAGCTATGGAAACTCATATTTTATTTTCGGCTTTTCAATAGTCAAACCTGGAGAAATTAAAAGCTTAGATCTAAGATCAAAGGACTATAAAAATTGATTTTGGACCCTTGCACTAAGACGAGGTGAATGAGTCCCTGATTGAAGCTCAAAACCCACTTTTTATGACAGATGCACACCATTATGCCCTTCTCAATTCTGCCTGTAAATTGTTGTTTATGTTTTTGTTATCATAAAACTCTACATTTCAAGTGTTAGATCATATAATTCATTTAGTTAATGCACTTCAAATCATTCCAAAACATTGCAAATTAATCATTTATGTCATAAGAAAGCAGAGATCTAAGGTCCAAAATAGGGTTGACTCACCTCAAGGTTGAAAGTCAATCTATCCCTTTGTGATCTCTCTTTCTAATGAAATTAGAGAAAGTGTAAATGTATTTAAACCTCTAGATCACACACCTTTTATTCATTTCATATTGGTGACACCCACTTTCATTTTCCTTTATTTCATTAAGCATTTTATTTCTTTACAAATGAAAACATAAAAAAACATTAGCAACAATTTGACATACAATATACCTCAAAATATATATATATATATATATATATATATTCTTGATTTCCATGCTTCTTTCATCTTAAACCCTACACCATAAATGATTCCTATGCCTCTAAAAAACATTCATTAATATTATTCCAAATCAACATAATTTCAAAAAAAATTGATACCTTGAATATTCTTGATAAAATAAGTACAATGATTCCAAAAACAATTGTACAAAATCTTGTTTTTGTTGGAAATATAGAACATAACACACCATAAAAAAAATTCTTGAATTTACCCAGACAAGTGGAGTGCAACTCAAATTGATGGATGGGACGTTATATTGATGCACCCACCAAGTATTGATTCCTCAATTTTTGTTAAAATGATATTTTTCATTTTTGGAATTATTATAATTGTATAGATAGTGAGAGCTAAAGAAAAAAGAAGTCTTCAAATAAGGAATATTGAAATATAAATTTTCCTCAATTAATTTTGGAATTCTTGATTGTATTGTGAATTATTAGTACACCCTGCATTGTACATCATTCCATAATTGGATTTCATAGTTCAAATTTTTAAAATCAATTGTACCAAAATTTAGTATGTCTCAAACTCTTAAATGGTATATCAGATTTTATGAAAAATTTCAAGATGTTTTTGTAAAATTCAGAATTTGAAGGTTATTGTTTGGTGTTTTAGGTATCAATAATGTAGTCCAATGCATCACTTCTTCATTGACTTGTCCAAAAAGACCCAATAAAAATATTACACCAAATAATATGCACCAAAGCATATATTACCAATCACCTTATGTGTAGACCATATAATTAATTGCTTCCTTGATATGACTTGTAAAAGATATAATTACACATATATTACTTTCTTATAAATTTTTTACTAGTATATTATTTCTCAACTACAAATTCTTTTAATATATTTAAAAGAAAATCTAACAACTTTTGGTACATGATCTATTAGATCTTTTCTCCTACATGATAACACAAGCAAAAAACCAATAAGGTTGATGCTATAACATAGGATAAACTATGAGCTACAACGATGCTTGTGCACTTGGTCATACATAATAAAGTTTGCTAGATCATCGAGCTCTTCTTATATGAACAGGCTAAATAGATTAGATTATTAAGTCGAAAGGCTTATTACACTCACATCAATGAGTATGTGTACATTTTTATTCTCCCCATTAAAATTGACGTCTACTAACCCGTCGCAAAGTAATATTATATTTAAGATTTTTTATATTTGTAAGCTTTAAAAGCATGCATTATCATCATCTTTTTATACTTCTACTATATATGAAATTTTAAAGAAAATATAATATAGTATTCTAATTTTAATATATATAATTTTACATGATTTTTAATTTATAATATTTGTTAAGGAAATACATATTAATTTACAATATTTCATATTAATTTATAATATTTGCACGCTTTTATAATTTTTAGAAGATTTTTAACAAGATAATCTTAAATATCTAATAAAAAAATTAAAAATAAATACAATATTATATATATTGAAATCAATATATATCTTTGTTTGGCAATGGAGATACAAGAAACTTTTGCTTTCTTTTTAAAGCTGTTTTAAAACTGTTTGAAATTTTTAAGAAAAATCAAATATAATATAATGTTCTAATTTCTAATAGTAATATATATTATTTTATAATGTTTGTTATGGAAATACATATTAATTTAGAATATTTTAAGAAACAAAAATATACATTTTTAGAAAATACATGATTTTTAATTTATAATATTTGTTATGGAAATAAATATTAATTTTCAATATTTTCACGCTTTTATAATTTTAAGAAGATTTTTAACAAGATTATCTTGCATATCTAATAAAAAAATTAAATAAATACAATATTATTATATATATATATATATTGTTGTTTAGCAATGGAGATAAGAAACTTTTGCTTTATTTTTAAAGCTATTTGAAAACTTTTATTTTTAGTATTATTTTTAGTTTTAAAGCTGTTATTTTTATTTTCTATGGAGTCACTACAGTGTGCATCACTATATAATGCACAAACCCGTTTACTAACCCGTCTCAAAGTAATATTATATTTAAGATTTTTTATATCTATGAGCTTTAAAAGCATGCATTATCATCATCTTTTTATACTTCTACTATATATGAAATTTTAAAGAAAATATAATATAGTATTCTAATTTTAATATATATAATTTTACATGATTTTTAATTTATAATATTTGTTAAGGAAATACATATTAATTTACAATATTTTCATCACTTTGGTAGTCATCCACGGTTTAAATATTTCATGATCAGCATGATAATGAGACATCGTGCACAAAATTCATCAGCTGTATTCATAAAAAGAAATTTTCAAGACATGCCACTCACCATTAATGAGTTACGTGAGCATATGGAAAACATGTCACACTCTCATCTAGCCAATAGGTTGATGCGGTTTGGAACAAAATTAAGGGGTACAAGGCCATACTAGACAAAATGTCATGCAAAATTGGCTGACATGACTCATCAAATAGGTTCTCCTACAATATTCTTCACCTTAAGTACTACATACATGTATTGGCCTGATTTGCATGCATTAATGCCAGGAACACAACCATCTACTCCAAGGGAGGCTCAAAATTGGAGAAAACAAAATGTTATTGACTATCCTCATATAGTCACACATTACATGCACTTGAGACATTCAATATTCAAAAAAGAAATACTAGAAAAAGGAATGAAAGTAAAAGATTATTGGTGTAGATATGAGTGGAAACATAGGGGATCACCACATGTCCATGGATTCATATGGATACATGGAGCACTGAATATGGACAATATTAATTGGTCAAATGAAGAACAACAAAAAAGTGTTGAAATATATTTCCATTGTATTGTTCAGGCATGGAATCCTAGAGTAGATCCACATCAACCAAACATACAGGCATGTTTTAAGAAGTTTGGATGTATACATGCAATATATTAAATAAACTATTTATAGTCTACAATATGACTAATATATTTTCATTTCCAACTGTAGGCATTCCAAAATTATTCTCTACATCCATGTCTTAGAGATACAAGACAACTTACAAAGATAGATGTTGACCAGGACTATGAAGAAATCCTAAATTATGTACAGCGACACACAATGTGTAGGGAAGGTGCATGCCTACGAAAAAAGAGAGGAACAATGGTTTGCAAGTAACTGTTTTAACAAGTTAAAATCTTTATATCAAAGTGGAATATAATATAATTGTCAAATACTAAAATAGATGACATATTTATATTGATTGTAGGTATAATACTCCTTGGGCATTGAATTTAGAGGGGTCAAAATTATATGAAGACATAGAAATAGGTGAAAAGAAATTTGAGCCAACCAGAAATGATGATAGAGTAAACTCACACAATCACTACATATTGCAATTGTGGAGAGAGAATACATATTGGCAACCTGTTCTTTCTAAACATGCCGTGATAAAATATATTGCAAAGTATACAACAAAAGTAGAGAAAAGCTTTGAAACATACCAAAAAATGTTGACGCGTCTTACAAACACAGAAAATGCAGATGATTTAGCTACAAGAGCATATAGAAGGCTTTTGATAGAGACTGTTATAGAAAGGGATATTGGAGCTCAAGAAACATGTCACATGTTACTAGAACTTCCATTAGTAGAGAGTACCAGAAAATTTGTCAATCTAAATGTATCACGTGAGGTGTTGAAACCTATAAGTATTAATGATGAAAAAAACAATGAAGAACGGTCGATAAACTTCATCGATGGATACAAAACAAGGCCTTTATGTATGGAAACTATAACACTAATTGATGTAGCCAAGTCATGGATATATAATCCTAAAAGAAAAAGAGATAAAAAATGGGAATGAAGACAAACAACTATTATTGTCAGAGTATTCCCTAGATTTTTATCCATTCCTCCATGTCAGTCAAAAAAATGGAATGACTTTTTCTTATCAAAGTTATTATTGTACAAACCATTTCGTGATGTACAAAGAGATATTGGTCACGATAATGACTCCATAATAGAAAATTGGGAGTCATTTCAATATAACCCTTGGCATGTGGAGTGAAGAGAAACTGTAGAAAATATTGAAAACATCAGTGACTTTGAAATTGCAGACAACGAAACTATTCAACAAAATATTATTGAGCATGAATGAGAAATAGTATCAAGACTACATAACGGTTATAATATCAAAATATCAGAAATAGATATGTTAGGTAGAAGAGATATTGATATACAAACAAATTGATGAAATGAATACCAAGGTGAAGTGTACACAAATCAAACAATGAATTTCATTAGCAACATGAGAGAACATGGGTGTCTCAAACATGATGATATACCACAGTGTATTGACTATTCAAATCTCAGTGATAAACAAAGGAAAGCACTCAACATAATTATGGCACACTACCATAATAATCAGAATCCACCACCCTTGTAGATGATAATTCAAGGAACAACAGGAACAAGAAAGTCATATGTAATTGGTTCTATTAGACAAACTTTTGAAAATGTAGTGACTTTGAGTTCTTCTCCCCTTCTATTACTTGCACCAACTGGAGTTGCAACATTCAACATTGGTGCATCCACAGTACATTCAAAATTGAGAATCCCAATAAGAGAT
Source organism: Sequoia sempervirens (assembly GCA_007258455.2). NCBI lineage: Eukaryota > Viridiplantae > Streptophyta > Pinopsida > Cupressales > Cupressaceae > Sequoia > Sequoia sempervirens. The sequence goes on from VDFB02327149.1 coordinate 29,957, forward strand.
TTTTCTCAACTAGAAGGAGCAAGGCTAACAAGCTTTCAAGAAGAGATAGCACACATCAAATACATTTTGATTGATGAAATGAGCTTCATAGGTCAGAACATGCTAGAGAACATAGATTCTCAACTCCGACAAGCATTCTCACAAAATGCAAACATTAACTTTGCAGGTATACACATTATTATGATTAACAAAAATGACTAATTTATATTCTAATACAAGTAATTCATGTTATGGAGTTTATATAGATATGAAGGTATATATTAGCTAAAAAAAATCATTATTTATCTTTCAGGTATATCTATAATTTTGGTTGGAGATTTGGGTCAGTTGCCTCTTGTTAATGATAGACTAGCATATGACAACAACAAAAGAGCTAGGTTTCTATGGGAAGAATTCAAAACTGTGGTTACTTTAGATAAAGTATTTAGACAAGATGGAGAAAACATCCACCAACAGATATTTTGTCAACTTTTGACAAATCTTAGAGATGCAAACCCAACAATTGATGATTGGAGATTACTTATGACAAGAACTGCTATTACCATTGATGCAACAAGCAATGAGGAGTTTGAAAATGGTGTTCATTTGTTCTCAACAAATGATAATGTTCATAAACATAACAAGAAAATGTTGTACTCATTGAAGCATCCTCTTACACGTAGTCTTGCAACAAAATCAAGAAGTATTAATGCAGTAGAAGGATGCTCAAATGATGAGCTTGATCTAGAATTATTGATCAATAAAGATGCTAGGGTAATGTTGACTTCAAATCTTTGGATACAAGCAAGTCTTGTAAATGGAGCTCTAGGATATATTCAAAAGATTGTATACAAACCTAGAAGTGGTCCACCAGAACCACCAACATATGTAATGGTTGAGTTTGATAGCTATTCAGGAATACCATTTGATGACTGTAATCCAAATACAATTCCAATTACAACAATACAGAGGGGGAGGACAATCCAAATGCCATTAAGATTGGCTTGGGCATTAACAATTCACAAATCACAGGGTTTGACTCTTTCAAAAGCCACTATTGATATTGGACCAAGAGAAAGAACAAGATTGACATTTGTCACCATTTCTCATGTAAAGTCTCTACACAGCCTAAGAATTATGCCACCATTTACATATGACTGTTATGAAAACATGAAAAAGGGTAGACAACTTGCCAAAAGAAAGGCTTCAAAGAAAATAGACTTAAAATGTTAGAAGATAATTGATGAAATATATTTTTTTCAATTTTGTTTCAATGACTATACTCAAATTTCTAAATGTAATGTATTTATATGATTTTATGTGTTATGGTACTTAAAAATTCTTCTATGTTTAATGCATTGAAAATTCAACAAACAAATGTTCCTAATGTAAAACAATTATGATACTTTTCAAATGTTTCTAGTGAGTTGTAGAAAATCTAAAATTCATTTGCTACCCATGTGGATTCTTCATATTTCACCACATAATTTTAAAAATTGGTATGTTTCATATGCTTCTCACATATTCAATTATTTTTTACTACTTGAATTTAATATATTTTGAGTTTCTTTGATATCATAAATTTGCTTAATGTTTAATCTCTTATATGCAATTTTCTCAAAAGTTGAAAAATATATATTTTCCCCTATTTAATACTAATGTAAAAAAAATAATGATTTTCCTACAGGTGAGGAAGATGTCACATAATGTGCATACATCATGGGTGTCCATTTGGTTATCGAAGTATCACTGTTGTCTTCCATTCAATGTCCTCCTTTGTATAGAGGAGTTGAGTGCTCATTATTGGTTAAGAGAGAAGATGGTCAAGAAAATGATCAATAATGAACTAGAAAACAACCAATTTTTTTTAATAATTATGCTATGTACTTTAACTTTCTCTATGAATCCAAGGTGAAAATGAACTTGGATATAAAATTTAACAATATTCAAATTGAAATTGTAGATTTTTGTGACTGGTCAGTTCATCTATACCATGAGGTTCGTGATCTTTACCTTGCAGGATGCATTTGGAAGGTCACTATCAGGCCAACAGTAACCATTAAAAAACACAGTCTATGTGATGAGCTCAGTATGAAATTCATGAGATTTCTTAAAGGACAATCACAGATTAGTTATCACACGGGACCACCTGAGGAATGGTTGCTTGCTACTTTAAAGTTCAACTACTCCATCATATTCATGGTGCATCAGGTCATGCCATCATTCAGGTTGTTACATGCACACTATGGGATACCTACATTGCATGCCGTCAAGTCCAATGTGACAATTAAAGTTTGAACTATTATTCACGATAGTGATAATGCACAATTACTAGTACACAAATGGTTAACAAACTGAAAGTATTTTTGAAATATTATTTAACAAATGTTTGCAAAATATTTATACATTTTATCTATGGCTAAATTCAATTTCAGAAATATTTTAAAAATATTGTTCAAAACTTATTACTAGTGCATAAATGTTTAACTAAGTTAATCTTTATAAAACTTAAAACAAATACCCTACAAAGCTATAAATATTAAACAACAATTACTTTTATATTTAAACATAGATATAAGATTAAACAAATACTACTTTTATATGGCTTATAGATATTATTATTGGAATGTAAGGAAAAAATTATACAATTGCAAATGAATTTAATCCACATTATAAATTAAATAAAAATATCCTTAATGATGAAAAATATGTGCCTCAAACAAGATAACTTTCGACTTATTTTATATATATTAATATTTAATATATGTATGCTAGTATTATATTATACTAGGTGGATGTAACCATATGCAATATAAGCCAGATTGCTTACGACCATTTAGTTTAGTCATGCACAATTCATATTTTTAACCGTTCACTTACAGAACAGCATATTTTTATTAGACATCTAAACATGTAGAAAAGTTACCACCATCCATGTGGCAAATGGTTGTATGTCAATAATCCGAAATCACTTGTATATATGAAAGAGACGCAGAAGCATAGTCAACAGAACACTGAGTTCTGCAGGTACAGCCGTCAAGATTTTTGTAATCATAGCCAAAGCATATTAAAACTTAAAAAGAAATCAAGCATGAGACATAAATACAAGAGAAATCAAGCATGAGACATAAATACAAGAGAAATCAGGATGAAAGCGAACACCCATAAGAGTAATATATCTAAAATATATTTTGTTTAAATTAACATCATAGGCGTCTAGCCAACATAATAACTCCCAAATCACTAGATTATGAAATAAGCAAGAATAACACAATTACACTCAAATAGGGAAAAAATTATTCACTAAAAGTTGACAACCCATTAAAGCTATGAAACTATAAATAAACTGATTGTTCTAAAACTGTAAATCTAAGCATGATACTCATGCATTGCATGGCAGATTTTACGGTAGAACCAGATAACGCAGCATCAGTTATCAACAGATATTTTACAGGCAAGCCATTTCACATTAGACTATATGTGTAATTACACAAGATTGCACACAGCTATGTCATATCTAATCACAGGTAGTACCCAAAAATGGGGTTAGGATGTTCACCCCTAGAAAGGACTTCTGCGGTGACTATCAACAATACAAATTTCAGAGAGAACAGAACCAGTGGAACCCAGTCTTATCAAATGTAATACATTGTTGTGTGGAATTATTCGTTAAAAACTTAACTATAGCATTCAATTCATTAAAAATATCAGAAATTGTGCCAATCTAATAGGGCAGTGAAGAACTCACCCACCTCGGTTATGCTATGCTATTACATCAAGATAGGCTGAGAGCTCCCACTGAACTATACCAACCACAAACCCCAACCCAACCCTAACCCTGCACAATGGGGAAAGACTCCATGCTGAGCTATACCATTTCCAGCCATAATCCAGCAAGATAGGGTAAAAAGTCCCCGCTGAACTAAGCCAATTCCAACCCTAACCCGACAGGACAGGGTGACGAATCCCTGCTAGACAAAATCTCCTGTTTCCACTAAATTTAAATGTGGTACAGAAACTAAAATTTATAAATATATATAAAAGGCAGCGTATTCTTCAAAATTATAAAATCCACAGTAAGAAGTTAACTGAATATATATAATCAAAAGCCCAAATCAGGGTCCCACAAATATTGTAATTATACCCAAAAAAGTATATTAAAAACACTCAAATATCACCATCCGCGAAGATCAAGTACAAAATTTCAATATGCGATTTGGCAGTCTTTCTGTACCAGGTCGGCAAAAGTCAGCCCGTCGTTTAGTAATTCCATCATGTTCTTCACCCGCCGCGGCAGCTACTGCGCAGGAGTGTAAACAGTGTAGGGAGGGTTACCACCCTGGTTGTAGGGAGTGTAACCAGAATAAGCAGTGTATCCACCCGGCTGAGCGTAAGGCTGTTGCGGAGGATACTGTACGCCAGGTGTAAGGTAACGTGGATAGCTCGCATCAGACGGAGGGGGAGGCGGCAGAGGGTTGGCGGCCTGTGGCGTGTATGCTGGGTAGGGAGGGTAAGGGTGCCCACCCTGGTTGTAGGGAGGGTAACCACCCTGCTGAGGGTAAGGCTGTTGCGGAGGATACTGCCCGCCAGGTGTAAGCGGATAGCCTGCATAAGGCGGAGGGTCGATGGCACCATATGCTGGGGCAGCACTCCCTTTCGCTGGGTACTGAATGGCATTTGATTTGTGCGCCGGCTTTGTAACTTCGACCGTCTTAATGGTGAGGTTGAGCTTCCCCGTGGTCTTCCCAGAGGGATTGCGCAACCGGAAACTCCGAAAATGTTCGCGGCCAGTCGTCTTTTTTCCTTTTCTTTTCTCTTTTTCTTTTCTTTTCTTTTTTTTGCCAGTCTTATTGCAGAGGAAATCAATGGGAATGGACACGTCGCCTACCTTCTTGCTGCCGGTTGCCCCCTTGATTCTGAGCTCCAGTTTTAAGCGGAGGCGGCCCTGCTGAAGCGCCTCCTCGTCCACTATGAAAGACATGTGCTTGTTCCAGGCAGGGTTTGTACCGTTCTCTTTGGCCATCGTTTTTTGCTTCGCGGGCCGCGAGCCGTCTTCAATCCATGCCACCGCGTAGACCTTCGATTTGGGGAACAAATCCACATCCTGTATATCACAGGCGGAAATCAACGTTATTTATAGCTCCAGTATCTTTGTCGTCATTGTTGGTAAAGAAAATCGATCCTGTGTCCGCTGCAAAATTTGTGGAAGATATTAAAAATAAGGAATATGTAGATGATTAATGGAATTTGCTCGACAAAACAAAGCAGAGAGAAAGAGCTTAAAGAATAAAAAACGGTAATCTTCTATTTTTAGGAAAATCAAGGCATGAATCATGATAGCAAACACAAAACTTCATAAAATCGAGTTATAGAGATTCTAATTTAACATTGATGTACAAGATAGAATAAAAATCACAATAATAAATGAATGAAACCTCAATTCTTATGTCAAAATTGATTCTTTTCTATTGTTCTTCTTCAATTTTGCTTGTTTGCTTTCAGATTTGTAGTGTTATAGATGATTGATAGCTAGCTTGTTTTTACAGAAATCTTAATTTAGATGAAGGGTGAGGATCAAGTGATGATGTATGATGATGAATGGATGAGATTAATTGAGAAGAAGAGAGATAAGGATGGGAAGAATAGACCACAATCCAAGAAATTAGGTGAGAAATAGGGCTTGGATAAGAATAAATAAATTAAATAATTATTATTTAATTTAGGAGGAAAAAATGAATAATTAACTAATTAAAAATAATAATTTAATTATAAAAAAAAGAGGGATATGAAATATTAAATAAGTGAAAACAATTATTTATTAATAGATGGATGGAAATGGTAAATAATTAAATAATTATAAATAAGAGGAAATGATAAATAATTAAATAAATAAGAATTATTTAATTATAGGGATGACAAATAAAGAATTTGAAAGAGAGAAAGTGTTGATGGCAGAGAGAAGAGATTTATTGGAAAATAAAGTCTAGGGACGTTTGGCTAAAGAGGGGGATTTGAATATAATTTTTTTTCACAACTCAACCAAGATAAAAAGAAGCTGGGACAAGATAGTTCAGATTAAAGACACACATGGCCAAGTGGTAAATGATGAAGAGGAAATTCAAAAGGTTGGAGTAGATTATTTTGAGCATTTGTTGGGAGAGAATGGCGAAGCTGAATGGCTGGATTGTAGCCTATTGGAGGATGTCGATTGCATAATAAGTGATGAAACAAATGCAAAGCCCCCCCAAAATGTGCAACCCATATTTTCTACAAACTTCTTTATCTTCACCATAGCTTGTTCAACTAATCCTTTATTCTCACTCACCTTATCTTTACAGTTCTTCAAAACTTTAATCCTTAATTGTCTGACCTTTAACATTCTTTTGGTTTGCCTTGGTCAACTTCTTCAATCATAACTACTTTTATTAATTCTTATGTAGATGCAACTTTTATTTTCTACATAATTGGATATAATCAACCCACAACAACAAATATTCATTTATTTATGACTCAATCTCATGAGTCGGGTTGGCTTCATCACTAATACAGTGATATGCATTTATTTTTTATAACTTTATTTCCCAATACTTGTAGGTCCTCCCTCCATTCCTTTGCAGTAGAAAGGAGACCTTCAAGTTTGAATGTTAGGCATCCTTATTTAATGCAACAACTAAATCAATTGGACCAATTGAATTATTAGCATATGATGTTAGTTGAGACACGTGTGTGTTGAGCAATTCTTTAGTATTCTCATCTGTTTGCATCCTGTTGAGGATGATGGACACAACCATTTGTAAGAACTACTTCTCCTCTTCTCTTATTTGAGCTTATAAGTTTATTTTTTTGTATTTGATAACCTTCAAGAAGCATATTTGATTGTAGCTTGTCCACCCTAGGATAGAAATTTGCGCTATTTTGTTTTTGTGTTCATCGATGGTGGTGGTGGACAACCTTCTTGCTCTTTTCTTTCTTTCTATTGATTCTTGGAAGGCCTCAATAAGGATATAAAAATCTTCATCCTCTTCTTGTACATATGTCTTCTACCTTTTCTGAATACTATGGTGTAACCATACTGGGAGGTTGGATGTTACTTCTTGTTGAGAAGAAGGGATGACCTTAGTGTCATGTGAAGCTTGAGACTCTTCATGTTCAACTTTGGGTTCTTCTCTTTCTTTTTCAACTTATTCCCTTCCAAGATCTTCCTCCTGCATATCTTTATTCAAAATTTTCCCTTTCTTAGTCAATTGCTCTTCATGTTCAAGGGGTGGAGGAACACAATTGTCATAAGGTGGAGGAGGAGGAGAAGGAATAGTTGAATCACGAGGTGGGGAAGGAGGATAAGGGATGACCAAATCATGAGGTGGAGAAGGAGGAGAAGGAATGATTGAATCATGAGGTGGAGGAGGAATGAGAATATGAGGAGGAGGCATTCAAGCTGATGGAGGAGGAGAAGGTGATGGAGATGGAAGAGGAGATTCATATGGAGGAGATGAAGAAGAAGTGGGTGAGTAAGACTCTGGGATAGGTCACATGAAAGAGGATGGAGGTTGATAAGGAGCCTAAGATACATGTGTTCTCTTCCTCCTTTGAAGAGGAACTTCTTATTTGATCTCTTCTTTGCTAGTCTCTATGACTATGCTCTCTTCTTTATCTTTCCTATTTGATCCTACTACTAAGGATGTCACCTTTCCTTTTGCAACTATGGCAGTGGTGGTCTCTGATGTCCTTGGTTTCCTTCTTTTGAGGCTTAGGTCATGGCACCTCCATCATAAGAAAATGGATGCCAACCATTGTTTTGAACACATAATGACATTAATTACTCTAACCTATATGTTTATATCTTCTTTCACAAAGTAGTCCAAATTTTGGATAGGTTGGTTGAATATCCCTTGTCCACTATAAATGGGATATGGTACCTTCCCATGTTCCTTTAAATCTTTGAGCACTTTGGCCACATTGCAACTTTTGATCATGTTAACTATCAACCTGCACTAGTCATTCATTCTAACCTCATACTCATCTTCACAATTATACCAATGGTCTTCAAGGGCAAGTTCATGCTTGTAGAATGAGCCAATGACCTTGATAATTTTACCAATTGGGTTAAATTTGGTTTTAGGGTCATTGTACAAGTTCATTGTCAACAAGGCTAGTTCATTTTTCGTAGTCTTAGTTGTTTGCATATTAGTGTAGGAATATACTCCCATTTTGATGGGGAAGGAGTATCCTAACTTGTGTTTTCTTGTAGCCATCTTGTGGATGTCAATTACTTGTCTACAAAGCTCCAACAAGATCAACCTATCACTTGGGTATCTTGGTAGTTTGAGACGAGCCTTGTGGAAGCATGTCATCCTAATATAAGTGAAGGTCTTAAATTAGATGTACCAATTTCCCTAATTCTTGAATTCAGTGATTTCCTCAAGGGAGATCCGTTTTGAAAAATTATTTTCTAAACACCTAATGATTGCATAGATTTACTATGCAATGGTTTTTGTTACTAGCTCCCAACTCCAATTGTAGGTAGTGTTCATACACTTTTTTTCCTCCTAACTAGAGAGATCATGTCATTTTCAATCTAAGGAAAGTTGTCTGATAGGAAAGCATATACAGTAAATAGGAGGCCATATTTAATTTTTAACACATCCTTCAATTGTCCATGCAATGTCTTACGGATGATGGTGGCCCAATCTATTTTCTTATCAGAGGCAACTATCAGGATGTAGTAACACATCCAAGTATGGAAGTCTCTAACATGGGGGTAGCCATAAACCCTACTGATAAGTTTGATCTAGTCTTTATCATCTTCCCTTAATTCATTTATATGTTGTACCTTAGCCATTTTGGGTGCCAACTTCCAAGGGTTGAGTAGAAGTTGGTTGTTGATGAAGTTAAGGCAACTTACACTATGCTTCTCAAAATAAGCTAGTTCCTTTGAGATATCAATTGCTTCATATTTTTGGGAGGCAGGGGTCCCAAATACCCTTTCAATCATGTCTAGACTAATATCTAGCACCACTTCTCCAGACAGTCCCATTATTTTTCTCTTCCTTTGATCATAATATTGAGCACATGTCAATATTAATTCAGGGGATTATACTAAAATTGGAAATGTTGTTGCCTCCACCAGTCCTGATTTGGCCAGGAGGTGGTCATTGATGTCTTATCTTATTTATTATGGACCCTCTTGAAGAATTCATTCATGTCCACATGCCCCAAATCAATGTCTCTAATCTCCACGTATTGAAAAAAAATCTTGGAAGGTGGATGGCATCCCTTGTATTGGTACTTCATCTTGGAGCCTTCTCCTTGCATATTTCTTGCATATTCAAAATATCATCCATTAGATTTTAGAAAAACTAACTTCATATCTAAAACTAAGAGAAAACTTTAGAGAAATTAACAAATGGATGTTAAAAGACAAAACTGCAATAGAAAGGTGGAATAATAATGTAAAAGGTTGGAAAACTATATTCCAAACCATAGGAAAGAAAAAAATATGAATTATAGGAGAGATGGAAATTAATTGCAAGAAAAGCTCGTCAAACTGGAGGCCAGCTTGCAAAGGGACCCTAAAAATGAAAATTTGAATGAGGAATTAAGTTTCATTAAAAACTCATTGAGAAAATTTCAAACTAATAAGATTCAAGGGCAAAAGATAAGGGAGAAAATGAATTGGTTGAATAATGGAGATAAATGATCCAAGTTCTTCTTTAGAGTACTAAAAGAAAATGTGCAACAAAAAGAGTAGGCTCAGTTTGGGTAGAAAACAAGTTATTAAATGATCCATAGGAGGTAAAAGATCAATTTGATAATTT
>VDFB02327149.1:39770-94235 GCA_007258455.2 Sequoia sempervirens
TATATATATATTCTTGATTTCCATGCTTCTTTCATCTTAAACCCTACACCATAAATGATTCCTATGCCTCTAAAAAACATTCATTAATATTATTCCAAATCAACATAATTTCAAAAAAAATTGATACCTTGAATATTCTTGATAAAATAAGTACAATGATTCCAAAAACAATTGTACAAAATCTTGTTTTTGTTGGAAATATAGAACATAACACACCATAAAAAAAATTCTTGAATTTACCCAGACAAGTGGAGTGCAACTCAAATTGATGGATGGGACGTTATATTGATGCACCCACCAAGTATTGATTCCTCAATTTTTGTTAAAATGATATTTTTCATTTTTGGAATTATTATAATTGTATAGATAGTGAGAGCTAAAGAAAAAAGAAGTCTTCAAATAAGGAATATTGAAATATAAATTTTCCTCAATTAATTTTGGAATTCTTGATTGTATTGTGAATTATTAGTACACCCTGCATTGTACATCATTCCATAATTGGATTTCATAGTTCAAATTTTTAAAATCAATTGTACCAAAATTTAGTATGTCTCAAACTCTTAAATGGTATATCAGATTTTATGAAAAATTTCAAGATGTTTTTGTAAAATTCAGAATTTGAAGGTTATTGTTTGGTGTTTTAGGTATCAATAATGTAGTCCAATGCATCACTTCTTCATTGACTTGTCCAAAAAGACCCAATAAAAATATTACACCAAATAATATGCACCAAAGCATATATTACCAATCACCTTATGTGTAGACCATATAATTAATTGCTTCCTTGATATGACTTGTAAAAGATATAATTACACATATATTACTTTCTTATAAATTTTTTACTAGTATATTATTTCTCAACTACAAATTCTTTTAATATATTTAAAAGAAAATCTAACAACTTTTGGTACATGATCTATTAGATCTTTTCTCCTACATGATAACACAAGCAAAAAACCAATAAGGTTGATGCTATAACATAGGATAAACTATGAGCTACAACGATGCTTGTGCACTTGGTCATACATAATAAAGTTTGCTAGATCATCGAGCTCTTCTTATATGAACAGGCTAAATAGATTAGATTATTAAGTCGAAAGGCTTATTACACTCACATCAATGAGTATGTGTACATTTTTATTCTTCCCATTAAAATTGATGTCTACTAACCCATCGCAAAGTAATATTATATTTAAGAATTTTTATATTTGTAAGCTTTAAAAGCATGCATTATATGTTGGGATGTGAAGCCCAACGGTCATTCGACCCTTCATCTCCTCCCAACTCTTCGTATTCATGGCTGAATATGAGTGTATAAGTATAGTTCATGTATTGTTGTTGGATCATTGGTTAATATAAGATTATTCCCTGCTTTCCTGGTGGACGTAGCCATTTATGGTGAACCACGTTAAAACTCATGTTATGCTGTTATGCTGTTATGTTATGTTGTGTGACTTCTAATTCTTGTTTTTATCTGCTCCTTTAATGCTCCACATTATCATCATCTTTTTATACTTCTACTATATATGAAATTTTAAAGAAAATATAATATAGTATTATAATTTTAATATATATAATTTTATATGATTTTTAATTTATAATATTTGTTAAGGAAATACATATTAATTTACAATATTCTATATTAATTTATAATATTTTCACGCTTTTATAATTTTTAGAAGATTTTTAACAAGATAGACTTAAATATCTAATAAAAAAATTAAAAATAAATACAATATATATATTGAAATCAATATATATCTTTGTTTGGCAATGGAGATACAAGAAACTTTTGCTTTCTTTTTAAAGTTGTTTTAAAACTGTTTGAAATTTTTAAGAATAAGAAAATATAATATAATATTCTAATTTCTAATAGTAATATATATCATTTTATAATATTTGTTATGGAAATACATATTAATTTAGAATATTTTAAAAAAAAAATATACATTTTTAGAAAATACATGATTTTTAATTTATAATATTTGTTATGGAAATACATATTAATTTTCAATATTTTCACGCTTTTATAATTTTAAGAAGATTTTTAACAAGATTATCTTGCATATCTAATAAAAAAATCTAAATAAATACAATATTATATATATATTGAAATCAATATATATTGTTGTTCAGCAATGGAGATAAAAAAAACTTTTGCTTTGTTTTTAAAGCTATTTGAAAACTTTTATTTTTAGTATTATTTTTAGTTTTAAAGCTGTTATTTTTATTTTATATGGAGTCACTACAATGTGCATTGCTATATAATGCACAAACTCGTCTACTAACCCGTCTCAAAGTAATATTATATTTAAGATTTTTTATATCTGTAAGCTTTAAAAGCATGCATTATCATCATCTTTTATACTTCTACTATATATGAAATTTTAAAGAAAATATAATATGGTAGTACTGTAATTTTAATATATATAATTTTACATGATTTTTAATTTATAATATTTGTTAGGGAAATACATATTAATTTACAATATTTCATATTAATTTACAATATTTTCATCACTTTGGTAGTCATCCACGGTTTAAATATTTCATGATCAACATGATAATGAGACATCGTGCACAAAATTCATTAGTTGTATTCGTAAAAAGAAATTTTCAAGACATGCCACTCACCATCAATGAGTTACTGAGCATATGGAAAACATGCCACACTCTCATCTAGTCGATAGGTTGATGCGGTTTGGAGCAAAATTAAGGGGTACAAGGCCATACTAGACAAAATGTCATGCAAAATTGACTGACATGATTCATCAAATAGGTTCTCCTACAATATTCTCCACCTTAAGCGTTGCAAACATGTATTGGCCTGATTTGCATGCATTAATGCCAGGAACACAACCATCTACTCCAAGTGAGGCTCAAAATTGGAGAAAACAAAATGTTATTGACTATCCTCATATAATCACACATTACACGCATTTGAGACATTCAATACTCAGAAAAGAAATACTGGAAAAAGGAATGAAAGTAAAAGATTATTGGTGCAAATATGAGTGGCAACATAGGGGATCACCACATGTCCATGGATACATGGTGCGTTGAATATGGACAATATTAATTGGTCAAATGAAGAACAACGAAAAAAGTGTTGAAAGATATTTCCATTGTATTGTTCAGGCATGAAATCCTAGAGTAAATCCACATCAACCAAACATACAGGCATGTTTTAAAAAGTTTGGATGTATACATGCAATATATTAAATAAACTATTTATAGTCTACAATATGACTAATATATTTTCATTTCCAACTGTAGGCATTCCAAAATTATTCTCTACATCCATGTCTTAGAGATACAAGACAACTTACAGAGATAGATGTTGACCAGGACTATGAAGAAATCCTAAACTGTGTACAGCGACACACAATGTGTAAGGAAGGTGCATACCTACGAAAAAAGAGAGGAACAATGGTTTGCTGGTAACTATTTTAACAAGTTAAAATATTTATATCAAAGTGGAATATAATATAATTGTCAAATACTAAAATAGATGACATATTTATATTGATTGCAGGTATAATACTCCTTGGGCATTGAATTTAGAGAGGTCAAAATTATATGAAGACATTGAAACAGGTGAAAAGAAATTTGAGCCAGCCAGAAATGATGATAGAGTAAACTCACACAATCGCTACATATTGCAATTGTGGAGAGCAAATATAGATTGACAACCTGTTCTTTCTAAACATGCCATGATAAAATATTTTGCAAAGTATGCAACAAAAGTAGATAAAAGCTTTGAAACATACCAACAAATGTTGATGTGTCTTACAAACACAGAAAATGCAGATGATTTAGCTGCAAGAGCATATAGAAGGCTTTTGACAGATATTATTATAGAAAGGGATATTGGAGCTCAAGAAACATGTCACATGTTACTAGAATTTCCATTAGTAGAGAGTAGCAAAAAATTTGTCAATCTAAATGTATCACGTGAGGTGTTCAAACTTGTGAGAATAAATGATGAAAATAATAATGAAGAACAGTCGATAAATTTCATCAATGGATACAAAACAAGGCCTTTATGTATGAAGACTATAACACTAATTGATGCAGCCAAGTCATGGATATATAATCCTAAAAGAAAAAGAGATAACAAATGGGAACGAAGACAAACACCTGTTATTGTCAGAGTATTCCCTAGATTTTTATCCATTCCTCCACGTCAGTCAGAAAAATGGATGACTTTTGCTTATCAAAGTTATTATTGTATAAACCATTTCATGATGTACAAATAGATATTGGTCATGATAATGACTCCATAATAGAAAATTGGGAGTCATTTCAATATAACCCTTGGCACGTGGAGCGAAGAGAAACTATAGAAAATATTGAAAACATCAGTGATTCTAAAATTGAAGACAATGAAACTATTCAACAAAATATCATTGAGCATGAATGAGAAATAATATCAAGACTACATAATGATCAGAATATCAAAATCTTAGAAATAGATATGTTGGGTAGAAGAGATATTGATAGACAAACAAATTGGTGTAATGAATACCAAGGTGAAGTGTACACAAATCAAGCAATGAATTTCATTAGTAGCATGAGAGAACATGGGTGTCTCATACATGATGGCATACCATAGTGTACCGACTATTCAAATCTCAGTGATAAACAAAGGAAGGAACTCAACATAATTATGGCACACTACCATAATAATCAGAATCAACCACCCTTGCAGATGATAATTCAAGGAACAACAGGAACAAGAAAGTCGTATCTAATTGGTTCTATTAGACAAACTCTTAAAAATGCAGCAACTTCGAGTTCTTCTCCCCTTCTATTACTTGCACCAACTAGAGTTGCAACATTCAACATTGATGCATCCACAATACATTCAAAATTGAGAATCCCAATAAGAGGTTTTTCTCAACTAGGAGGAGCAAGGCTAACAAGCCTTCAAGAAGAGATAGCACACATCAAATACATTTTGATTGATGAAATGAGCTTCATAGGTCAGAACATGCTAGAGAACATAGATTCTTGACTCCGACAAGCATTCCCACAAAATGCAAACATTAACTTTGTACGTATACACATGATTATGATTAACAAAAATGACTAATTTATATTCTAATATAAGTAATTCACATTAGTGAGTTTATATAGATATGAAGGTATATATTAGCTATAAAAATTCATTGTTTATCTTTCAGGAATATCTATAATTTTGGCTGGAGATTTGGGTCAGTTGTCTCATGTTAATGATAGACCAACATATGACAACAACATAAGAGCTAGGTTTCTATGGGAAGAATTCAAAACTGTGGTTACTTTAGATAAAGTATTTAGACAAGATGGAGAAAACATCTACCAACAAAGATTTCGTCAACTTTTGACAAATCTTAGAGATGCAAACCCAACAATTGATGATTGGAGATTACTTATGACAAGAACCACTATTACCATTGATGCAACAAGCAATGAGGAGTTTGACAATGGTGTTCATTTGTTCTCAACAAATGATAATGTTCATAAAGATAACAAGAAAATGCTATACTCATTGAAGCATCATGTTGTACGTAGTCTTGCAACAAAATCAAGAAGTATTAATGCAGTAGAAGGATGCTCAAATGATGAGCTTGATCTAGAATTATTGATCAATAAAGATGCTAGGGTAATGTTGACTTCAAATCTTTGGATACAGGCAGGTCTTGTAAATGGAGCTCTAGGATATATTCGAAAGATTGTATACACACCTAGAAGTGGTCCACCAGAACCACCAACATATGTAATGGTTGAGTTTGATAGCTATTCAGGAATACCATTTAATGATCGTAATCCAAATACAATTCCAATTACAACAATACAAAGGGGGAGGACAATCCAAATGCCATTAAGATTGGCTTGGGCATTAACAATTCACAAATCACAAGGTTTGACTCTTTCAAAAGCCACTATTGATATTGGACCAAGAGAAATAACAAGATTGACATTTGTCACCATTTCTCATGTAAAGTCTCTACACGGCCTAAGAATTATGCCACCATTCACATATGACCATTATTAAAACATGAAAAAGGGTAGACAACTTGCCAAAAGAAAGGCTAAAAAAAATAGACTTAAAATTTTAGAAGATAATTGATGAAATATATTTTTTTCAATTTTGTTTCAATGACTACACTCAAATTTCTAAATGTAATGTATTTATATGATTTTATGTGTTATGGTACTTAAAAATTCTTCTATGTTTAATGCATTGAAAATTCAACAAACAAATGTTCCTAATGTAAAACAATTATGATACTTTTCAAATGTTTCTAGTGAGTTGTAGAAAATCTAAAATTCATTTGCTACCCATGTGGATTCTTCATATTTCACCACATAATTTTAAAAATTGGTATGCTTCATATTATGCTTCTCACATATTCAATTATTTTTTACTACTTGAATTTAATATATTTTGAGTTTTTTTGATATCATAAATTTGTTTAATGTTTAATCTCTTATATGCAATTTTCTCAAAAGTTGAAAAATATATATTTTCCCTTATTTAATACTAATGTAAAAAAAAAAATGATTTTCCTACAGGTAAGGAAGATGTCACATAATGTCCATACATCATGGGTGTCCATTTGGTTATTGAAGTATCACTATCGTCTTCCATTCAATGTTCTCCTTCATATAGAGTTGAGTGCTCATTATTGGTTGAGAGAGAAGATGATCAAGAAAATTATCAATAATGAACTAGAAAACAACCAAAAAAAATTAATAAGTATGCTATGTACTTTAACTTTCTCTATGAATCCAGGGTGAAAATGAACTTGGATATAAAATTTAACAATATTCAGATTGAAATTGTAGATTTTTGTGACTAGTCAGTTCATCTATACCATGAGGTTTGTGATCTTTACCTTGCAGGGTGCATTTGGAAGGTCACTATCAGGCCAATAGTAACCATTAAAAAACACAGTCTATGTGATGAGCTCAGTATGAAATTCATGAGATTTCTTAAAAGACAATCATAGATTAGTTATCACATGGGGCCACCTGAAGAATGGTTGCTTGCTACTTTAAAGTTCAACTACTCCATCATATTCACGGTGCATCAGGTCATGCCATCATTCAAGTTGTTACATGCACACTATGGGATACCTACATTGCATGTCGTCAAGTCCAATGTGACAATTAAAGTTTGAACTATTATTCACGATAGTGATAATGCACAATTACCAATACACAAATAGTTAACAAACTGAAAATATTTTTGAAATATTATTTAACAAATGTTTGCAAAATATTTATACATTTTATCTATGGCTAAATTCAATTTTGAAAATATTTTAAAAATATTGTTCAAAACTTATTACCAGTGCATAAATATTTAACTAAGTGAAACTATTTTTTTTATCAAATCAAAATTATTTGTGTTCTAATTAAATGGAAATGGTTGATGTTGATGTTATATTTTCTTATATACAAGTTGGTATAATTTTAAATTAATAATTATAAAAACTAAAATCAAATACCTACAAAGTTATCGTTAATAAAAACATTAAATTTTAAGTTTGGGGAGGAATTCCACTAAATTTTAGTGTCTAGCATTATATATGGCAATTGAAATAAACAATGATGGAAAATATAATGAAATCATATATATTACTGTTGAAATGAATGGTAATGAAGATGTAAGCATTTTTTAAGATACATATTTAACAACAATTAAAAAAACTACAAATTATTTATTATACATAAACTTTATTATTTATTAGAATGTGTTAAAAAAACTTTGTTATATTATTTTTTGTTAACAAATTGAAAATATTTGTGTTCTAATTTAATGCAAATGGTTGATGTTCATGTTATGTTTTTCTATATATAAGCTCCTATGATTTCAAATTAATCTTTATAAAACTTAAAAACAAATACTTACAAAGCTATAAATATTAAACAACTACTTTTATATTAAAGATAGATATAAGAGTAAACAACTACTACTTTTATATCAAGCATAGATATTATTATTGAAACATAAGAAAAAAATTATACAATAAAATGAATTTAATCACATTATGAAATTAAATAAAAGTGAAACTATTTTTTTTAACAAATTAAAACTATTTGTGTTCTAATTAAATGGAAATGGTTGATGTTGATGTTATCTTTTCTTATATACAAGTTGGTATAATTTTAAGTTAATAATTATAAAAACTAAAATCAAGATACTTACAAAGTTATCGTTAATAAAAACATTAAATTTTAAGTTTGGGGAGGAATTCCACTAAATTTTAGTGTCTAGCATTATATATGGCAATTGAAATAAACAATGATGGAAAATATAATGAAATCATATATATTACTGTTGAAATGAATGTTAATGAAGATGTAAGCATTTTTTAAGATACCTATTTAACAACAATTAAAAAAACTACAAATTATTTATTATACATAAACTTTATTATTTATTAGAATGTGTTAAAGAAAAACTATGTTATATTATTTTTTGTTAACAAATTGAAAGTATGTGTGTTCTAATTTAATGCAAATGGTTGATGTTCATGTTATGTTTTTCTATATATAAGTTCCTATGATTTCAAGTTAATCTTTATAAAACTTAAAAACAAATACTTACAAAGCTATAAATATTAAACAACTACTACTTTATAATAGATATAAGAGTAAACATATTACTAACATAAAAATTATTCACATTATGAAATTAAGGAAAAAATATCTTAATGATGAAAAATATGCGAGAGATAAATATACTAGTATTATATTATACTAGGTGGATGTAACCATATGCAATATAAGCCAGATTGCTTACGACCATTTAGTTTAGTCATGCACAATTCATATTTTTAACCGTTCACTTACAGAACAGCATATTTTTATTAGACATCTAAACATGTAGAAAAGTTACCACCATCCATGTGGCAAATGGTTGTATGTCAATAATCCGAAATCACTTGTATATATGAAAGAGACGCAGAAGCATAGTCAACAGAACACTGAGTTCTGCAGGTACAGCCGTCAAGATTTTTGTAATCATAGCCAAAGCATATTAAAACTTAAAAAGAAATCAAGCATGAGACATAAATACAAGAGAAATCAGGATGAAAGCGAACACCCATAAGAGTAATATATCTAAAATATATTTTGTTTAAATTAACATCATAGGCGTCTAGCCAACATAATAACTCCCAAATCACTAGATTATGAAATAAGCAAGAATAACACAATTACACTCAAATAGGGAAAAAATTATTCACTAAAAGTTGACAACCCATTAAAGCTATGAAACTATAAATAAACTGATTGTTCTAAAACTGTAAATCTAAGCATGATACTCATGCATTGCATGGCAGATTTTACGGTAGAACCAGATAACGCAGCATCAGTTATCAACAGATATTTTACAGGCAAGCCATTTCACATTAGACTATATGTGTAATTACACAAGATTGCACACAGCTATGTCATATCTAATCACAGGTAGTACCCAAAAATGGGGTTAGGATGTTCACCCCTAGAAAGGACTTCTGCGGTGACTATCAACAATACAAATTTCAGAGAGAACAGAACCAGTGGAACCCAGTCTTATCAAATGTAATACATTGTTGTGTGGAATTATTCGTTAAAAACTTAACTATAGCATTCAATTCATTAAAAATATCAGAAATTGTGCCAATCTAATAGGGCAGTGAAGAACTCACCCACCTCGGTTATGCTATGCTATTACATCAAGATAGGCTGAGAGCTCCCACTGAACTATACCAACCACAAACCCCAACCCAACCCTAACCCTGCACAATGGGGAAAGACTCCATGCTGAGCTATACCATTTCCAGCCATAATCCAGCAAGATAGGGTAAAAAGTCCCCGCTGAACTAAGCCAATTCCAACCCTAACCCGACAGGACAGGGTGACGAATCCCTGCTAGACAAAATCTCCTGTTTCCACTAAATTTAAATGTGGTACAGAAACTAAAATTTATAAATATATATAAAAGGCAGCGTATTCTTCAAAATTATAAAATCCACAGTAAGAAGTTAACTGAATATATATAATCAAAAGCCCAAATCAGGGTCCCACAAATATTGTAATTATACCCAAAAAAGTATATTAAAAACACTCAAATATCACCATCCGCGAAGATCAAGTACAAAATTTCAATATGCGATTTGGCAGTCTTTCTGTACCAGGTCGGCAAAAGTCAGCCCGTCGTTTAGTAATTCCATCATGTTCTTCACCCGCCGCGGCAGCTACTGCGCAGGAGTGTAAACAGTGTAGGGAGGGTTACCACCCTGGTTGTAGGGAGTGTAACCAGAATAAGCAGTGTATCCACCCGGCTGAGCGTAAGGCTGTTGCGGAGGATACTGTACGCCAGGTGTAAGGTAACGTGGATAGCTCGCATCAGACGGAGGGGGAGGCGGCAGAGGGTTGGCGGCCTGTGGCGTGTATGCTGGGTAGGGAGGGTAAGGGTGCCCACCCTGGTTGTAGGGAGGGTAACCACCCTGCTGAGGGTAAGGCTGTTGCGGAGGATACTGCCCGCCAGGTGTAAGCGGATAGCCTGCATAAGGCGGAGGGTCGATGGCACCATATGCTGGGGCAGCACTCCCTTTCGCTGGGTACTGAATGGCATTTGATTTGTGCGCCGGCTTTGTAACTTCGACCGTCTTAATGGTGAGGTTGAGCTTCCCCGTGGTCTTCCCAGAGGGATTGCGCAACCGGAAACTCCGAAAATGTTCGCGGCCAGTCGTCTTTTTTCCTTTTCTTTTCTCTTTTTCTTTTCTTTTCTTTTTTTTGCCAGTCTTATTGCAGAGGAAATCAATGGGAATGGACACGTCGCCTACCTTCTTGCTGCCGGTTGCCCCCTTGATTCTGAGCTCCAGTTTTAAGCGGAGGCGGCCCTGCTGAAGCGCCTCCTCGTCCACTATGAAAGACATGTGCTTGTTCCAGGCAGGGTTTGTACCGTTCTCTTTGGCCATCGTTTTTTGCTTCGCGGGCCGCGAGCCGTCTTCAATCCATGCCACCGCGTAGACCTTCGATTTGGGGAACAAATCCACATCCTGTATATCACAGGCGGAAATCAACGTTATTTATAGCTCCAGTATCTTTGTCGTCATTGTTGGTAAAGAAAATCGATCCTGTGTCCGCTGCAAAATTTGTGGAAGATATTAAAAATAAGGAATATGTAGATGATTAATGGAATTTGCTCGACAAAACAAAGCAGAGAGAAAGAGCTTAAAGAATAAAAAACGGTAATCTTCTATTTTTAGGAAAATCAAGGCATGAATCATGATAGCAAACACAAAACTTCATAAAATCGAGTTATAGAGATTCTAATTTAACATTGATGTACAAGATAGAATAAAAATCACAATAATAAATGAATGAAACCTCAATTCTTATGTCAAAATTGATTCTTTTCTATTGTTCTTCTTCAATTTTGCTTGTTTGCTTTCAGATTTGTAGTGTTATAGATGATTGATAGCTAGCTTGTTTTTACAGAAATCTTAATTTAGATGAAGGGTGAGGATCAAGTGATGATGTATGATGATGAATGGATGAGATTAATTGAGAAGAAGAGAGATAAGGATGGGAAGAATAGACCACAATCCAAGAAATTAGGTGAGAAATAGGGCTTGGATAAGAATAAATAAATTAAATAATTATTATTTAATTTAGGAGGAAAAAATGAATAATTAACTAATTAAAAATAATAATTTAATTATAAAAAAAAGAGGGATATGAAATATTAAATAAGTGAAAACAATTATTTATTAATAGATGGATGGAAATGGTAAATAATTAAATAATTATAAATAAGAGGAAATGATAAATAATTAAATAAATAAGAATTATTTAATTATAGGGATGACAAATAAAGAATTTGAAAGAGAGAAAGTGTTGATGGCAGAGAGAAGAGATTTATTGGAAAATAAAGTCTAGGGACGTTTGGCTAAAGAGGGGGATTTGAATATAATTTTTTTTCACAACTCAACCAAGATAAAAAGAAGCTGGGACAAGATAGTTCAGATTAAAGACACACATGGCCAAGTGGTAAATGATGAAGAGGAAATTCAAAAGGTTGGAGTAGATTATTTTGAGCATTTGTTGGGAGAGAATGGCGAAGCTGAATGGCTGGATTGTAGCCTATTGGAGGATGTCGATTGCATAATAAGTGATGAAACAAATGCAAAGCCCCCCCAAAATGTGCAACCCATATTTTCTACAAACTTCTTTATCTTCACCATAGCTTGTTCAACTAATCCTTTATTCTCACTCACCTTATCTTTACAGTTCTTCAAAACTTTAATCCTTAATTGTCTGACCTTTAACATTCTTTTGGTTTGCCTTGGTCAACTTCTTCAATCATAACTACTTTTATTAATTCTTATGTAGATGCAACTTTTATTTTCTACATAATTGGATATAATCAACCCACAACAACAAATATTCATTTATTTATGACTCAATCTCATGAGTCGGGTTGGCTTCATCACTAATACAGTGATATGCATTTATTTTTTATAACTTTATTTCCCAATACTTGTAGGTCCTCCCTCCATTCCTTTGCAGTAGAAAGGAGACCTTCAAGTTTGAATGTTAGGCATCCTTATTTAATGCAACAACTAAATCAATTGGACCAATTGAATTATTAGCATATGATGTTAGTTGAGACACGTGTGTGTTGAGCAATTCTTTAGTATTCTCATCTGTTTGCATCCTGTTGAGGATGATGGACACAACCATTTGTAAGAACTACTTCTCCTCTTCTCTTATTTGAGCTTATAAGTTTATTTTTTTGTATTTGATAACCTTCAAGAAGCATATTTGATTGTAGCTTGTCCACCCTAGGATAGAAATTTGCGCTATTTTGTTTTTGTGTTCATCGATGGTGGTGGTGGACAACCTTCTTGCTCTTTTCTTTCTTTCTATTGATTCTTGGAAGGCCTCAATAAGGATATAAAAATCTTCATCCTCTTCTTGTACATATGTCTTCTACCTTTTCTGAATACTATGGTGTAACCATACTGGGAGGTTGGATGTTACTTCTTGTTGAGAAGAAGGGATGACCTTAGTGTCATGTGAAGCTTGAGACTCTTCATGTTCAACTTTGGGTTCTTCTCTTTCTTTTTCAACTTATTCCCTTCCAAGATCTTCCTCCTGCATATCTTTATTCAAAATTTTCCCTTTCTTAGTCAATTGCTCTTCATGTTCAAGGGGTGGAGGAACACAATTGTCATAAGGTGGAGGAGGAGGAGAAGGAATAGTTGAATCACGAGGTGGGGAAGGAGGATAAGGGATGACCAAATCATGAGGTGGAGAAGGAGGAGAAGGAATGATTGAATCATGAGGTGGAGGAGGAATGAGAATATGAGGAGGAGGCATTCAAGCTGATGGAGGAGGAGAAGGTGATGGAGATGGAAGAGGAGATTCATATGGAGGAGATGAAGAAGAAGTGGGTGAGTAAGACTCTGGGATAGGTCACATGAAAGAGGATGGAGGTTGATAAGGAGCCTAAGATACATGTGTTCTCTTCCTCCTTTGAAGAGGAACTTCTTATTTGATCTCTTCTTTGCTAGTCTCTATGACTATGCTCTCTTCTTTATCTTTCCTATTTGATCCTACTACTAAGGATGTCACCTTTCCTTTTGCAACTATGGCAGTGGTGGTCTCTGATGTCCTTGGTTTCCTTCTTTTGAGGCTTAGGTCATGGCACCTCCATCATAAGAAAATGGATGCCAACCATTGTTTTGAACACATAATGACATTAATTACTCTAACCTATATGTTTATATCTTCTTTCACAAAGTAGTCCAAATTTTGGATAGGTTGGTTGAATATCCCTTGTCCACTATAAATGGGATATGGTACCTTCCCATGTTCCTTTAAATCTTTGAGCACTTTGGCCACATTGCAACTTTTGATCATGTTAACTATCAACCTGCACTAGTCATTCATTCTAACCTCATACTCATCTTCACAATTATACCAATGGTCTTCAAGGGCAAGTTCATGCTTGTAGAATGAGCCAATGACCTTGATAATTTTACCAATTGGGTTAAATTTGGTTTTAGGGTCATTGTACAAGTTCATTGTCAACAAGGCTAGTTCATTTTTTGTAGTCTTAGTTGTTTGCATATTAGTGTAGGAATATACTCCCATTTTGATGGGGAAGGAGTATCCTAACTTGTGTTTTCTTGTAGCCATCTTGTGGATGTCAATTACTTGTCTACAAAGCTCCAACAAGATCAACCTATCACTTGGGTATCTTGGTAGTTTGAGACGAGCCTTGTGGAAGCATGTCATCCTAATATAAGTGAAGGTCTTAAATTAGATGTACCAATTTCCCTAATTCTTGAATTCAGTGATTTCCTCAAGGGAGATCCGTTTTGAAAAATTATTTTCTAAACACCTAATGATTGCATAGATTTACTATGCAATGGTTTTTGTTACTAGCTCCCAACTCCAATTGTAGGTAGTGTTCATACACTTTTTTTCCTCCTAACTAGAGAGATCATGTCATTTTCAATCTAAGGAAAGTTGTCTGATAGGAAAGCATATACAGTAAATAGGAGGCCATATTTAATTTTTAACACATCCTTCAATTGTCCATGCAATGTCTTACGGATGATGGTGGCCCAATCTATTTTCTTATCAGAGGCAACTATCAGGATGTAGTAACACATCCAAGTATGGAAGTCTCTAACATGGGGGTAGCCATAAACCCTACTGATAAGTTTGATCTAGTCTTTATCATCTTCCCTTAATTCATTTATATGTTGTACCTTAGCCATTTTGGGTGCCAACTTCCAAGGGTTGAGTAGAAGTTGGTTGTTGATGAAGTTAAGGCAACTTACACTATGCTTCTCAAAATAAGCTAGTTCCTTTGAGATATCAATTGCTTCATATTTTTGGGAGGCAGGGGTCCCAAATACCCTTTCAATCATGTCTAGACTAATATCTAGCACCACTTCTCCAGACAGTCCCATTATTTTTCTCTTCCTTTGATCATAATATTGAGCACATGTCAATATTAATTCAGGGGATTATACTAAAATTGGAAATGTTGTTGCCTCCACCAGTCCTGATTTGGCCAGGAGGTGGTCATTGATGTCTTATCTTATTTATTATGGACCCTCTTGAAGAATTCATTCATGTCCACATGCCCCAAATCAATGTCTCTAATCTCCACGTATTGAAAAAAAATCTTGGAAGGTGGATGGCATCCCTTGTATTGGTACTTCATCTTGGAGCCTTCTCCTTGCATATTTCTTGCATATTCAAAATATCATCCATTAGATTTTAGAAAAACTAACTTCATATCTAAAACTAAGAGAAAACTTTAGAGAAATTAACAAATGGATGTTAAAAGACAAAACTGCAATAGAAAGGTGGAATAATAATGTAAAAGGTTGGAAAACTATATTCCAAACCATAGGAAAGAAAAAAATATGAATTATAGGAGAGATGGAAATTAATTGCAAGAAAAGCTCGTCAAACTGGAGGCCAGCTTGCAAAGGGACCCTAAAAATGAAAATTTGAATGAGGAATTAAGTTTCATTAAAAACTCATTGAGAAAATTTCAAACTAATAAGATTCAAGGGCAAAAGATAAGGGAGAAAATGAATTGGTTGAATAATGGAGATAAATGATCCAAGTTCTTCTTTAGAGTACTAAAAGAAAATGTGCAACAAAAAGAGTAGGCTCAGTTTGGGTAGAAAACAAGTTATTAAATGATCCATAGGAGGTAAAAGATCAATTTGATAATTTTTATGAAACCCTTTTTACATCTAAAGGAGACAAAATGCAAAATATTATAACTAGGGGTAAATGCAAAGAGGAAATCCCTAAAATTATTTCCAAAGAGATTGAAGAGATATTAAAAAAGAGATAACCAAGGAGGAGATTATAAAAGCAATTCAAGTTCTTAACAATGACAAATCTCCAGGAGCAGATGTTCTACATGTGGAGTTTTTCAAGAAAAACATAGAATGGGTGAGTGAATACCTTCAGTATATTTACACCAAAGCCATTAAGAGAGGATCTCTTGGAGAAGGTATTAATAAAGGCTTAATTAAACTATTGAGTAAAGATGGTGACAAATCTTTGATAAAAAACTAGATACTAATCACCTTACTAAATGTCTCATATAAGATACTAGTAAAAGTATTAGTACTGAGACTAGTAGATATACTCCCTTCCTTCATTAGTGGTACTCAAACAATATTCATCAAAGGTAGGTACATACTTGAGAATCTAATAGCAAATTGGGAGGCTATGGAATGGGAAAAAGGTTCCAACCAAAACATAGGTATACTACTTCTTGATTTTGAAAAGGCTTATGATATAGTAGAATGGCCTTTCATATTGATGTCCTTAGAAGCTTTTGGATTGCCAATCAATTTTTTTTTAGATGGTAAGCACTTTGATGCAAGATGCAGTTGCTCAAGTGAGCATAAATGGAACATTAACAAAATAATTCACACTACATATGTCAATAAGGCAAGGATGCCCTCTAGCCCCAACACTATTTGTGATAGCATCTGATGTTATATACTATCTATTAAGAGAGTCAATTGAAAGGGCCAAGGCTAAAGGACTAACCCTGCCTAACGATGAGGATCTTTTGAATATCCAATTCATAGATGACACTGCATTTTTTGTTAATATGGAAAAGAATTTTTTTAGAATCAAATATGAAAATTGGATATATTTTGTGTAGCATGTGGAGCAAAAATGTCAAAGGAAAAATCCATTATGTTAAGCTAGGTAATAACCCCTCCTAATTGGTTCACCAAATATGGAATTCAATGGGGCTCGGGTCAGTTAAGCAGGTTAGATACCTAGGTATCCCATTTTCTATCAATCCATGTTTGAGAGATATGTGGAATTGGATAAAAGGAAAAATAGATAAAAAGATAGATAAATGGAACAAACATTACTTATCCATGGTGGGGAGGTTGCAAGTTTATAACTCTGTGTGGTTATTTAATAGTTACCAAATAAATGATATCCAAAAGAAAATTAGGCAATTTGTATGGTTTGATTGGAAAGGAAAAAAGGAAAGGAAAGAAGTAAGATGGGAATGGTATTGTATTGATAAGGGTGAAGGTAAACTAAGTTTGAAAGACTTAAGAAAATAGGGCATCTTCCTTGCTATTAAGTGGATAGTTAAAGCACTAAAAGGTAGCGAATCATGGAAGGTTATGATAAGGAACAATATTTAGCTAGCTACTCCAAAAAATGCAAAACCGTGAAAACACCTCCCCCTCTATGATTTATTATTTTGCAACTTCCCATTGACCCTTGCTAGATCAAATGTGTTCAAAAGACTGTGGAGAGCTTGGGAAAAATTTAAACATTTGTTAAAAAATAGAGAAATGGTTGATAGCAAGAATAATACAATTTGTCCCTCTAGTTTAATTTGGTGGAACCTATATCATAATGGGAAGCCCCTTGCATTAATACAAGGGTGCTCTGCAAAATTTTGGAACAAGAAAGGGATCAAAAGTTTTAAGGATATACTATGCAATTTCCACTTAAAAAATTGGGCTTCTCTTAGCACGGAATTCGATTTGCCTCCTTCCCATTGAATAACTTATTTTGTCCATAGAGAAGCATTTAGAATTGTTCATTGCCCAATATTGTTTGTACCTAATAGTGATATCATTGACAAGATAAAATGGAGTGATGGCTCTTATTTAGAAAAAATTAAACCCGAGATTTTATGCAAATCACTAGTAAGCACATAGGAATTTTTCAAACACTTAAATAAGTGTTGAAATTTAGAATTAAAGGACAAAAAATGGATCAATATATTTAAATGGATGTGGAATTAAATTATTGAACCCAAAAAAGTTTGTTTCGAATGGCTACTTCTATTGCATAAACTTCTAGGTACTTTTCCTTCCCATAGTATGAAAATATGTGAATTTTGTAGAAATCCTGAAATTGTCAAGCATATCTTCTTTGAATGTTCCTTTGCTAAAGAAAATATTCTACGCAGAGCTAAGAGGGTGGGGGACTTAAATAAGATAAAATGGCAAGAAATTATAATGGGATTTATTGAAGGATTAGATAAAACTTTAAATATATTTTGGTTATTATTATCTATTGAAATCTTGTGGTTTATTTGGAAAGCTAGAAATGAGGAAAGGTTCCAAGGAAAAAGGAGGGCACTTACTAAGTTTGCTAGAAGATTCATCTTTTTCAATATTTCAATGCAAGTCACAATGGCATTGGAGATATCTAAAATCAAATTTGTAAAGCTATGGAAGCATGAAAAGGTGGAGGTCAGCAAAGAAGAAGTTAATTATGCAAGGCATTAGCCATTTAAAAAGGAGGACAACATCTCGTTCATGAGGAATTACTTGGAATTTTAAAGGAAGCACAACAAGAAATACAAAGAGGAAACATTGAAAAATGATTTGGGATTCCACAAAGGACTGAGGCTTTTTGTAAATCAAGGAGAAGACTTCACAGTCGAGGTCATGAGATCCAATGAAGACATGTCAAAAATTGAACCACCAATAGGGTGGAATGATATGGACCAATACAGTGAGTATTAATTTTTGAAAACTCTGCGGTGATAAAAGATTTTTGTAAATTGATTAGAAAATGTATCTGAAATTATATACTCCTTATTTATATAATCCAACAAACAGTGAGTGATCAAAACAAATGTGGAGAACAAAGTTGTTAAGTGTGTCTTCATAGGCTATGGTGTTGGTGTGAAAGGGTACAAGATTTGGGATCTAGTATGAGAAATTTCTCTATAATAAAAACGTGTTATCTTCAGAGAGATGAGTCCTTCCACTATTTTGCATTCTACAAAGACAAAAAAGAAATATGTGGTTCAACTTCATCTTGACCCTAAGAAAGTTGAACTAGAAGCCCATGATGGACCTGATGATGAGGTGAGTTATAGAAGCTTTGAAATTTTAGAAGATCTTCAACCTCAGTATTTGAGGTCTACATGGATTAGCTAGCAACATGATAGGTTTGGATATTCACCTGAAATTTTTGGATATTCATTGTTTGATTCTAATTACACTTTTACTTTGATTGATAACGTTGATGAGCCAAGGACTATAAAGGAGGCTATGGGTATGAGTGATGTAGATTCCTAGATAAAATTCATAGAAGAAGATATGGTTGCTTTAATGAAAAATAATACATGGGATCCAATACCTTTGTCTAATGGACGTAAACACGGTTGCAAATGGATGTTTAAGAAGAAATTTGATCCTGATGGTAGTGTTTGAGAAGCATAAAGCAAGGTTGGTCACAAAGGGTTACTTACAAGTGGAGAGAATTGATTATGGTGAAATATTTTCTCCAATTACTAATTTGAAATCCATTAGACTTTTGTTATCACTTGTTGTAGTGTATGATTTAGAAGTTGAGCAGATGGATGTGAAGACAACTTTCCTTCATGGTTACTCGGAGGAAGAAATCTATATGTCATAGGCATTATATGGTAAATGGTAAAGAACATCTGGTTTGCAATTTGAGGGAGTATTTGTATGGTTTGAAATAGTCTCCTAAGATGTACCTGAAGTTTGACACCAAGTTGTGTTGAGTTTGAGATTTCTAAGATCTAAATCTAATCATTGTGTTTATTATAAAATTGACAATGATCACATTCTCATTATTGCATTGTATGTAGATGATATGTTGTTTTTTAGGAATGCTAAAAGTTTGATTTCAAATCTGAAGTCTTAGTTGTTAACACAATTTGAAATGAAATATTTAGGTGCACCTAGGTTATCTTGGGGATGGAGATCGAAAGATATAAAGCTCGCAAAAAACTTTGGTTGAGCCAAAGTAAGTATGTGAACTCAATGTTGGAGAGATTTGACATGGCAGCTTGTAGATGGTTGTTCTTGTGTTACAAATAATGAAGCTATGGAGGATTGTCAAAAATCTCCTACTAAGATGGACATGACCAACATACCTTATGTGAGTGTTGTTGACAATTTAATGTATGTTATAGTATATACAAAGTTTTAGGTGCACCTAGGTTATCCTGGGGTGGAGATCGAAAGAGACAAAGCTAGCAAAAAGCTTTGGTTGAGCCAAAGTAAGTATGTGAAATCGATGTTGGAGAGATACGACATAGCAGCTTGTAGATGGTTGTTCTTTTGTTACAAATAATGAAGCTATGGAGGATTGTCAAAAATCTCCTACTGAGATGGACATGACCAAAGTACCTTATGTGAGTGTCGTTGACAATTTAATGTATGTTATGGTATATAAAAAGCTAGACATTGCCCAAGTAGTGTAAATCCTAAGTCGGTTTATTGATGATTCTAGATAAGTACATTGAAATGCAATTAAGCGAGTGCTCAGATATTTGCGAGGTACTTCTAAGTATTTTCTATGTTTTCATGGTTATCCTTCAAGACATCGTTGTTCAGATTGTATTTGTGGATATGTGGATTCAAATTAGGTAGGTGACATTACTAGTAGAAGATCCACCAATGGATATGTGTTCATGATGTTTGGTGGTGCTATTAGTTGGATGAATAAATGGCAAGTTGCAGTCACTTTATCCACTATAAAAGCAAAGTAGAAACTACTCATGCTTGTAAAGAAGCCATTTGACTCAAGCATTTGTGTTCAAATGTTGGGTTTGATGCAGGGTTGATTGCCATTTGTGTGATAGTCAAAGTGACAAGTTTGGTGAAGAATATGACCTTCCATGCAAGGACAATGCATATTGATGTCCAATTTCATTTTGTTTGTGACATGGTAGGGGATGTGAAGGTGAAGTTGGAGAAAGTTGACACTTTGGCTAATGTTGCAGATGCATTGACAAAGCCTATGAGCATAGATAAGTACAAATGGTGTTCGAAGTTTATGGGCCTTACAACCCCTAGCAATTGAAATCTAGTTGATTACGTTGGTTCTTAAGAGGTGTTCAACAAAATGGAGAATGTTAGAAATAAGGTGTTTCAACCTTTGATTTTTGAGCATTGATTATTTAATTATTAATGTTGAAATTATGTTCATAATTTGCCTATATAATTAATTTATGTGCATTTGATGATGTCATTTGTAAGAGTGGCACTTTAAGTTGTCATCCTACATGTAAAGTGGCATGGGTGACATGGTTCCTATTTTTTAGAACATAGGCGTCCCACTTTTTATGTATTGATTGAAGTCATTATTGATAGTTAATTTCACATTGTCAAATTGTCAAAATTAACAATAACATGAACAACAATAGAGCAATCAATTTTGGAAATTGTCAACACAAGTGGAGTTGCATATGTCGACGCATTCCATGCAAAGTTTGAGTTTACATGCATGTATGTACATTGCATGTTAAGTGGACACCTTGCATTTGTTGTTAACAATTGACAGGTTTCAATTTGTATATGCAAGATAAGATAGACACCTTGCATGTTCATCTTCAGTCTTGCTTGCATACTGTGAAGAGGATAATGACATGTGGCATTCT
This sequence comes from Sequoia sempervirens, assembly GCA_007258455.2. Lineage (NCBI taxonomy): Eukaryota > Viridiplantae > Streptophyta > Pinopsida > Cupressales > Cupressaceae > Sequoia > Sequoia sempervirens. Next base: position 61,219 of record VDFB02327149.1, read on the forward strand.
TGGGCATACCATTTTGGAAGCATCTAATTTATGCATTGTAAGTTCTTATATATTGAAGTGTTATATTTTGGAGTTGTAATACAATTCATTCATAGGTACTGTTATGTTGTTTGAATTATTCCAAAATTAACGGTTATATTCTCCTATAAGAAACTTGTTGTGCAAGTGTATGTAACCAAATTGCTTATTGTAATACATTGAACATGCTTTTGGAGTGTGGGCTTTTTCTCCTGAAAAGGTTTTCCCCATGAAAATATTGTGTTGTGATTTTGCAAATATTTGTGGTGATGTTTATTTTGTTTTCTGATACGTGCATTTTCTTTGTAGTAATTTTTTAATGTGTTAAAGTTGAAAATTTTGCACATTCTCCCCTCTTTAGATCGATGTAGAAAGTGTTTTTGCATACCTTGCTTCCTTTCACATGATTAATCCTAATTTATATTTTTGAAGGATTTCAAATCTAACTAGCCTAGAGTTGGCATAACACACTAATTAAGCCTGATTTATTTGTACAAAGGATTTTTTTCACAATAATATGGCATGATATTAGGTGACAATGACACGTGCTCAGTGTATGTTGTGTAACCATTATTGGGGACATGTCAATGATAATCAGTTGGATAAGATTTTAAACAAAACAAGTATTTCAGTGGTACAAGCTACATTACATTGTGAACTAATAGTGTAATGATAAAGAAAAGATTCAAGTTGACCATAAATGCTTTTGCTTTAACTGTGTGTGGCTTTGTCTTGTGTTAGGATATAAATTTTCCTCATCCTGATGATGCATCACAGAGTGATGCAAAACATTCATGCAAAAAAATCACACAGCTAAATCCAAAAGCACTTATGATCACTAATATGGATTGTGGAAATAGCATGTATCTCAGATTCAAGTTGTTCCTATAGTGAATGCTTTGACATCCTACAATGAGACAACTATGATAGCAGTTGAAACATCTAATATGTAACATTGCAACATTTAAACCACTATGTTCCTCTATGGTGGAGGTTAAATGACTTGCATCAAACTTAGATTTCAGGAATTCTATGTGAGGTTTCTTTGTTGGATAACATTGTGGTTCTAGTTAGGTAGCCTTTGTACCTATTGGGATTCCTTGTTGTAAACTTTGGTACTTCAAATGCCTTGAAATTTTGATTGTCTATTCTTTGTTTGCCAGTTATCATATAACTATTTTAGCTTTGAACCAATGAACCATGGTACATGTCCCCCAAAAAACTAGCATTTCAGGGACAAGGACGCCCCCCCCCCCAAAAAACTGCACCGCCATCACCACCAAGATGGCGGGGACACCACCAGGTTGACAAGGGTGTCGAGACGTCTCGAGGACAACCAAGCGTCCTTCAATCGTCCTGCGGATGCCCAAAAATCTCCCACGACGATGAGGCTAAAAAGCAGCCAAAAAATTGTAAACCTTTATTTTTCTTGAAATTAGAGCCCAAGGTCGAACTGTAATGGCCAATGGTCCCCACCAATGTCTCCTAAGCTCTAAAAAACACTCCAAATTCCTCATTTTTACTCAATTTTGATTTCAATTAGGATGAAGAGGAGCAAAAGAGTCAGTGAAGGAGTGAAAGAGTATGATTGAAGTGTTTCAAGTGCAAGAGGGGTGAGAGAGCAAGAAGAGAGATTCTACACCAAGTTGGAAGGATTTTTCAAGCATAAGGTTCTATGATTGTTTTGTTTTATTAGTTTTATTTTCAAATTTTAATTTTATTCATAATTTCATAGACATGGTTGTAAGTGCATATTCAATGACTCATTGCAATGTTTATTGTTCATTGTTGATATTGTCATCAAAATTCAACATTGAAATTTAAATTTTATTTTCAAGTTTGTCAAATTAGGTTGAAACTTTTGTGTATCATCTACTTATGCACTTTGTGCGACCTGGAGTTAAAAAAACAAAAAAACAAAGTGAAATCCTTGATTGACAAATATTAAGAGCAACGATTTTTATGTGTATCCTCTGGTTTTGTGCTTTGTGCGATCTAAAGAAAGAAAAACAAAAGAAAACGTGTCTTAATCTTTTTCATGCATAGTTGAATTTTAATTTTAGAATTATAAATAAATTTTATATTGTTTATTGCAATGTCGCAATGAGTTCCCATGACATGAGTGAGGATGAGGTTGAGGTTCACAATGAAAGTATTGAATCCGATTATGCACCTAATGTTGAGATTAAGAGGGGTGGCCATAATGATCAAATCCAAACCACTAGTTCCATGACAAGTGCAGCTAAAGTATTAATCACCCCTCCACATTACTAGTAGAGTATGCTAAAGGTCATTTTGATTGTAAGTCTCCTTTGAAACAATTTGCAACAAAATTACCGAGCAAGCATGGGACATCTAGAGGCACAAGGTTGTGAAAGTGCCACTTTTGTGGCCATGAATTTTTTGGCAACATTACCAGAGTTAATGCCCACCTCCTTCATATCCAAGGAAAAGGTGTGGAAGCATGTAAGTTTTTGGGAGACCAACCAACCTGAACTACAAAGCTGAGATATATAAGTTACAGAGTGTCAGTGAAGATAGTGTAGTTGCACCTATATCTGCTACTTTGTCTCATAGGCCGTTGGTTCATCAAGGCCAACTACACAATTCTACTTCTACTTTGTTGACAAGTGATGCTAGTAGTGGTAACCCAATAGATGAATTATTCAATGTACAGTTGAAGGATGATATAGATGATGCCATTGAAAATTTTTGTCAATGGCATTCCATTCCATGTGGCTCGATCTCTTTATTATAAGGAGATGATTTCAATAGTAGCAAGGGGAGAACCATCATATGTGCCACTAGGGGAGACAAAATTGAGGACCACAATCTTGGATAAGACTATTCCAAGATAAATGGAGAAAATGAAGGAATGTTGGGTGCAAAGTGGTTACATTATAGTCATGGATGGGTGGATGAACATTAGGCGTTGTCCACTCATCAATATCATAGTTACATGTCCAAAAGGCCCATATTTTCTTAAGATAGTTGACTATTCAGAACGTCGCAAATATGTCAAATTTTAGTTTCAAATCTTCAAGGATGTTATTGAGAAAGTTGAGCCACAAAATGTGGTCCAAGTAATGACAAATGCAACCAATGTGTGCAAAGCTGCAAAGAAATTGATTGACAACTTATATACATATTTGGTGGACTCCTTGTGTGCATGCCATGAATAATGCACTCAAGGACATGGGAAAGATTGATTGGATACAGGCAGTGATCAATGATGCTAAAGATGTGCAGATGTTTATAACCACCACACTGCACATGCACTCTTCAAGAGCTTTCTCTAAGGAGTTCTTCAAACTTGTCAAGACTAGATATGCATCCTATTTCATTTTCTTGGAGAGAATGTTTGAGTTCCAAGAGGCATTGCAACTAATGGTATAACAACAAAATGGAATTGGTGGCCCAAATCCAAGATAGAGTAGGGGAAGTGAGTGAAGGATGTAGTGAAGAGTGTTATTTTGTGGGGTAATGCAAAATATAGTCTCCATAATTACTCCAATCTTCCAGGTGATTAGATATGGGGATGTCAATGCACCTAACCTTGGAGAGGTGTATGCGTGCATTGATAGTATGTTGGACCAGATGAGGGTTGTGCGAAAGGACCCCACATTAGCATTCTACAATGAGCACATTCAACCAATCATTCATTAGAGATGGGAGAAGCTCAACACTCCTTTGCACATGGTTGCCTATGCATTGAACCCCAAGTGGTACAAGCAACAGACTAGTAGAGTAACACCCTTACATGATGTTGAGGTGAAGGCAAGGTTCTTTCGAGCCATCAAAAAGATGTATGATCTTATAGAGGCTAGCATCATTTATACTAAGTGGACAAAATTTGCCTCTTAATAGTTATTTTGAGGCAACCAAAATGAATATGGCAACTATGGCACAAGAGGACCCAATTTTGAGGTGGAAGTGCCTTGGACCGATTTCTTTGACTGCCACTCTAGCCATTAAATTGTTATCTCAGGTTTCTAGTTCTTCAGCTACTAAGAGAAACTAGTCTAATTATAGCTTCATCCACTCTCTTAAAAGGAACAAACTTACACCTATGAGAGCAAAGAAGCTTGTAGTTGTACATAGTGCTTTGTGTCTCAATGACCGCAAGACACTTGTGTACAAAGAGAGTCCAACAACATGGTGGGATGTAGAGCCAAAGGGGCCAACATAGATTGATGAGGATGTTACAGTTTCACAAACAGGACTAGTTGGTATTAGTTTAGCAAAGCTTGACCATGTGTGCACTTCCAACAGTTCTAGTGATGAAGAGTTTGAGGATGATTAGAGGCTTCTCACTCCATTTTGCTGTGTTAATATCATTGTACTCATTGTAATCATCATTATGAAATCTTGAATATAAAATTTGAATTCAACATTTTCATTGTTCAAACTTCAATTTTAATAACTTAATTGTTAAGTAGTATTATAGTATTTAAGTATTTTAGTTTTTAGTATTTACTAATTTAGTAATTATTAATTTGCCAAAGTTTCATTTGTAAATTCAACATTATAATTCTTATACATTTTTTTATAACTACTTTTTCAAGTACTATATGTATATCAATGCCCCTCCCCCCTCCATTCCCAACGTCAAGAAACTCTATGGAACACTGCTTTGTATAGAATGTTTGTAAGAATAATATACATCATGTGAAAGGGAAACCACAAGTCATCTGGTGATATTTTCAGCATACTGGTTAAGCAGAAGAGGTTTCCAGATGCTCTCCAAAGGGGTCTGTTCAGCAACAACAAGACCATTTTCAAAAAAATATTATTTTAATGAACTAATCCTTTGATTGATAAAAATAAGGGTTGCACAAAATATATTTTAGCTTCAACCTTGCAGCATTGGCTTGGACTGGATTTCTCTGCAAATCCAATGCTTCAAGAATAGATTATAATAAATATGTGTCAATGAAATTCCTGCTTTCAAACAGCAATATAAGTGTCCTGCTTTGGTTTCTGATGCACGCAAGATATTGAACTGCAGTTTTCTCCAAGTGTTACTTGTATTGGATAGCAAGTTCACCCTATTTCAACTGTGTTTTGGAGAAGGCTGTCCACATCTGGAACTAATGTAACTCGCTTATTTATATCACCTAAAAAACAGCACTGTTTGGTAACTGAATTGATAGCAGCAACATCCTGTGCAAAAATGCACTCAGATCCAGGTACAGCCTGATGCAATTTTGTGAACAAGTCACAACACTGAATCAGATACGTGCATGAAGAAGAATATTATGTTCATTGCAAATATAAAGTGCACAAAACAAATACAAAACCCTAAAAACAGAAAAAGCGGCAGAAACAGTTACAACTCACATCTAAGAGTATGTCACCAAGCTTCATCTTTACTGCACCACTCTCATATACAAGCAGTTTCCCCATGAATCCTGCTGGCAGCCTTTCAAGAATAAAACTTTCTTCATTACTAGTACTTGAAGCACCAGAGCTGCTAGCTGACTTATCATCTGACCAGCTAATATCTTTACCATTTGCACCACTGCGAGTTTCAGTAGCATTTTCGGCCTTGACAACAGGTAACCTGCCTAATGGTAATGAACCTGGAAGCTGGAAAAATAAAATTCTGTCATCGTCACTCTCATTCTGCAAGCAAACGATGAAAAAATAATGTTAAAACTCGAAAAGTTCCAGAACTACAAGAAGAATAATTTGCAGATAGAAATCTGCAGCATAAGTTTGATTATTCACAGAAATAATTAATCCCATGTAACAAACCCATAAATCAAGCTCTTCTGCTGGAACTATCATATCCTCATCAAATGTGTTAGTTGATCCTTCTCCAAATTCTTCTTCATCTAGCAACTCTGTAAATAATATACACAAATTACCCTTAATACAACTACAACTACAACATCTCCATCAATGAATTGTTGTTTGTTATGTCCTGAAGGCACTTTGTAAAGAACATGGAAAAAGGACACTACCCGATTTTCCAGAGTATGGCTTTCTCAAAGGAAGAGAAATAGGATAGTATGCAGAATAATCCTGCAAGACATCAGAGTGACATAAACTAGCCATCAGAATATTGAAATGTCACTCTGTAAAGATTCCAGCATAAATTTTGAAGGATTCAAAGAATAAGTATAGTAAGGTCACAAATTGAAATAATAGAAGCTTACCATGGGTTCATCATATTGCTTTGATCGTTTTCCAGTCTTATCATCTATAAGCATTCCTTCATGGAAATCATCTGACAAAATTTTTTTTGCAAACAAATGCATCACTATATAAGAATGAACATATAAAAAGATCGGTTCTTTAGAAATGAAAAAGAAATTTTCCATTTAAACTTTGAGGCAGCACTAACATATTAGAAAATCAATTTCTAACTTGAATATATTATTTTTCAGAGGCACAAAAATTCTGAAATACAGTCATCCATTTATACCATTGATTGATGGCTTTTTGTCCACTCCCCGAAAGCTGCCTGCACTGCCCCCACCTCCGCCTCCACCTCCACCTCCACCTCCACCTCCACCTCCACCTCCTCCCCTGGAAAAGCCTGGTACTGGTCTACCAAAGGAACCACTTGATCCATATCCAAATGCAACTCGTACAGGTGCAACTGGTACACATTAATAACTTCATTCATCACTCATTTATTTAAATCACAGCATAGCAGTTTTACATAATCTAAGATTGTTCCCATAAAAGATTTTACTTCACTTACAAATATAAGTAACAAATATACAAAATATTATAAGTCCCAAGCACAACCAACCTAGCAAAACCAAATATTTGGAAAAATTAACATATTAGATAACAACTGCAACAATATTTTTATTTTATTTTTAAATAATAATAACAGTCGGTTAGGCTTCAGTCAAACATGTCACTAACCAAGTAGATATCAAAAAACGTTTAACACAATACAGCCTAAGTTAGAACCTTGGGCATAATCTTGTAGAAACTTTTAAAGAGGATCCTATCATCAGAGCTCCTGTTAATAATGAACCAAATTGATTTTGGACAAAACAATTAGAAAAAGGACAGTTCAGCTAAACAAACTACCTATAGTTGCAACAGTGGTTTTGGAAGCCTGGATCATTCAGCAAAGAGCAGGTATAAGTAGTACAAGTTAGTTATTAATTGTTTGCATTATTTAGATAGATTTAAAAATAGAAATTGAGTTTCTCAACCGTCACACTTAAAACACTTATGAATATTAAATCAAAAAGGGATAGTTTTCATTCCCCATGGGGATAGAAATGAGGACAACTTAATGCTGTCTCTGCTGACTCCTCATGCAATCTTTGGGGGATTTGTCTCCTGGATTATCTGCAGCCCCTGCTGGTTGGCTGAATTAACGCTGCCAGGCCATGCAACTGGGAAATCGATGGATACAGAGTGTTCTATGAGAATGTTATCTGCTCCCAAACTCTCTGATTGGTGACTTGTCACTTAGAAGGACACATTGTCAGCACTTGTTGTGTATGTCAGGAAGGACCATGTTTTCAATGGAATCCTCTTAACCATGACATCAATTAACACTATTGTTGATGTCTAGAAGTAAGATGCAGAACACAGTTCTCTATCACGGTGTATGAAGGATTGGGTTGTCCCAGTTGGTGTTGAGGTCCTTCATGGTGATGCCTAGATACTGATGGGAAGAAGCAAGAAAAGAGTCTCCATGTGAAGCTCGTTCATAAATTAAAGAACCCCCACGAGACCCTATAGCCCGACTTTCTGTTGACTGGCCTGGACACCCAAAATCTCATGAGGAGCAGATGCTCAGTGGGCATTTTTTCAGACTCATATACTGGAGCGAAGCAGCAACAGGAGTAATAATTCCTAGGAGATGGCAGGGGTTCAGTTGGATGGTGGATGGGAAATGTTCCTGATGCTTTGGGTCACAGTGCAAAACTCAGCCAAACATTGAATATACTGATAAGGTCTAGATAATAAGGGAAGGAAATTTGCAGTGTTCCACGGAGTTTTGGGGATAGGGACGGGGGGACGGCGAGGGACGCATTTTGGGGATGGGAGACGGAGGGTCTAAGTTTGGGGGCGGCAGGGGGATGGCGGCCGGGGGAGGGGGGGGGGTGCTGAAATACATATAGTACTTGAAAAATTAGTTATAAAAGATGTATAACAATATAATTATATAACTGTAGAAGCCTAAGTTGCATCTAGAAGTATTCTTGATTTCAAATATATGTTACGATGTTTTTTAAGATAATAGATTAACATTGGTTTTAAGTTTGTAACATCTATGTAAGACCAAATTAGGTTCCTCCAAGATGTACGTTTGATGTTGGAGGATATATGGAGTGGAAAGATATCCCAAATATTGAAGCACTTAGCATATAGTCTGGGTACAATTCTGTCCAAACACTTGGTTTACAAACCAAACATGTTAACTGTCTCCACTCTACATGAGAATTCAGTGATTGCCTGCGTCATTGCATTCCAAGAGATGATGGCTCTTTGAGGCATTCAATCATTGCATTCCATGAGATGACAGCTCTTTGAGGCATTCAATCAGGCAACTCACATGCCTTGCCACTACTTCCACATTTTGTATACTGTACAGTGTAAATCGCTGGAGCCGCACAGGCCCTAGGGTAAATAAAAAAATAAAACAAAAATTAATTGTCTCCACTCTACATGAGAATTCAGTGATTGCCTGCGTCATTGCATTCCAAGAGATGATGGCTCTTTGAGGCATTCAATCATTGCATTCCATGAGATGACAGCTCTTTGAGGCATTCAATCAGGCAACTCCCATGCCTTGCCACTACTTCCACATTTTGCATACTGTACAGTGTAAATCGCTGGAGCCGCACAGGCCCTAGGGTAAATAAAAAAATAAAACAAAAATAAAAATACAAATAAAATAAAATATTAAAAATCCACACACCTAGAAGTCTACCAAAAGTTTCCCTGGGGTCGAGGGGATGTCTGGAAGTTTCCTGGAGTCTCCCTAGCAGAAACAACCAAGAAACGTTTCCCTCCAAGAGGAGACTTCTAGGAAACGGTGGAGAAACTTGGAGACAGTAGGGGGATGGCGGAGGGATGTTTCCCAGGCATTTCCCTGTCTTAGAAACGTCCCTATCTCAGGTGCGGGTGTTTTTTTCGGGGGGACATGTCCCCGTGGAACACTGCTTTTTTAGTTTTTTTCAAGCTGCAATGTGAAAGAGGGAGAGGGTTTTTTTGGTTTTAGTTTAACAATTCAACTTAAACCCTAAGTTCCAGCAATGTCCTAACACTAACATAATATCGTATTTTAGGGTTAGGTTTAAGTTTTTTTTAAAATTAACTAAACAGTGCAGTTGCTACACTAAACCTAACCTTAGCCCTAAACTAATTTTTTTAGTCTACCGTTAGGGTTTTCTTTTTCATTTTTTTAATATTTAGTAATAAGTATTTTAAACTAAATGATGTACTTGCTATGCTAAACAAAAACTAAACCCTAATGGTCCTAAACTATTTTTTTAGTTTAGGGTTAGGATTGGGGTTTTTAATTGTTTTTAATAAACCTAAAGGCTGCTATGCATTTCTTTTCTAATATTTTTATCAACCATAACAGATATGCATGTGCTTATGATTTCAGCTCATAATGTTGCAGGAGAGATTTTCCATGTGCCTATTGCAAATCCATTCCTTCTACAAATCAGCTGAAATACATTTTTTGTGGGAATGAAAACAGTGAAGGAATTAATCATTTTAAAGGGCATCTAACAAAGTTGCCAAAACATGATATGAAGGCTTGCAAAAATTGTCTTGAGGATGTACCCACAAAGCTTTATTTTCTCTTGAGTCCTTTGCAGAAAGCAAGATAGAAAAGGAAAGAAATACCATTGGACCATCCCACAAGCTCATCTAGCGGCACCAATGTCGAAGAGAGACCTTTGGCTGAGGAACTTCCAAGACATGATTCTTCTACTAGTAAATCTTCAACTTTCAAAAAACAAAATGATAGTGGAGAAATGTAAATTATTTTTGCACCCCATACCACACCTAGAGCCCATCATTGGAGTGCACAAGATGGAAGAAAATTTTCATGCATGAACAAAAAAACCAGTAGTCAATTTTTGTATTACTCAAGCATCCTATTCAATGTTGCATGATCTCCTTATTGATAGACAATTATTGATGTTTGTTGGTGTTTAAATTAGCACCTCTGGAGTGCTGATTGTAAACGTTCAACTATTTCAAATGTTTTGCAACACTTCTTCGTTATTTAAAGAGGATAAGTCCCTCTCTGCTGAAAGCAATGCGTAAGGAAGGGAATGGTAAACTAAGGTTCCTATCTTTTTGTACTCCAGCGGTAGGACACAAGGGTGCACAAACACAATGCGCCGTAGCTAAGCTTTTTCTCTGGTTTTTGCAGATCTTAACTACGACTATTCTAGCTTTTAATCTATCCAATACCTTCAAGGTAAATAGAGCATGAGGGTATAGGAGCAGGAATGGATTGGTTGGATCACCTGAATTCGCCGTCTCTTGAGAATATGACTGAGGCTCTAAACTCTCGGATATATGCTGGGATAAGGTTGGTACAAGCAAACACTCTTTACGGTAAAGTGGATCTGAGACCTGCCAAGGAGGAGGAACCCCTATCCGAGGTATGGGCTAGGAAACGGCTTACAAGAAACAACAAGTTACGATGTCTTGGTCTACAAACTTGCTGAGGAGGAACCCCTATCCGAAGTATAGTTTGAAGGACAATCCATTAGACAACAACAAACAATAACTGCCAATGACAAATATCCAAGGGGGAGGAACCCCTATCCGAGGAGGGAAATGAAACAACAAGCTATTTGATACAAGACGTAGAAAGAACTCAAATAGGTAGATCAAAATGCAAGCGCCTTCTAATATTCTTCTTCAAGCTTCATCAACGAATTACAAAGGTTGGGATAGCAAAGGCACGAAATCATGCACAATTACAATCAACCAACGAACTCTCATCCAAGAGTGAACAAATATTCGCTTTCAAAGTTGTTGGCAACAATGGTGCAACAATTTTGCATAGCAAGTAAAGGTTAAACAAACAATGAGCCCAAGGCTCTTATTTATAGAACTCAAAGGAGTGGGCAACCCCAAAATCTCCTTGAGTTAACAATGAGTTCTTGCCAATCAATTAGCAAGATTTATTCCTAAAAAAGGGGGAACAAACAGTTAACTGGAAGACTACCTCAGTTAACTGAAAGTAAACAAAGAGTCAACTGGAAACTACTTCATTTGACTAAAAGTAAACTAAAGGTGAACTTTAATGTAAAGTATCCCTCCAAAATAGACATCCACATTTAGTGGAGATCTAAGATCCACAAATTATGGAAGCTAATTAGACATCCTTAATCAATGGGATCTGACAATGCATGATTTATGGGATATGGAGTTAACTTGGAAAGGGGCATCAAGTTAACTCCAATTACATTTAATGTCATCTTGAGTTGACTTGGAAAGAAGCATCAAGTCAAACTCAAGTATCATAAATGCCACTTGGAGGGTGTAGGACGTCCTTCTTTCGTGCTATTACAACTCACCATTAATCAGCAGTGTTTCTATCCATTCATTGACTTCATCAGCCTTTGGGGAGTTAATGCTCTGCAAAATGATGACGTGGCGTTTGAGCATTACTTCACCTGTTGTGAGCTGATATCTGAAGTCTATACACTGAGCAGCTGCCTCTTCGAACTAGGTTGATAAAGTTGCCACCTTGGCTAACTTGCAACCGTCTGGATCATCAAGAAAGGTACTGCAGATGACATCTCTGAACTGATTATGTACATTGACCATCTCGATGTATTCTCCTCCCTCACACTGATATTCCATGCGAGGGAATAATATCACCAACATTCTTGCGAAGTTGATAATAGTGGCGACCACCCATCTGTAGACAATCAATTCTACTGAATGGGCATCATAGGCTTTCACCTTGTACGCCAGCTGTTCTTTCCAAGCAAAGAGATGTTGCTTGTTTTCCTCGGAGTAGATTGATTGATATGCCAATTGCAAGTCTGCAATTGTGCTCTCGTCTTCTAGCCTCTTTTCTGCCATTCTTTGTTCTGATTGCTGGATCTCTACACAAAGTCCATGTGCTCTATCCCGTAATTGGTATAGATTTGCCAGTATACATCTACCTTTGAGAACAAATTCTTCCACTTGATCTCTCAAGTGTTTGTCGTATGTTATCAGTTGTTGATGATTTTGTTCTGCGGGGAGATCTAGCAATCCTGCAGGTAAGGCTGAGACGTTTGGGGTGCCATGCATGAAGCTAGAAATGTATGACCTTAATTGCTGATTTTCAGCCTTTAAGGCTGCTTTTTCTTTTCCATCCTTGGCCATTCTTTCTTGTGCGCTCACCGAAGCTATTCTAAGAAGATCTGCCTCCACTTGTCGTGTAGTCTTCCCGAGGTTAAGTTTAGACAATGTATAGTCTTCTACTTGTACCTCGTGTATTCTTTTCTCTACTGGTGGGGCAGCAGTCTCTGATAATTTCACAATCTGCATTCCTTTCTATGTGAACTTGCTTCTTCAACTTCTTTGCTGGCATGTCTTGTGTGATGTGGTCGAATTCAGTGAAGTCAAGTTCATAGGAGGGTTTTTCTCTCTTTCTTCCTAGGAAGCCTTCAAGCCAAATGGAATCTCGACTAACTTCACTAGGAGGAGGAATATGGGGCCCTTGAATGCCTGATGTGTGAGACTGTGCTGGAGCAATGTCTCTCGGTGGTGAGTCCAAGTCGATGAGGACTTGCAACTGCTGTGATGGTGGTGATTGAAACGAAATTAATTCCCAAATTTAAAATGCAATGATTTAAATTGTTTCCATAGATTGATTCCAAAACTTTTATGCAAAAATTTTAGAATAGTATTTAAAGCTTAAGTAAAGACTTTGAAATTAAATGCATATAATAAATTGATCAACAATTTCACTCAAATACATTCAATCATGACGCAAATAAATTATTAATTCAATAAACTCAAAGATTTAAACACTTTATTGCTCAGACAATTTATTAAACTTTAATACTTATCTTTGAAATGTGTAGAAGAAATCCCCAACTATTGCTGGAATAGTCCTTGGTTCAGCCTCTTCCGTCTGTGAGCAGTCTGGGAGGAAAGCAGACTTTGCTACTCTACATGAGTGCTGGTTCCACTGGAACAATGCTCAACACTCATGCCACAAAACCATGCCCTGGCCAGGACCGTCCTGAGTGCACGCACTTGTACCCCAGGTTGGACACCCACTGTAGGAGTGCCCCTTCTCCATCCTACTCACAACCTGCTAACCTGAAACCCTATTCCCGCAATGTGCTCCACTTCATTTTCCTCTTGAATATTTTTTTCATGTTTTTTTCCAAGTCTCACATAAATGCTTTATATAAAATTTAAGGGGTGGTTTTCCAAACCATCACACCCTTTCACAAGATTTCCATTTAATAATTATTTCTATAAATAATTATGTTTCCACCTCCTTAAGAGAGATTTTACACATATGCTTTATTAATATCTCATTTAATCAAAGGATCATAATATCCTTTATTCTCCCTTTAATTTTAAAGGGTTATTTCATAACTATTTCTTCTTGGGGAAAAAGTCACATAACAATGATATTGGCGGCTCTGTTTCCATAACAAGCACTGTTTCCGTTGCCGCTTCTTCTGCTGCTGGTTTTGCTACTTCTGCTAATGGCTCTTCAACAACTATTGCTGTTGGCTCCTCAGCAACAACTTCTGTTCGTTCTGGGGTAGCAGTCTCTATTCTTTGCTCTAGGCCAGCAATACCCATAACTATTTCAGGGCTGTGTGTGGCTTCCTCCACAAGTGTCCTCTGTGTTCTGGGCTTTGTAGGCTTCGACATCCTCATCCCTTGGGGAGGATTGCACCACTGCTTTTGCCTAGGCTTCTTTCTTGAAGTGGAAGGCGGTGTAGACTGAACTTGTGGCGGCTCTGTTCTGTGAGGTACCACCTTCCTTGATTTCTTGTTGTCAAGATAGAGTTGGCTATTTCTAACCACTCTACTCGTTCTTTCCTCTATAGACGTGTTTTCCTTGGCATACCAATCCACTCTTGGGAGCGGTTGGGAGTCAACTGAATCTATGAAGAATGAGGGGAGAATGACTTCCCTTTCATCATCAGATAAACCCTCGATGTCTACTGACATAAAATCAGCAATTTGCGAGAGCCTGAACCTGCTATAGTTCTTTCTTCGCACTTCATACTCGTCTTGACAATTTGCCCAATAACCTTCCATAGAAGATTTTATGTGACAAGTGTTGCTCGAGATGTGCTGCATAAAGCCCTCTGGGATCATAGGACCTTCTCTCAATGAGGTACTTGAGATTAAGCCTCACCGTTTCCTACCTCATCATCTTAGCATCTGCCGCGAACCTGCATCTATAGAGTCCCATTCCAACGGGAAAGTTTACAGCTGTCTTCTTCTTCAAGCGCAAGTAGACATGGACTTCAAACAACTATCTTAGGAATTCCATGAAGACTACCCTATCTAAAGGGTATCTTGGCATCATGGCTGGGTGACCAATGTAGCCATACACGCGTATGTAGGAGAACGTAGGGAATTGGATGAACCAATCCACCCAATCCGTCATTGCCTCTCTGGCTGTCTGTGAAATATGCACGTGCATCTCATGGTCTAGCTCACGTACGGTGTGCATGATGAAGTGATCACTTGTTCTTTTGAAGTGTCGCTCCGCTTGAGTAAACTCAAGACGTGTAAAATGCTCATGAACCTTCTGCACACCTAAGGTTCCCACATTGTTCAATATCCTAAAATCACCTTGGAAGGCAATCAGGTACACCAGGTAAGAACACATGTGGAACCTATGAGCTTCCAGATACCCGGTGATCTGCTGGTGGAGTGTGTCACTAATCAGAGTGGCCCAGTCATAATGTTCCCTTTTGCCAATGATTTTCGCAATGACATAATACATCCATGACTGGAATTGATTGCCATCCTCTTCTCCAGTGATTCTATTGAGTAGAGTGATTAACATTGCGTACTCATCTTTACATTCTCCTCATCCCACCAACTTAGCCAAGCTAGCCTTTGTCACTTTTAGCCATTTTTTAGCTATTATCCTTTGACATTTGTCTTTGGCTGTCTCGAATGCCTTCTCGCATTCCGTCACTGATATGACCTTGTTGTTAGGACATGATGGAATATCAAAGCACTTTTCAATATCCTGAGGCTTTAGACTGCAAACAATTCTCCCATCCACTGTTCTGATTTCTCTAGTGGTAGGATTGTAATGCTTAACACAAGCAATTACAAGCTCCACGCTCTGTAATGTGATGGGGATGGACGCAGCCTGTAGCAACCCGGATTCTTCAATATTCTACAATGTGATCTGATTCATGCCCTCCAGCTGTTCTAAATCAACTACTAGGTTTACTTGATGTAAGTTTGTGTCAACCGTTTTCAAGTAATCATGAAATAGGGCCGCCTTGGTCATGTATTGTACCTGAGAGTACTGCATCTTGAACAACTTAAAGATTGACTGTAAACTTGACCTTGTTCTGACAATTTTCGGAAACCCTTGAAAATAGCGCCCTGCTGAGAAGTATTTTTTTGGAAAAAGTCTGGCACATGGGTTTTGTTCGTGCTTCAATGCTGAACAAGCCCAGTTCCTCAAAATTTTGATTCTGAAACTTTTTCGGAAAAACCCCCAAAAATAGGGGCAGCAAGTTTGTTGATTCTAGAAAATCTGACGAGATGGGTTTCACTAGAAAATTATGTTGAATCTACCCAGTTGATCAGATCTGATGTAGCTTGTTGCTTTGTGTGACATGCAAGAAAACCTAAGACAAGAAGAGAGGAAGTAGACAGAAGATGGATTGGAAGTTTTTATCTGATTCCCTGAGAAAATCTGTCTCTGAATCCAACCTCAAATTAGCAATCTTCTTTTGCTTCAAATCTGCAAGAAATATTGAAGAACGGATGAAAACCTTGGCCAGATTTGTAAATGGCATCCTTGAGAGCTTATGGCTGTTCTTGATCATCAACCTACAATGAAATAATGAAGTGGGACGCCTATACCTTGATTATATAGACTCAAGCCTTAGATCCACAAGTTTGGGAACTTAACTCATGATCAAAAGTTGTTTTGGCTTGATCTGAAGTTCAAAAAGGTGATTTCCACTGATCGTGGAGTGAGTTGCCAAGTTTATCTCAAATATCTTGACTTTAGTCAACAACTTTACCTTTGACCTTTTCTAGGCGTCCCTTATGAGTTTTGCAAATTTTTTAATATTTTCTCTGTTGAATGACCCCCAGTTTGATCTTGAATCTACCTCGATCTGTTGCTGGTACATTCACCGTTGAGCTAGATCCAACCTGAAGGGAAGTGCCTAGGAGACATGATGGCAAGAAGCTGAGTTCAAAGTCTCAAAAGAAAGGGCACTTTTGCTTTTGCCTTGGTGAATTTTCAATCTTCGTTCTTCAACTTTTTGAATTGACCTCTCGTGCTTTGATCTAGATTTCTCATTGATCGGAAAATCAAATGATCTCATTTGATATCTCGTCAGGTAGCCAGCTCCGTTTCGCCAAAGATGATTGGAGTTGGAAAACTCAAAAGTCAGTTTAGGGTCCCTTTATTCAAGGGCGCCCCTTATTGAAAAGGGCGTTTTTGTTCTTCTGCTTAGTTATTTTTATCTGAAATGTGCCCTGGTTTGATCCTAATTATTCGTTGATTGCTTCGTCAGATGCCTATGCTCGCAGTTGCGTTGTCGAGATCTACCTAGGGCGAGAAGATTGTCCTGGGAGGCCTTTAGTCATCTGACAGCATCTAGAGGTCCAGAAAGAAGGGCACCTTTCCTTGGAAAAGGCTCTTTTTCGCTTTGATCTTCACTTTCGACAATCATTTCTTGATACTTCGTCAACTGCCTCTTTTCGCTTCGTCGACAAATGCTTATGATCAACTCATCAGATGATCTAGCTGTTTGTTTCGTTGTCGAGCTAGCATGTGAACGCCGAGGATGACTGCCTTGGATGATTCATTAGGTTGTATTTGACCCTTGAGAATCAAGGGCGCCACTGCTTGAAAAAGGCTCTTTTTGCCTCGTGAACTAATTTCCCCTTCGTAGCGTTTCTAGAGTTAGCCAATTTTCGGCCTTTTCCGATTTTGAGAATCTCCTTCGT
The DNA here is from genome assembly GCA_007258455.2 of Sequoia sempervirens. Classification (NCBI taxonomy): domain Eukaryota; kingdom Viridiplantae; phylum Streptophyta; class Pinopsida; order Cupressales; family Cupressaceae; genus Sequoia; species Sequoia sempervirens. The sequence continues at coordinate 78,385 of VDFB02327149.1, forward strand.
TGAACATCATCTTTTTTATCCTTTTTCGCCATGGTTGCATCGTCGAAGCTTTTGAAGCTTAGCTTTCAGCACCTGGTACTGGCCAATCTGCCATTAATGGCTACGGAGCTCCTAACTTTGTTCCTGAAAAATAGAAATAGACCCACCAGAGTAAAATGTGTCTTTTGATGATTCTGACTTGACCAGTGTGATCGTGAAGTCATTTAATCCTATCAAAATCATTTTCAATCATTTCTGGGAAGGTCCTATTTTCGGGGGTTACCTTGAAAATAGGGGCGTAAAACCCTAATTTTCAAATTTTCAAAAATTTGGACGTGTTCCTTGACAGAAACCCACAAAGACCTTATATTTGGTTTGACCTAAAACAGACTTTTGACGGCATTATAACAAGATTTAGCTCAATTTATACAGAATGCCAAAAATTTATTTTGGGTACAATAATGTTGTTTCTATTGTGAGTCCTAGTTTTAAGCCCCCATCACAAGAGAGCCTTAGAGTTGATATGCCAAATGAGGTAGTGTAGGGTGTGAAGTACTTGTTGAGTATCACAAGCAATGAAAAATTACAGGTTGCAGCCTTCTCAAAAAAAAAAACAAGTCCCTTTTCTTCTACATGGTCAGAAAAAGGGGACCTCATAGAAGATTATTGCCAAAACCCCCAACCCCAAATGTCAGAAAAGGAAAACAAAACACACAGTGAACAAAAAGAAAAAGAGGTCTTAGTTGAAAAAATTTGTCATCAATAGCCGGTCATTCAAAACCCATTGAAGATTTATAATCAAAACTTTGAGGAAAAACCAACATTAGAAATCAATTCAGCAAACATCATGACTAACAATAATGGAGATGAAGCAAGAAGGGTAGAAAGAACATTTACCTACCAATTACTCTGAATGTAGATGAAGATGCCCTCATGAAAAGCATCTATCTTGCCAATCTACCTACCTTTTGTGGTATAGCCTCAAAGGACCTAGACCAGTTTCTCTTTGAGTTCAAAGTCCTCTGCCAAATGTATGACTATAAAACTAATAACCAGAAACTAAATTGTTCCCTTCTACCTTTAAGGATTCAACCATGTGATGGTTCATGGAATTGTCTTCAGGATCAATCAGCACCTAGCCAGAAACAAAAACAATATTTCTACAGAAATTTCAAGATTATTGCAAGTCAATGATGGGAAGGAAGAGTTTTTTCGCCTTAAGCAGAAAGAAAATGAGAGTTTAGAAGACTTCCTAGATAAGTTCCTTTTTTTGTTGAAACATTGTGGTGAAAACAGCATGCCCACTGATTTGGTTAAAACCATCTTTTTAAAAGGACTAGAAGAAGATTCTCAATGAGCCCTTGATTTAATAGATAATGGAGACAGCCAAATTGGAGCTTGATGAGATTTTTGCACTTTGCAGAAATTACTCCCGAACTAGAGGAGGAATCAGAAAGTCTAGTATGGTGAGAGGAATAAACAAGATAGAACAATGGAGAGAGGAAATTGCAAATTTGAAAACTGACATCCTTGTTCAATTGAATACCACTCTCAATGGGATATAGGCTAAAACGAAAACTCAGAAACACTTTCCATTTATTGTCCAAGATGCAAGAATAAACATCTACTACGAAAGTGTCCTTCGGACAAGATAGATGCTTGTCCAATGTGACTTGCTCCAACCAATTAAAAAGTCTTCTTTGATAAAGGAAGAAGTTAATTATGTGGGACAACAACCTGGAAACAATTTCTCCTTCGGTCAAACATCAAATCCCTCTTGGCAACCTCAATCTAGTTAGAATTATAATCAATGGATAGTACCTTGACCTCAGTCTCAAGGCCCACAAAACTAGGGACCATATTATTGGGGACCCCTAGAATGGATGAATCAACAATTGTCAAGTCTACAATGGACCAACCAACCACAACAGTCGTGGTTCCCTCCAAACTCCACACCACAATGGAATTCTCCACATAACCAATTTTACCATGGGACCTTGCCGCATGCCAAATCAGCAACAACCTCTTCTTTCACCTCCGCGAAGTCAACAACAATATGACCAAGTTACTCAACCTCTACAACTAGCTCAACCAGTTGCTAACCCCAAAAACAACAAACAAAATGCACCAGTTTATTCAACTAAATAGGAGAAATGGTTGGAATTAATGCAATACATTGTGGAGATGTGCAACTAAGGTCAAAAAAACTTTACATCAACCAGCCATAGTTGAAATAACTGGAGAAGAACAAATACTCTTATAGTATAAAACTAATCCTATGGAATGGAATGATAAGCAACCAACTATGGAACCTCATAAAATACCCATCGATGAGATTGGCTTCGAAGCTGCTTCGGAAGCTCCTCTTGAAAATACTCTGAAATTGTCTTTCAAAGTTACTCCAGAGTTACTTTTCAGAGCTTCTCATCTGAGAATGTTCTCCGGAAGCTCTTCAAAAAGCCTTTTAATAATCCTTGGAAACATCCCACTAGAAATTCTACAAAAGTCTCTTCCAGATCTCTTCCAAGTCTCTTCCAGATCTCTTCCAAAAGGCCACTCCAATACAAAAAATGAGCACAACTTCAAACTAGCTACTTTCTCGAAGAGGCTTAATGGAGTCAATTTAAATTGTCCTCTAGAGCCAATAACTGTGAATGAGACTCACCTTCTACAAGAAATCAAGCAATTAAACATTAAAGTTCCATTGCTTCAAACAATCAAAGAAATACCTAAGCTCAACCAACTTGTTAAACAATTGTGCATAAAAAATGCACCAGGGAGAAAAAGGAAACAAATTAATACTGTCCATATTGATGGATATTTAGCTGACCTCCTTTCAGGAAAATTTCTTCCACCTAAGTATGATGATACTAGTAGTCCTATAATTATGGTATCTATTGATGGAATTAAAAATTCTAATGCACTTGCAGATTTGGAAGCTATTATTAATGTTATGGCAATAGCCATTGTGGAAAATTGGAAATATTGTCATTGACAAATCTCCAACCTACAAGTATTGTTCTTCAAATGGCAGACCAAATATTCCAAAAGGAGTCTTAGAAAACATCCCAGTCATGGTTAAAACCTCAGAATACACTGCAGATTTTCAGGTTATTTAATCACAAACTCCGAAAGACAGTTATCCATTGATACTAGGGAGACCCTAGTTAACCACATTTGTTGCCTTGATAGATTACATATCAGGAGGAATGACTATTTCTAATGGTTGAAACAACAAATAGTTGTTGTTGTATCCTCCTGCCCAACCATCTATAAATAAGTTTGATCAAATGTGGATAGATGAACCAATCGGTACTAACAAACAAGAAAACTTGGCATCAATAGCAATGGTTGTACTCAAACAACACAACAATAAAGTAAAGGACAATTTAGAATTCAACAATTCTTCAAACACAAATGATGGAAACATGGACACAAACTACACTTTGTAGAGCTGCATCCAAACGGGCATATTGGAATTCACCCAAAATAAAAAAGAGGATTTCCTCCCAACATTTCATTGTCCTCTGGCCAATATAATCCCAAGAAGTAAGTGTTTCTCCAAAGATATCACCACCTTCCATATGATGCAACCTCACCATTGCCCCCTTAATTCTTTAATGAGTGAAAACTATAGGATCTCCTCTAGTCATTACCAAGCAAAACTCTAAAGTTAAACATTAATAACTGGCTTACAGAACAACAAGAACTTTAGTTATTCAATGTTTTGGTAAACCAGTCTAAAGCATTAACTTGGCATTATAAAAACATGAGAGGAATACATCTAAATATTTGCACCCATCAAATTCATACTCAGCAGGTCAGACCAGTTTGCTAGCCCCAATGTAGACTTAGCCCTACACTCGGAAATATTAAAAAACAAAGATTGAAAAACTTCTACAAGTAGGATTTTACCCAATCTCTGATAACCAATGGGTTTCACCTCTAGTGGTCGTTCCAAAGAAAGGAGGAAAATGGAGAGTCTGTGTGCATTCTACCATTTATTGATCAAGTCCTAGATAATCTAGCTAGAAAAACCTATTTCTCATTCTTGGATGGGTTTAGCGGGTATAATCAGATACAAGTGGCCCCAGAAGATTATGACAAGACCACTTCACATGTCCATAGGGAACCTTCACATATCGAGTTTTACCATTTGGATCATGTAATGCTCCTACTACATTTTAGAGCAATATTAGCAGTTTTTGTTGAACTAGTGAATGATTGTGGGGAAGGCTACATAGACGACTTCCAATGCATGGTAACACTTTGGAAACGCACAACAGAAATCAGATAAAGTCCTTCAACAATGTGAAGACAACTAATTGTCCCTTAGCCATGAAAAATGTCTTATTATGATTCAAAAGGGGATTGTGGTGGGTCATCATATCTCAACAAAAGGCATTAAGGTCGATCCTAAAAAGACCCACGTAATACAAAGGTTAGAAATCCCAAAGAACAAACTGATGTGCATAGCTTCCTTGGGCATGCTGGTTACTACCGTAGGTTCATAGAAAATTTCAGCAAAATTGTAGCGCCCATGTTTTCTTTATTTTAGAAACATGTTGAGTTTCTTGGACTCAAGAATGCCATACTTCATTTGAAGCCATCAAGGAAAGGTTGACAACTGCCCCGGTGTTGTGTGGACCCAACTGGATATTACCATTCTATATTTACACAGATGCTTCAAATAATGCCATTGGTACGTTCCTTGGACAAGAAGATAAAGACGGAGGGAAGTATGCTATTTATTTCATTAGCAAAAATTTGACTTCTACTGAAAGAAACTATAATACTACAAAGAGGGAATTCTTAATTGTTGTCCATGCCCTCAATAAATTCTACCATTATATCACAAGTTATAAGGTAAAAGAATACACAAATCATTCAACTATTAAATACCTCATGAATAAACCTATTATGAGTGGACGGATAATTAGAAAGTTTTACTTCTCCAGGAATTCAACATAACTATCATAGATAAACCAGGAAAATTTAATGTAGTAATGGACTTTTTATCCAAGATACAACACAAGAAGGAAGGAGATGAACTAGTTAAAGATAAAGTTTCAAATGAGCAATTGTTTGCTATATTTGTGCATACCCCTAGTTTGTTGATGTAACCAATAATTTGGCCACAGGAACATTCCCCCCGTACTTTTCTACAAAATAGAGGAGATTGGTTAGAGAAGCAAGAATTTTAAATGGTTTATTGGTTTTCTATTTAAGTGTGGACCTAATCTAATTTTACGTAGGTGTGTCAAAGCTGATGAAACTTACAACATCATGAGAACTTGTCCTAATGATCCTTCTGAAGGATATTATTCTGCAAAAAGGACTTCCCACAAGCTCCTAGGCACTAGATATTATTGGCCTTCAATGCATAAAAACGTTAAAAGATATGTTCAACAATGTGACAGGTGCAAAAGAATGGGGAGACCAATATCATCCAGTGAAATGCCCCTCTAGCCTCAAGTGGTCCAGGAACCATTTGAAAAGTGGGGACTAGACTTTATAGGGCCCATTGATCCACCATCTCAAGAGTACATACTTGTGTGTATAGACTATCTTACAAAGTGGGTAGATGTTCAAGCATTCAAAGTAGCCAGGGAAGTGCAAGTAGCGAATTTCCTCTATAATAGAATATTCCTCAGATTTTGGGCACCTAGATCTATTATGACAGACCAAGGACCCCAATTCATGTCAAAGGTTCTTTTAAACTTCACTAACCATTTCCAAGTACGCGATAAAAAGTCATCACCATACCATCCTCAAGCAAATGGTCAGATGGAAGCGACTAATTCAGAGCTAGAGAATATTCTCACAAAAACAGTTTCAACCAACAAAAGAGATTAGGCTAGGAAATTACATGAAACTATCTAGGTGTATAATACTACTTGGAAATCAACTATAGGCTTCACACCATATGAACTATTTTTGAAAAGAAACCTATCTTACCTATTGAGTTTGAGCTTCAAACACTAAGTATAGCTATGGATGTGGATTTAAATCTAAATAGAGCTCAAGTTGAGCGAATCATGCAACTAAATGAATTAGATGAATTTTGATTGGAAGTCCTACAACAAATCGAATTGGTGCAACAACAAAGGAAATCATGGCATGATCATCATATCAAAGAAAAGAAATCTCACAAAGGAGACAAGGCACTGTTGTTCGAATCTAGATACAAAGATCTCAAAAAAAAGGTTTGAACATGCTAGTTAGGACCTTAGGAAGTGGAAGAAGTATTTGATAATGGATTCATGCATTTAAAGCCAACTGATGGTGATGCAAGAACACTTATAATGAATAGTCATAGACTATGTTTGTACCAGAAACCAACAAGTGAGGAGTTCATTCAAATGATCAAAGGACAACCCGACTTGTGTTGTGTAAAAGGAATTTTTCCTTCGCCAATAAATCACAAATAAGTACTCTATAACTCAAGAAAAATCGCATATATGTGTGTATAATGTTTTTCCTCCGTAGTTGATGTTTCCTTCGAAAGCATCCTTTTCAATGATGCTCTGGAAGGATGTTCATGTTCCCTCTAAAAGCATCCTTTTCAACGATGCTTCAAAAGGATGGGTCATGTTTCCTCCATAAACATCCTTTATGCTCCGAAAGTGTTTGTGTTTCTTCCGAAAGCATCCTATTCAATGATGCTCTGAATGAATGTTCATGTTTCCTCCAAAAATATCCTTTCAATGGTGCTCTGGAAGAATGTTCACGTTTCCTTTGGAAGCATCCTTTTAATGATGCTTTGGAAGGATGTTTGTGTTTCCTTTGGAAGCATCCTTTCAACAATGCTCTGAAAGGATGACAATTTTCCCTCCTAAATCATCCTTTTCAAGGATGCTCCAAAAGGATGTTTGTGTTTCCTTTGAAAGCATCCTTTCAATGATGCTCCAAAAAGATTTTCATGTTTCCTCCAAAAGTATCCTTTCAATAATGCTCCGAAAGGATGTTCGTGTTTCCTCTAGAAGTATCCTTTCAACAATGTTCTGAAAGAATGTTCATATTTCCTCCTAAAGCATCTTTTCAATGATGCTCTGAAAGGTCGTCCGTGTTCCTCTAGAAGTATCCCTTCAACGATGCTCTACAAAAAACATTTGCATTTTCTTCAAAGCATGATATTCCAAAATAATAAAATTATTTCAAAGTTGTATCTTCGACAAATCGAAAATTGCATGTGTCAAAACTTCCAAGTGAAATACGAAGGAAGACCTTTGAAGTTACCACCATCAAATAAATGATCCTCTCTGCAATAATGACATTCAATACAATAAATCATCGCCAAATCATAGATCTTCAGTAGGAAAACTGTGATTTATTGCATGGATGACAACAGGTACGTACATTCATTATTAATTAGGAAAGCAATAATAGCCCACACGAATTACCATCTCGTCTCATTCTCTACTAAACCCAAACCCCTATTCAAGCTACCTCTACCTTGCCACCTGCATTCAAATCTCACAAAATTGTGTAGAATACTTTCCCCTTGTGACAACACCTTACCACAAAAAGAGAAGATGGGCATAAAGAGAAAGACTGAACCAAATTCTTTAGAAAATCTACTACAAGACAAAGCTTCCACAGACATTTTCCGAGCTACAGGGAAGCTAGACTTTTTACAAAAATTTAAGGGATACCATTCAGAGCTCGTAGAGGAATTTGTCCAAAATCACTCCAAAGGTTACAACACAATCTCCAAGAAAAAATTTAAGGTTAATCTTGAAATTATTACTCAAGTTTCCACAATACCTTCATAAGGAATTGATCTTCATAGTGAAAAAAAAATGACTTATCAAGAAATGTTAGCCAATTTCACAAAAGAAGGGAAACCCTTCCTCAGTTAGTAACTAGTAAGAAAGGAGAAAACAAAGGCATAAACAAGGATACAATCCTTGCACCTTAGAAGTCTGTCATAGTTTGGATAATGAAATATTTCACTTGTAAAAGTCAATTTGGTGTAATTTGTAGAATTTCACCAAGATCTATGGGCAAAGTGTCAATACCAAATCAAGCAACGTGAGACAAGCAAGAACTCGCCGAGCCCGCAAGTACTCGCTGGGAAAAAACCCTAGCAAGTAACTCGTAGGTTTACTCGTGACTCGACTGGGTCAAAAACTTGTTGAAAAATCGTGGAAAACTCACAAAAAACTCGCAGGAAAATCACAGAAGAAAATCGTGGGAGAAAAAAATGTAGGTTTGAACCATTTTTTGTTCTTTTTAACCCACAAAAATCATCTCTTTCTGTACAAAACGATTGAATGCTATTTTAGTTGGGTTTGGCGAAGGGAAAAAGGTCGCTCGATTTCCAAGTCTGCATTGTTGCACGAATCGCGGTTTCCGAGTTTTTATTTTAATTTTTTTCCGATGTTTTATTTTGAATTTTTGTGTATGTTCATTCATGTATGCATATCGGTATGAAGTATGGCTATGAACTATGAGGTTTGAACTTCGTATATTGTATATCAGTATGATAAGCATTGAATCAACTATAAGGTTTCAACTATGTACAGATTGTTATAAGCTCTCTATTCTACAAGTCTTTGATAAGCATTGAATCAAGTGCGAACTCAACTATCTTGCCTACCCCACTAAGTGTAATTTGATATCTAGATAGGATATTAGCTGAAAGAGAAGGTACACTTAGAACATTTGTGAATATTCCACCTTCAACTTCAACAAATTCTCTCCCTATGACTGATGCTCAAGAGTCATCACCCAAAGTGATAGCATACATGTCATAAGGCTCTAAAGAAGAAAACTCCACCTGTGAAGAACCCATGTGGTGCAAGGCACCTAAGTCAATGGTCCAAGACAAAGTTGGTGATGATGCAGTAACAACTAGAACCTTGCCCTTACTTTTCTCTTTACCTTTTTCCTTTACCTTAGTAGATTTTTGAGTTGATGAGGATTCTTTGATAGATTCAAGGACCCCTATGTTGTGCTTCTTAAGATGTGAGAGGTGGTCAATCTACCTCTTCATGCATATGTGCTCATCATGCCCAAGTTTCTTGCAATAGGGACACTTACCTTTTTCTTTCTTAGGTTTCCCTTGGTTTGAAAAAGCTTCAGTATTGGTTTTGGAAGATTTTGATTTATGTTCTTTCTCAGTCTCCTCATCCTTTTGAGTTTTTTTCTTCTCCCCTTTGTTGTTTGAATCCTATTGTTTTCCATTCCCAACAAAGAGGGCTTATGGTTTTGAAGACTTCAATGTGCCCATTTGAATTAACTGATCCTACCTACCTAGTCAAGTGGGCAATAAAGTTATCTAGAGAAGGCATCTTCCACTTTGTCCCAAGAGCCCTTTTGGTGGAGTAGAAGATAGACACAAACACATAGTCAAAACCTAGTTTGAAGAGTATAGACAGAATTAATCGATCCTCTTTTTCTCTATTCCACATTATTTTAATTGCAACCTTAGTGATTTGAATTTGATAAAGAAGTTCTCTAGGGTGTTGAAGGAGTTGGGGCTCAAATTTATGAGCTTATTCTATAACTCATGGCTTTTCATTTCAATTGTTGAGCCAACTACACCATGGTTCGAAAAAGCTAGCCTTAAAAATCAATCTACCCTTATATTTATTTGAATCCCTAAAAACCATGATAGATAGGTATTAAAAAGGAACTAGGCCTCTAAAGCATCATGGCCTTATCATATTGCTTTGCAAACATCAAATATTGAAGAACCTAAAAACTGATAAGAAATGGACAAGGTTTTTACAAACCTTTGAGAACAAAAAGCAAAAATTGGAATTAGGAAGAAATTCCAGAGCCGCCCCTACAGTGACTCCTTAGAACCCTAGTCAACAAGCACTTGAAGTTCGAAATTCTAAAAAGAAAATAGGGAGGCTATAAAACCCTAACTCAGCCATCCATAAAGGAACTATTGAAACTGAAATGATAATTCATATTCGATATTTACAAAGGAGAGGAAAAACTCCTTATATAAAGAATTACAAGACGATGTTTCTAAAAAGAAACAATTATTAACTAAAGCAAACTAAGTTAACTAAAAGTAAACTACCGACTAACTTTATGATTGTCACTGTATCCTGTTAGCATCAACTTTTGGCTCTTGGATTCCAGCTTGGTCCTCTTGGCATCTGGAATCCAAACATACGCAGTTGAACCAAACACTCTAAGATGAGTGATTCTTGGTTTCCTCCCAAACCATGCTTCCTCTGGGGTCATCTTCTCGATGGCCTGTGTGGGAGACCGATTAAGAAGGTATACTGCAATATACACTGCCTCAACCCAAAACTTCTTGGGAACTTTCCTGTTCTCCAACATATAGTAGGCCATTTCTGTGATGGTACAATTCCTCCGCTTGACAACACCATTCTGTTGAGGGGTATAGGGTGTGGTAAGTTGACGCTTAATACCATGTTTAGCACAAAAGTCGGTGAACTGGTTGGAACAGAACTCACCCCCATTATCTGACCTAAGAGTTATGATTTGACATCCAGACTCTTTTTCAACTAATGCCTTAAACTTCTGAAATTCATTAAGCACTTGTGACTTTTCCTTGAGAAAATACACCCATATTTTCCTACTAAAATCATCAACAAATGAGGAAATACTTGGCACCAGTGACTCATGTAGTATTCATTGGTCCACAAACATCTGCATGAACCAACTATAGAACCTTGGATGCTCTCCAAGACTTTCCATCTGAAAATGGAGTACGATGTTGCTTCCTTGCTTGGCAAGCTCCGCAAACACCATGTGTCTGCTGCTGAATCTCAGGTAAGCCTTCTACCAAATTCTCCCCAGCCAGCTGAGAGAGGTAGGCAATGTTGAGATGCCCATACCACTGATGCCAAAGAGTGTTGATAGATGAACTCCTCGCAACCAACGGATGCTCCAGAGGATCTCCAGTATCAAGCAACTGATACAAACCATGATCCTCGAGCCCAACTGCCAAAGTTTTCTTGGACTCCTTATCAACAATCCGACACTTGTGTGAACTAAAAATGATGTCCAACTTCGAACTGTGTCGCATAATCTGACTCACGGAGAGCAGATTAAGCTCCATGCCCGACACATAGTATACATTGAGAAATATTAAATTTCTCCCACCAGATGTGATTTGGATGTTGCCCTTGCTGACAACTGTATACTCTTCACCACCACCAAAGATGACGAAATCAGAGCAAGCCATATACTCCGTGAACTAATCTCTCCTGTTTGTTAAATGTCGAGAGGCTCTAGAATCGATGTACCGTGCAGATGATTTGACACGATCTATTGGTCGTTTGGCCATCAATGCATAAGAGGTAGACGCCTAGTCAAACTGGATAGATGCCATCCCCCCCCCTTTTCCAAAAGCACAAAAAACAAGGTAAAGTTTGTCATCAGCTGGCACTAAACCCTAGACAATTAGTTGGCACAACTCCCAAGATTTTAAAAAAATCGTCTAAAATGAGGCTCAAAAACGCAAGATTTTTTTTTCCAAAAAATACCTTCAAAAAGTCTGAAAAAGCAAGATTTTGCGGAAAAAATCTTCAAAAAACTCTGAAACTTATGAAAAAGCAAGATTTTTTTAGAAATAATCTTCAAAAAACTCTAAAAAGCAAGATTTTAGAAAACTTTTGAAAAAGCAAGATCTTACCAAAAAAAAATCTTCAAAAAACTTCTGAAAAAGCAAGATTTTTTCAGAAAAACTCTTCAAGATTGCCCAAATCAAATCACGAACTCAACCTAGAAAAAATCGTGGAAAACCACTTCAAAAATCAGCGATCTCTATCAAAAGAAACCCTCAAATCTGCTTGAAAACCTTCGTAAAATCTTCCGCGAACAAAACCCTTCAATTTCCAAAAAAATCGGTTCACAAAAACTCTTCACAAAAATCCTTGATTTTTATCTTTAAAAAAATCAGCTAAAACTTTATATGAATTTTATAAAAAATCTGTCAAAACTTCCAAAATAATTTTTCAATTTTCCGTGTTAACCATTAACATTTGATTTTTTTTTTTAAAAAAACATCTAAGAATTTTTTTTAAAATTCCTTAGGAAAAGAACGAATTTTTATTACTAAAAACTCCGCCAAAAAGGTTTGAGCCTAAATGAAATGATAATTGATATTCGATATTTACAAAGGAGAGGAAAAACTCCTTATATAAAGAATTACAAGACGATGTTTCTAAAAAGAAATAATCGTTAACTAAAGCAAACTAAGTTAACTAAGCAAACTAAGTTAACTAAAAGTAAACTACTGACTAACTAAAAGCTAAGATGACCATTAAATATTACAATAATACTTTAATAGAAAAAATTAGCTCGGGAAAATCCCAATTTTAAAGAAAAGATAGAAATAATTTGCTGAAATGATGAAGAAGAAACAAGGCAACCAAGAGAAGAAGGAACCAAGGTTAAAAAGAAGCAATCCCCCTCCTTCCTTTCAGAGGGGTAAGTGTGCAAAGTGTGAACCAACCCTTGACGTCGAACAATGCACAGAGCAAGGAATCCCTACAAAGTAACCCTAGGAGATAGCTTTGCTACAATACCTCTAAAGGAACATGATTACCAATTAATGAAATGCCAGTGTGAGAAGATAGCCTAGTTTTAGAAGAGACGGTAATGGCTTAGTGGTGAATGGAACCTAAAGCTCCTCTGCAACAAAGCAAAACAAATGGGAAGAGACCCTTGACAACTCCGGAGGAGGATGAAGTGAGGGTTTTGGAAAGAAATTCAATATACACTTCAATTGTCAAAGGCAAAGTAGATAGTTTTTTAACACAGACAAGAAATTAAAAAATCAAAGATGATAACAGAAGAAGACAAGGAAATTTTGTATTTAATAGACCGATTGGAGCAGTCACAAGAAATATCTACTGAATGTCCTAAAAGGAGGGAGTTAAGCAATTTTGTTGAAAAAGGAGAATGAAAACTTGCAGGAAGAAGTTACAAACTTGTAGGGCAAATGCAAGCAGTTGGAAGAAGCCAAAATTGAAACCTGCAAGGTAGGAGAATTGCTCCTTGCATGTAGGAAGCCCTCCATAATATATAATATGTTCCTGTATAAATAGCTCCTAAGATGGAAGCTATTGAAAATTTCTTACAACTTGCCCCATGACCCAAATGACAAAATGTTTGGAAGCATTACAAATTGCAACTTTGAAGCAATAGAACAAATTCTTTACACATAATTTATTGGCTGAGAAAAGTATACTAAATTCTTCATTAATCTTTTTGTGAGCGAAGTGCAAATAAGGTCATTCATTTCCACAATGCAAAATCAAGTGGTCCGACAACAAAGGACAAAAGAATACAATAAGACAAAAGAGACTATTGGATTCTTGATGAGGCATCAACACCACAAACCATGGGCCTTCCGGAGACAATTTGAGAGGACACTCCAATACCTTGTCATGGTTGAGAAATTCACCAACAACTTGAAATTATACTATGAAGCCCTTTTAGATGTCATTCATGATCTACCTAAAGCAACCTTTAAGGCTTGTGAGGAGAGATATAAATCCTTACCCATGCAACTAAGGAAGAGAGAAATAATATCTTCGAGGAACATCATGTGGTCCTTCCAAAGGGGCAAATCAGTTGCAGAGTTAATGGATAAATTTAGAGAGAAATAGATAGGAATGAGATTCAGGCATCCCCTTTTTCTCCAACCAATCACCCTAATGTGTGTCAGTGGGAACAATTTGAATGAAATTTTGAAAGATGGAAAGAAAAGGTGGAGAGTGGTAGAGGCTACATAGTTAATCCTCAAGAGATAGATCCTTCAGTCCATGTGATTTATGACAACAGCTAAAAATTTGAGGAAGATTGCAATAGGAGAGAAGCAAACATACAATAGTAGTAGACAAGGGAACAAGCAAGAGGACCTGCTTAATCTTAGGTCTGGGGGAATGATGAGATATAAACAATAACCTAATTATTAGGACAAAATTGCCCTTTCTTGATCATCCATAGGAATTAATATTATTATATAGTAAATTATCTGCAATCTTGATTGATAATAATGTATGAATGCTTGTTATCTTCTCTATGTTAAATAAGGATTTTTTATGCTGATGATTATGGTAGAAGGTTGTGTTTGTGTGAAAACAGGGCAATAGGTAATGCTCAAGAAATACAGATTCTCTGGAAGATGAAGATTATGCCATGTCGCTAGAAGCTTTAAAACTTCCACAACAACTTCAAAATTGTCGCAAGCTAAAGTTACTACAAGAAGAGTTCTGGAGGAATCCCTCCTTTTTGCAGAAAGCCGCAAAGAACTGTAATGTGGTCGTTGATTCTTTGGAGGGCAATAAAGATAGAAGACTCATGTTTAGTGAAGATTTCCTTGAGATAAACTATTTTACTTAATGTAACTAAAACTATATTGATGAATTTATGTAACAGACTTTCAACATCATTGCATGTTGCCTATGATGTTATAGTTTAGATATTAGATCATAGTATAAATATTTATTCATGATGTTCAATAAAAGAACTTTGATGCATGAATTAATATAGAATCGCTATATTCAATTGCATGTTGTTGTTGTTTCCTATTTTAAAAAGCATTGCTGTAATTCATTAATGACCCTATAAGTTGAAGAATTGTGTCCTCTAGTGAGTTGGCCACTCAACCGAGGAATCAGAACAGCATGGTGGAGATAAGTAGTTTGTTTATTCATTATATTTATGTCTAAGTAATTTGTGTTCATACAATTCGTACCTGCAGGTTAAGTCTGTGTATGTTGTTTGTGTTGTCTATTATGTTCTTCTGCATGTTTATGTGACGTGAAAATTTTACATTCAACAGACATAAAATTTGTGTTCTCTGCTATGTTCTTCTACATGTTTATATGATGTTAAAATCTTACATTTCGTAGAGATAAAAAGTGAGCACACAATTTAAACTTACGAAGTTTGATTGTTTGAAATTGTTGAAAAGACTTGGAAGTTAAGAGAAATAGCAGAGTAGTTTGAAAAGATTTCATTTCCTGTAGCTAAGTAGTTAAAAAAAAATTATTTCATTGCAACAGTTTTAAGAAAAAACTCGTAGATTACATTACAAATATTTTCAGAGATTAGAATCTTAAATTGTTTTTCCAGTTAGAGTTTATTGTGGAATAAGCACTTGTTATCTCCCAGTTTAAAATTTTGCATTAAAATAAGACACTTGAATTCCTTTTGCATATAGCCTTGGACATTGTCCAAGTTGACAAGACATTAATTGACTAAAGTGAGAGGCTTGATGACACCTTGTCACATAAGATCCATCACAATGGATTTCAAAAGCTTTCATTGCATGAAATATTTTCCTTGGATTACTTCTGACCTAAACCCACAAAGCCACTTAAGCCCTATATAGGCTTTTTGTTTAGATCTTATCAAAAATTCAAAGCAAACTGAATAGTCCTCTTGTCAAGAGGTCTCTCTTCGTACTCTGCAGCTACTCCCCCTATGGTATCTCAACCTTCATTGATGGTTCTTGTTCCTCTGCCTACCCCTCTAGCAACTCAAGAAAAGCCAACCTTGCTAGGACACCCTCCCATTCCCCTAAAGGTTTTGTGGTCCTTTGTGGCGACTTATGTTCCTCCCACATCTTTGTGGTTGTTGGATGAAAGCCACCTTGACCACGTAGACCTCCCCCTTTGGTTACCCATCCTCCAAAGGTTACTTTAATTCTCCCTATTGCCTCTTAAATAGCCTAGGGAAAACAACCCATGACAGGAAAACCACCTTATGTATCCGTGGTTACCCAACCTCTAGTGGTTGTTTTTGTTCCTCCTATCTGTCCAACAAAGGAAGAAAAACAACCCATGTTGGTAGACCCTCCTATCTTTAGCTCACTCTAGGCATAACCAACTTGTGAGAGATCGCTAGCAACACCGAAATATTGCAGC
>VDFB02327150.1:0-66401 GCA_007258455.2 Sequoia sempervirens
AATGAAAAAATATGGAATTTCCCCTAGGTACAATTCTACAATATTACATTTTTCCCCCACTTTAGTGGGCTTGATTTTGAAAAAATTAGCCTCACTAAAGTAGAAAGGAAAAATTTTACCGAAATTTTTGAATTTTATGGATTTGTGTGATAACAATGAGAAACCATAGCTACTTTCGTAGTCAAGTTAACTGGTACTAAAGATTCCCTCAACATCTGAGATCAAAAAACAACATCTAAATGGTTGTGAAATTGTCAATTGTTCCATCCCGCAAAACTTAAATTTTGGGTTAGTTTCAAAAAATTAGAAGAAAGCTACCGCGAAGAGGAGGAATGATCAAGAAAAAGATCGTTGATTCGGAAGAAAAAATATGATCAAGAAATGAACTTATACCCCCTCTTGAGTTTACCCCTAACTTAGTGGGGTGAATTAAGGAGAAACTGAGAAGCCACAAGTCCTAAGGAAAATGGGCCCTAGGGGGGCCTATATATACCTAGGTGGGCCCCTAGAAGGGTCATTTTCACTATTCACTGTGAGAAAATTGTTGACTTTTGTGAGGGAAAAGTCAACAAAATGCCTAGCAGGAGAGAGTATGAGGAGTCGAGGTTGGAGTAGCTATGTTGGGACATCACCGAGGGTCACAAGGTGGACCAGGTAAGTCACAAACCTTCATTTTTGGTAATTTTTTGTGCATTTTTTAAAATTTTATCAACGGTGAGGTCCGCAAGCGTCTTTTTACACACTTGCATCTTGAACCCACACTGTCGTACATGTTTAGTGCTTCCATCCTTTTCCCACACTTTCATCTTGGAGATGCGCTAATGTCTCTGAGGCAACCACATGCGCAGCGCACAGACATTTGCATGTCATGCATATGTCTTAAATATTTTTATGATTTTTTTATGTAAAATTTCAATGTATTGATCAAAATATTATTTCTTTTTGTAGGAGTACACTAAGATTCGGGAGCATCCTAGAGGGCGAGCATTTCAGTTGGTCCATGAGTAGAGAGACCTCTTATTTGCGGATGAGGTCACACTCCTAGAGCATGTCAGTCTCTAGCATGTTTTCACCATGCTAGAGATGAGATACCATGAGCGGATGCTTACAACCCTTATGGAGCGGTGGGATGCCACCACCTTATCTTTCCAGCTACTGATCGAAGAGATGACCATCACTCTTGAGGATGTCTATCGAATCCTTGGACTACCCACCTGCAGATGACGGGTGGCCTTGGATGACACATGGTCAGCATGGGAATGGGCGAAGGGAATCCACTACTATATAGGGAGGACAGACAGTGGTGATGGAATCGGCCACATTTACACACACTGGTATGACTAGGAGAGGACCACAACACCGCTGATTCATCAGGTTATGGTCATGACCATTGCATTTTAGATCACGATCGACGAGCGAGGCTCACACTTGCACGAGGGCCTTGTCCATATGATTAGAGAGATGGTGGAGTGAAGGACTATCTTTTCCTAGGGGTGCAACATGCTTACACACCTTTACCAGTACTTGGGCCGGTATGTACACTATGAGTACCGTAGCCTGATAGCGTGCACACTTTTTGTAGGTGTGGGCCTTTGCCCACATCATGTGCACTTAGTCAGTCAGTTTTCCCTAGTTACGACCAAATGGGGTCCCCTTGGCCCACTGGTATGATATGATGAGCCAATGGAGGTTTGGAGACCTACAGTTTTGGCAGCTACAATTTGATACCCTCAGAGCAGACAGGGTTCGATGAAGGTGCTATCAATTTTTCAGGTGGGTGGATGATGGTAGGTACTTGAGGAACCTATAGAGAGATTTTTTTTTATAGGGCATAGGGACTATATTATTGTACCCTACTACTGGAGTCAGGTCATGCAATAGCATGGTCAACCGCAGACCATACCACCAGATGTGCCCACCTACACTAGGGCCCCATAGGAGCGTAGTGAGGGTCAGGGACCACCCTCACCCAAGTATTACAAACATAGTCCCATCTGATGATGATGAGCCTGATCATGATTTTCCACCCTTAATGGTGGTGGATAATGTAGGCGTAGCCAAAAATTTCATGCGGTGGTGGGAGAGGCATCAACTAGCTCGTGTGTTTGGCGAGGGTGCTCCAAGAGGGGACCTTGGTCCATAGGGGAACTTACCAACCCCACCACGGTAGAATAGGAGGAGAGGCCGACATCAAGCCAAGGAGGAGGAGGAGGCACCTCAGTAGGAGGAGGTGGCACCAACAAGGTCAAGGCAACATAGGAGATCAGATCCCCCACCAGTGACCCCTGTCTCTTTGGCACCACTGTCTTCTTTTGTGGCTGCATCACTTACGACACTAGGAGAGGCCACTGAGGTCGACAATGCAGGTTTGAGCATCGAGCCTCACCCTAACTTGACATGGCAGCCAAGGGATCCAAGTATACATGGTTTATTGTTCTATGTTTTATACTTTCAGTTTTATTATATATGTACCTTATATGTATATGCCATGTGATACTGATATCCTTTTCCTTTTTCTATGGTTGTAGAGGATGCACAGGGATGGACTGGGCTCATAGCTCAGTGCATATCAGAGGTGGCCCATGCTATACAGATTTAGGTGTCAGTCCTTAAGGCATTTCGGCCAGTGTCTGTGGGGCATCATGCCCCTAGCTTCAAGCCGGTTGCATGCCTACAGACTACCTATGAGGAGTGGGGTGCAAAGATAGTCCAACTAATACTATAGCTAGTGAGTGTGCGAGGGCAATGTGACCAATTATCGAGGGAGCTACGGTCAGCACTCACCGAGTGAGACATGATAGTGAGGAGGGCTGATGTCGCTAAGTAGGCACATGGCGCCCTTCAGAGCCATCTCGATGACCTCGATGAGCAGAGGTCAACTGTGAGTCTAACAAAGTTTCAACAACTGCGGAACCATCTATGTCAGGCGGAGCTGACAATATCTTCCTTGCAGGATGAGATCAGAGGGATGCAGGCAGCCCTGTCCACATCAGACTCTCATCGTTCATGCTCGATGACTACAGTCCAGCCCCTCCCATGGATTCTAGAACATCCACTAGAGCCAGAGGGGTCAAGGAGCCACACGCCTTAGTTATCTGGATATCATCATCAGTTTTTGTGTATATTAGTTTTGCAATGAGACATATATATGTTCATACATACTTGTAGATATTTCTGTACAAACATATATTCATCAGTAAGTCATTTTTCGTAGTAGTGGCCCAATACATGTACATGACATTGGATACATACATTGCATTTATATATATATATACATATATGGTCTACACATTAGTTTTGGTTTCATGGCATTTTTTATCTGGATATGTATGTTTTTTTATTTCTCATATGTTCATGCTATGGATGTTATGTTCTCAAGTGGATGTATGTTTATATTACATGCTAATATGATTTAATTAAACACACATGGCTATATGTTAATTAAATATAATGATGATCTAAGGGACACACATACACATGCACATGGTCACTCATAAGAGAAAATTATCATAATGTGTTAAAAAACAGTGTCAACATATGCAGTACTACTACTCTTTTTATAGAGAGAGAGCACCACATAGATGACACATAGGACATTACACACAGTAACAACAAAGATTCATAGTGTTAACAAGATCCTTCAAAGGAATTCCATCCATGGATGATAATCCATAGGTGCCTGAGCCATATACAAAAATCACAATGTAAGGGCCTAACCAGTTAGGGCTAAATTTCCCCCTCTGGTCGGGCGACACATTTACATTTCTTTGATTTTCACAAAGAACCAAATCTCCTATTTTAAAGGTTTGAGGGAGTACACTTTGATTGTATTGTCTAGATAACCACCGATGATAAGCTTTAAGATGTTTGAGGGCTTGTAAATGGCATTCATCAAGCATCTCTAGCTGATGCAGGTGGTTGACTCGATAGGTATCATTATCAATTAACCCTTTTAGGGAAACTCGTAAAGAAGGTATTTCAAATTCTAAGGGCATGATAGCTTTGACACCATACATGAGGTTATAGGGTGTTGTCCCTATAGCTGTGCGGACACTTGTGTGATAGGCCCATAAAGCATATGTGAGTTGAATGTGCTAGTCTTTACCATGTTTATTAATTATTTTTCAAAGAATAAGATCAAGAGTTTTATTCGATGCTTCTACTTGACCATTGGATTGAGGATAGTAGGGTTTGGAGAACCTGTGCTAGATGTGAAATTTCTCAAGGAATTGCTTCATTTCCTTCTTTTTAAATGGTGTGCCATTATCAGAAACAAGTGTAGCAGGCAATCTTAATTGAGAGATGATGTTGTTCATAAGAAAGCTACAGATAGATTTAGTATTTGTGGATTAGAGCAGGATAGCCTTGACCCACTTTGTGAAGTAATCTATAGCTGTAATGATGAAGGTATGTTCTTTGGAAGAGGGAGGTGATATCTTTCCAATAATATCCAACCCCCATTTAGTGAACAACCAAGGGGAAGTGTGGTTCTATAACTCTTGGGCAGGTACATGAATGAGTCGGCTATGTTGCTGACATTGAGGGAACTTCTTGATAAAGAAAAAGGAATCTTGTTTCATTATTTTCCAATATTATCCCATGTGTATAAATCTTTGTGTAAGGGATTTACCACCAAAATGTCCACCCCCAGAGCCTGCATGGGCTTCCTTAAGGGCAAGGGGTATTTTTGCTTTGGTAAGACATATCAGAAGCAAGCCATTATAGGCCTTCCTATAAAGGATATCAGACAAGATAACGTAGTGGACCGAAAGCTTCCTCACATGTGTGTGGTCATTCTTCATCGCATCATCGGGGAAATTCCCATTTTTTAAGTAGTTATAGATATCAGAAAACCATTCCCTAGAGTCTACATGGGAACACATGGGGAATTCAACCTCAGATTGTTCGGGAACCATAAGGGTTTGCAAGACCTAAACTGCGAAATGATATTCTTGTGTATCCTTTTCAAAAGGTACCAAGGAAGCGACACTTGCCATGGTGTTAACATGTCTATTTTCGCTCCTAGGGACATTGTCTATTGTGAAGGAAGAAAAATGTCTAAGCAAAGACAAGGAAAGGTCCCGATATTGGGACAACTTACTTTGCTTGGCCTGATAGGTTCTCGTTATTTGATTCACTATAAGTTTAGAGTCACCTAGGATACGAAGGTGTCTAATTTTTAGTGCTATTGTGGCATGTAAGACAATGATAAGGGCTCGTACTCGGTGATGTTATTGGTACAAGGAAAGTCTAATCAAAAGGACAAGGGAACTGGTTTTCCTTTGGGGGATATGAGGACCACTCCCACTCTGGAACTAGTTTGACACCTTGACCCATCAAAATACATTTTCCATTTGAGATCATGGTTGATTGTAAAAAAAATTTCATCAGGAAATAAATCTGAGCTAGGAAAGGAGTGAGATGAGGGAGCATCTGCCAACTGATTAGTAACTACTTGGCCTTTTATCAACTTCTGAGTGAAAAACTTTATGTTGAACTCAGAAAGAAACATAACCCATTTCGCTATCCTTCTTGGCAGATTGGTGCTACAAAACAGATGCCTTAAAAGATATGTTTTTACTATGATGTGTGTTTCAACATGGAGAAGATAATGTTTAAATTTCTGTATAGCGAAGACAAGAGCGAGGCACTGTCTCTCCATGGAGGAATAACGAGTTTTGTAATCAACCAGGATGCGGCTAATGTAGTAGACTGCTCTTTCTTTTCCAGAGTCATCATATTGAGCTAAAAGAGTTGCTAAAGCATATGGCAACACAGCTAGGTAGAGAAGAAAGGGTCTATCTTGCATAGTCGGCATCAATACAGGAGGGTTGGCCAAATAGGATTTGATAGATTCAAAGGCCTTTTGACATCCCTCATCCCACATGAAGCGGACATCCTTTTTTAATAAACAAGTGAAGGGAAGGGTATGATCAGCTAATTGAGATATGAATCTATAAATTTCCTGAATCTTTCCCTATAAACTCTGAAACTTAGTGATATTCCTTGGTGGAGGCATGTTAATGATAGCATTGATCTTTTTATTGTCAACCTCGATCCCATGATGAGAGACTATGAACCCCAAAATATTGCTGGTGTCAACGCCAAAGATGCACTTAAGGGGATTTAATCTCATTTTGTAGAGTTGAAGTCTTTCGAAAATAATTCAAAGGTTCTTATGATGATCTTGACAGGTTACAAATTTGGCCAATATGTCATCAATGTAATCCTCTAGAATCTTGTGAATGAAGTCATGAAATATTAGGGTCATCACCTATTGGTAAGTAGCTCCTGCATTCTTTAATCCAAAGGGCATGACCACATAACAAAAGGTACCCCATGGGGTAGTAAAGGCTGGCTTATACTGATCGTCCAAGTTAATATAGATCTGATTATAACCCAAGAAGCCATCCATGAAAGAGAGCAATGCATGGCCTGCAACCGAGTCAACAATCATATCTATATTTGGTAATGAAAAATCATCTTTAAGAGAACCCTTATTAAGGTCTCAGAAATCGATGCATATGCGAATGCGACCATCAGGTTTACTAATGATGACTATGTTTGAAATCCAAGGGGAATAATCGATGGGACGGATTAAGCCTACTTTCAACAGTTTCTCTATCTTAGTCTTAACCATTAATGCCACTCTAGGATTGATTTTTAGGATTTTATGTTTAACTGGCTTGACATCCAAACATAGGATGAAATTGTGAACCACTATAGATTCATCAATACTAGGCATATCCTCATATGTCCAAGCAAATATGTCAGGATGAGAACACAAAATGTTGAAGTGTTTGTTTGCTTATTCCGAAGAAAGACACTTTCCGATTTTGATCACCTTTTCAGGGGCTATTTGATCCATATATAAGGGAACTTTGGTCTTCATGCTTAGGTGATGTAATTTCATCATTGGTGTTAGATAGAGGGTCCTCCTCATCAACATTCAAGACACATTCACTAAAACATTCTTGGCTATGCAAGTGATATGGGAAACATCTTTTGTGATGATAAGGGGGTAGCGAGGAGTATGCGCCTAGAAATTCCATTAATGCTTCATCAAAAGAGAAGACATCCAGAGGAATATTCTCAGCTTGCTCCTTTTCCTCTATTAACTTAGGGTGAATGAGCTTCAACGGTTTGACATAAATCATATTAAAACTCCACCAAGGCTTTTGCTTAGATTGCTCGATGGAACATCCCAATCCCAAATTGTGTCATATGGCTTAATATGGATAGGGACTTGAATTCCTTGCTCAATACATCCTAGGCCCTTATGCTCATAGCTATATTAAGAAGCGAGCTCATATATGAATCCATAGCGATTGTAAAACCTCAGGGGCGGTGGATCCACATAGAGTACTTTATTCCACCAACAAACGTCAAATGTCTCTATGGGGGTAATTTTTCCTCCTTTGTCGGATTCACAAAGGTTAATTTCTTTTGTAAGAGGCGAATCATTCTCCTTGATGCGGGAAGGAGTGATTTCCTGAACAAGATTTCCCTTCTTCTCCTCCACGAGAGTAATATCCACCTTTGTATTAGGGGCACGTGGAAAGTCTATGCAAGATAGGTCTACCTTGTACTCAGCAATAAATAATTTAGAAAAGTTTAAGGAACCCCAATCATCTCCAAGGAAAGCATTTGTTTGAGAAGATGATACAGGAGAACCAAGATCCTCTACTTTAGACAGTTCTTTAGTTTTGACACTCACCCTGGGCATGATTTCCACAGAGGGTATCGATGAAGAACATACCATAGCGTCAGTAGTTAAGGAAGGAATACAATTCTTGAGGGTATGCACAATTGAGGCATGACCGGCAATAGCCAATTCACAGAGGTGAACGCCCTCTGGATCCACTTTGACTTTGAATACCCATTTCTTTGTGAAAAAATTCAAAGAATGGTGTAAAGTGTATGTTACTACACCCATAGCATGGATCCAAGGTCCCCCTAAGAGGAGATTATAAGGTAAAGGTCCAAGGATCACATAAACCAACGTGGGTAAGGTAATGGGGCCTAGATGCAAAGGTAGTATTATCGTACCCAGAGCTTGGAGGCTAGCATTATCAAATCCATGAATGTATAAAGAAGAAGCTTCCAAGGAAGATGAATCAACTTTTATTTTAGGTAGTAGGTCCATACCACAAATGTTGAGTGTCGATCCGATATCAATGAGGGTACGCAACATTATCAAATCCATGAATGTATAAAGAAGAAGTTTCCAAGGAAGATGAATCAACTTTTATTTTAGGTAGCAGGTCCATACCACAAATGTTGAGTGTCGATCCGATATCAATGAGTGTTGATCCGATATCAATGAGTGTTGATCCGATATCTCTAATGAAGCGGTCATAAGATTTCCTAAAAAAGACAAGGAGAAGGCTAAGTTGGTTAAGGTTGCCAATAGCTACTTTGATGTAGAGTCCATTATATCAACCTGGAGGAAAGTTTTAAGAGTTATAATAGAGTATATCATGGTTGATGGGCATTTCACCAGGGCGTATGGTTATCACTTTGCCATTCTGAATCATTTCCGTCACAAGGTTTGTATCTCTTTTCCTTTTTACTTATTCTCTTCTTTGAAGAATTTCCTTGATGAAGTTGAAAGAAACCCTAGGAGGACTTCTATTATTCATCCTGGTCTTGTCAGGCTCATCTATGAGCATTATCAAAATTTACCTGCTTTACCTAAAATTGTTTATATTGGGGATTTGGATGATGAGGATACTGAAAGTAGCAGGGAGAATGACCCCTTGGCCCCTCCTGCTTGTGCCCCTGTTGATCCTAATACCATTGCTCCCCACTCCCTATCTTGTCAGAATGCTCTTATGGATTCTGTTCTGCCTTCATATCCTAATCTGTAGTCTTTGCATGATTTCCCTATCGTGGGTTTTTCCTTGCTGCCCTATCCTAATCTCCAGCTGTCTCCTGGCTGCCCTACCCCAGGTTTGGTCTCTAGTTTTAAAGGTACCTCTATTACGAAATTAGTTTTGTACTCTAGGAATTCTATGGAAATTCTTTCTGATAAACCTATGGTCAGTAAAGAGTCGGCCCCTAGTGCCCCTGCGTCTGGAAGATTTGGGAATGCCCCGAATGATTCCCCTAATCAGGATGAAATTAATTCTTCCCTGAATAAGCTCAAGTCTGAGGACATTGTGAGCATGGTAGAAAAAAGTATGGATGGCCTTTTCACTGTTCTCAAGTGGACCCAGAGGGAATTTTGAGTTGAAAGGCCATAATAGATATCTCAACAACAGAGTCATGGATTTGGAGTAGAAGATTTGCTGGAATCGTAATGAGAATGAGGGACAGGAAACCCCCTTACCAAGGAAAAGACAACATTTATAGGAGGAAAGATTGATCAGGCTCGAGTACGATATGTCCAAGATAGGCCAAAAATATTAGGGCCACTATCATGAATAATCACAAAATTGCCAGGCATAACACTATTATCATCAATGCTATGGTGGAAAAGCTCAAAAAAATCAAAAGGGATTGCTGGTCATGGATTTGGATGTGGACAAAGGCTGTAGCAGATCTGCTGTTGAAGAGATTTCGACTCGCACCCGGGCTAATACGAAGAGGAAGACCCCGATTTCTTCACATATGGCTCAAATCCTCAAGCAGGGGTTACAGGACATGAAGGATGTTGAAAAGGAGTCCGAGGAGTTGTTGAACACCTTGGAGTAGTGCGATGGTGTTTGTTTCTGGCTTTTTGGCAGTCCTTTTTTTGGACCTTGTTGTCTCTTTGTGCTGTCGTTTCCTTTTTGGGAAAGCTGTCTGTTTGTTTGGACTTATTTTCCTCTATCTTTTGTTGTATAAACTTGGTGATTTCAGGTTGCTGTAAAACCTATTTTTTCCTTTTCAAAAATAAAGAGGAATAAGTGACTTAATTAATTAATCAATATGATATAATTAATTAAGCATAATAACTTATTACTCGAACACCCCCCCTTAAGATGAACATAGGAAGAAGCTAAAACACTATAATAAGATGCATGAAAGCAAATATGGGTCCCAACAACTAGGCCTGATCAGATACCCATTTACAAATGCAAGAAAGAGTAAGAGAAGGAAAAACCCAGTGGGACAAATCCCCCCTTACAATGAGATGACATGCTACAAAGAAGCACTGGAAGAACTCTGTAGAGTAACACTAGAACTTGATATTGGCAAGCAAGGAAATATTTTTCTATATACTACTGAAACCGGATGAGAGTCACTGATTGAATCAAGGAATCATGATAAAGCAACAGAAGACCCGATGCCATGGAACACTCGAAAACTCCAAATGGGAACAACTCTGGAATCTATGAAGGAGCAAGCAATGATTTAATCATGTATTACTGAAAATGAAGTGCAAAGATGCAAGATGCAATCTCCCAACTGCCAAAACATCCAAGTAATCACCAAACAACCCATCGTGCCAAATCTATACTAAGTGATAAACCTTGGATAGATACATAAAAAGTGCATGGACATCAACCTAGAGCTCCTCAATACCTTTCCAACGCTTCAAATGGAGATCGTGGCAAAAAGTTATGAGCTTGAAAGCATAAAAAGTACATATGACTTCAAACAGAAATAAATGTAGGAAAATAGTAAAATAATAAAAAATAACAGCACTACTAGAAAGTTCTCGGAACTAGCTTTCCGGTGATATCTCGTTTGCTCGATTTTGATACTGTATGCCCAAGTTATGACCAAAAGAAAAAAACTGCTTCTTTAGGGAAAACTAGGGTTAGGAGGGGGCATATGAGGGCCGTATGGATGCTGACATCATGCTGATGTCAGTAGTTCACGAGCATAAAATTGATGGTCATTTGGCCGTCATCACATAAAATTGGTCCCCCTACAAAAAAATTTGGAGCCCTTGGTCCTCCATAGGACCGTGGGCTAGTGCAGTGGGCTAGCCAGGAGCTGGTAGGGCAGAAGACCCTGGTCCTCCAAAGGACCACGGTGGATCCAGAGTTAGCCCGTGGGGGATATATCCATGAGCGGCGGACGGACAGTTATTTTCTGGAGAGGGAGTCGCCGGTGGCAAATGAGCGGCCGACGGGCGGAGAAGGGGCTCCTGGCTGGTGAAGGCGGGGGCTGTACAGAGCCGGTGGCAGACTGGCAGTGGAGAGGCCGAGCGACGGTGGATCGGTTGCCACCCGATGGCCACTGGGTGACGGATCTCTTCATAACTAGAAGCGCCGGCCCAAAACCAAAAAAATCCTTTTTTAAATTTTTTTTTTTTGAGATTTGAACCTCGAACTACATGTTGGGGAGGCCGTACAACCCTCCAGACAAAATTTTTTTGCCTCCCAGATCAACTGCGCAAAAATGGATGATTTGATAGGCATTTCTAGGGTTTTGGAACGCTGCGAATGCGATGGTGACGTCCAGTTGAGCCCATAGTGTCCTGAATAAATGGCTACCCCCAGATGTTGCAGAAAGGATTCCTATGGAAACCCTTGCACTTGAAACTCACAGAGAGGCCATATCTTTAGATCACGAATAGGTAGCTATAGGTCTGCTCTGATACCATGTTAGAAAACCAAGATCACCTGCATGCAAGATGGATACCTGTCATAGGCAAAAGATATGAAGAACCAAAGAAGATGTTCTGTAACCTCAAAATGTAAAAATGCATTAAGAGAATCAATGATTACAAAAGAGATCAATCATTATGAAGGAGATCAAGAAACCCTAAAAGGGAAATCCTAAATGAAACCCTAGTGTGCACACTTAATAATTAATAATTAATTAATTATTAATGTGCTTAAGTTTAGCTTAAGTAACAAAGAGGAATAAGTGAATTAATTAATCAATATGATATAATTAATTAAGCATAATAACTTATTACTCTAACACATAGGTCCTATAGTTACTTTAGGATGTAAATATCCAAAGTAATCAGGAGGTGCAATAGTGGGACATTCTTGGGATTTTATGGATGGGTAAAAGGATGCATTGGCTTCTAGGTTGTCAAGGCAGTCATTGTAGAACTTGTGCATGCTATCATCATCTTCTCCAATGATGTCTACTTCACAAAGAGGACAGTCATTAGGAGTTGTTGGAGCATGTTGGAGTTCAAGGTCATTAGGGTCATAGCCAAAGGCATAGTTGGACATATCTACCAATGATTTTAATGGATTCCAAAAATTATTGTAAGAAAATGCCATGATGCAAATAAACTAGGATGTAATAAATGAGGAAAAACATAGATTCTGTAAAGGAAAATAGAATGTAGAAACAAGAAGCAGTAATGTAGAAAAATCCTAAAAATGTTACAGAGATGCTATTGAAAAAGTACAGAGGGACTGATTCACCTTGGGTGGCGAATGAGTCCTTCCTTGGTGTTGTGGAAATTCATAGGCTCGATGCCCTTTTTGACCACAATGGAAACAAGTTCCTTTGAAACCACCTCTTCTAGGTCCTGGCCTAGATCTTCCTCATCCTCTACCTCTTTGATCACCACTATTTTGATCATAAGGGCAGTAGAAGTTATCATTCTTCTGGCCTCGACTTGTACCCACATCTTCATTTTTCCTTTCATCCTCATTTCGGCTCCCAGAAGATCTTCCACTACCCCTTCCGCGAACTTCCTCATTCCTTTCGCGACAATAAATATTTTGTCTAACTTCTCTCAACTTTCAAAGAAAACTAGTACTTGTTCAATGCTGGTCATTCTCAATGCTTAGTTCTTCTTAATGTTTGTTCGTGAACTCCATTAAGATAACAGCTACCTCTTGTTGACCTCTCAGATGGTCTTCCTGATGACCTATCTTTGTGAAAATCTTTTATGTATTCTTTTCACGTATCTAATTCATTACTTGAACCTCTTTTGTACTTCTTCTTCAGCAGTATCTTAACTGTAGTCCAATCGGAATGAACCTTTCTTTCGCTTCCCTCCACCATGCTATCCCAACATCTTTCTCCTTTTCCTTCAATTCTCCAACCTGACCTCTTCCACCAAATTGGTATGGTTCTTCAGCTTCATTTTTTCAAACTTAACCCATTCTAGGTCCTTTCTCTTTTGCCATGATCTGGTTGATTAACGAAAGCGATTTCGACACCTGACTTTGATTTGTTTTGATTTCGGTCTTATTCGCAATATTTTGATTTGATTTTTCTTTTGTTCAGATTTTCGACTTTATTTTATCATTTTCCGGTTTTAATCTTTTTCTTTGATGCTTTCAGGATTATCTCGAGGCGAAACTCCTTAATCAACAGAATTGATCTTCTTAATTCAATGCGCCGACTTTTTCCACCTTTCTGCACCACTACTACTAGGATCACTCAGGCATCTTAAATACCTCAACCCACAACCACAGTCCTAGTGCGAACTCCCTCACGATTGGTGATTTGTCCACACGCTCAAGAAAACCCACTCTGATACCACCTAACGAGGGAGCAAACAACCAGAGAAATTTTATTATTATTTAGAATGAAACTTCTTACATACATAGGATCCCAAATCCTTGAGCTCTGCAACACATGCAAGCTACAGAAGTTCAAAATTTACAGAAATTATAGAAGTTACCCCTTTTTGCAGCATGCAAACTCTTTTCCCCAAAAAGCTATCTAAAAATCAGAAACTAGCCCATAAATAGCCCCCTCTCATTTTGTAGCCAAAAAAAACATTCAAGATAATATTTTTGGCAGTTTGGCACCAAAAATTATAATTTGAAATTCAAACATTGAGTCCTAATTCAAAAATTGTCAATTTTTCCAAAAATTGGCCAATTTCTGAAAGCCATAACTTTTGATCCAGGACTCCATTTTTCGAACTATTTGCACCATCTTAAAGGTCTCGGAGTGAAGAAGGCGCTAAAAATGTGTTCCACTAGTTTTGGTGATTTTTGGGCCCATACGGGACCGTTTAGTGCCTCAAACTGGACTTAGAAGGTTTTTTAGGGCAAAAAGCAGAAATTGGAATTTGAATAACTTTCAAACCATGAATGATCTTGACCTGATTCTTTTGCCAAAGTTCTTTTTTTCCATAATAAACCTTCCCATAATTTTTTTTCTTCCCACGCCTTCAAATTCAGACCTGCTAAAAATAGCAGTTGAACAGAAAAAGTAGAAAAGCAGTTCTGAAAGTTGGGAAGTCTTATTCGAAGAAAAGGGTATCCAAAAACACAAAAAAATCTACAGAAAGCAAACAAAAGGAACATAAATGGAAAGCATATTTTTGGGTGATGCAAGATTTCCCTCACACCACTGGATACTTTTGGATCAAGACATAATAAATTTATGTCACATATTTTTGCTATCAACATATTTATTTATTAATGAGAAAGAAGTTTAATTAGTGATGTTTTGATTAGATTAAAATTGTAAGGGCTAGTAACCATTACAAAACCGCCATAGAGTCAAACAAGGAACTCACAAGAAGTTGGAAACCTTAAAACTAAAACATAAACTTAAACTTAAATAGTTCTACCAGTAAAAAGCAATAAAGAAATCACATAGAATTGAGACTCGCACAAGACCAGAAGACATCGACAGATCTCCCAACAACTTGAGATCAGTGATCACATTTCATTATAGGGATACAAATTGGAGCTTATTTTCAAAAGTTAAAGGCCTATGATAATGGCTTGAGTATCCACTATGACATCATGAACCGAGGTATCCACCATTTTACCTTGGGTATGTGCAGGATCATGATGGGCTAAAAAGTGGCGATATGATGGGTATGTGTAGTGTATGTGGCTGATGACTTTTTTTTTAACCCAAAATTGATGAAACGAAAAGGGTTTTTAAAGGAGATTCTTAGCTTTCCACCCATATAAATTATGCTTTACATTGAATTTGATAAATAATTATTATTCATTCTATTTGAATTATGACTAAATTCCTGATTGATAAGCTATTAAAAAACATATATAGCTTTCAAAAAATATAACATTTTTTTGAATCTGAAACATGTATCACATTCTATGCTTTGCATACTATAGTATTTAAAAATAAAAATCATGAAGTTTTGAACGAGTTAAGATGGTCAGACATACGAGTTTTTATACTTTTTAAAATTTGTAATAAAAAAATCATAATTAATTATTTACTAGGAAAGAAATTACAAAAACTTATGCATCACATTGGGACATGAGTCCTATACTTATATCTAAAATATTATTAAAAGAATATTATCATTTTATTGTGGTTAGGGTGGTCATAAATACACCTACTTATTTTTTCCCTCAAATTTAAGTACTATTGCTTTGAAATTTCAAATTTTCACCAATTAGATTTAAAAAAAAAAACCTAGTAGTTTATAAGCTACACTCAATTTTCTATAGATTCTATTCTTATATATTTTTGAAATAATATAGATAACTTATTCAAATTTTTACGTCAAGTTGCCTAACTCTGATTTTTTTGAATTTTTTGCAACTTAAGGGCTTGTTTTTCTCGTGATGATCTTGCACACACCCCCTTTCTTCTTCTGCATATGACTATCCTCCCGACCATCATCCACAACCTATTTCCCCTAGCACTTCCTTAATTCATCCCGAGAAACCTGAAGGGTGATGGTAGTGTTCTTCACAATTTGTTTACTCTAATCGATGATGACCCTAAGGAATTGCATGGTTTTCTCTTGATTTGATGGATATCATCAATCTCAGTTAGTAAATTCTTTTTATCTTCCTCAGTACCAACAATAGCATGTAAATCATCTAACTCCTTCTCCCAAGTTGCCCACCTCTTGAATGACTTGGACAAAGAGGAAAGCATGTCCCAATATCCCTTGTTCTCCACCTCCCTCAACGACCTCTCGAATGAATTTAATTAATGATGTTGGTAGAAAATATAAAAAATAAAATATTAAGAAGGAATCTCAAATAATTATAGTCTTACATTATAGTAATCTGCATATGAGTGGTTAAGGTCTAAAACCTCTAATGATCACTTTCAGAAGCATTGGGAGAAGTGGAATATTGGTTAGTAGGAGAAGGAATCACAATCTCTTGGGATAGAATAAATTAACAATAGGAAGGATTCACCAAGCAAGAAGAGAGAGTTCCATCAAACCAAGGAGGGCGATAACTTTATTCAATATAATGAGCTACAAGAGAATATAGATGGGAATAGGGATGAATATGAATTTGGGATTAAGTAGCTAAGAAATTGTAGTGTAGGAAAATGTATTCCTTTAAATTTGCACACTTATTTTGGCCCTCCCTACTAAAATTGGGCTTCTTTATGTCTTATTTGGTCCTATTTTACATCTACAAGCATTATTTAATGCATTTTTCTAAGGATGATCATGACACTTATTAAGTGACCAATCATAATTCATGTTTTTGGGTTATCTATTCTAGATTTAGTGATCTGGGACTCATACGCCACCTTGGGCATATGGGTCCCATCTAGGTTTTGGGGCCTAATCTGGAATATTGCATTGAACTTACCATTTTTTTAAATGTGTGTACTAGTTTTGAGATATTGGGACTCATATGCCCCAACTGGCGTATGAGTCCTACTTTAGCCTGGACCTATTTTGAATTCAATTTTTGATAGGATTTGATTCTTCTAGATCTGATGTCAGCTTGTAGTGTTGTAATTTAAAGAAATCTAGCATAAACAAATATAAATACAAGGTTATTTCACATAATTTATCTTAAGCTTTCAAGTATTAACGAATTATAGGAAATTTATGATCAAGAGAGTTTGCAAGAGCATTCAAGAGAAAATTATCACGCATTTGGAGTAGCATACTGTAACGTCGTGAAAAATCATATGCTAATTATATCCTTAAGTTCCCAAAATTACTTTCATTATTATAATCTAGTGAAATAACATACATCCATGAATCAAGTGTATCAAAACAAATTTATGTCATTTTAAGATAGAGCCATATAGTCTTACACAAGATTTAACATATCGATAATGCATGTAAATTCTAACACTGTAAAGTAATAGAAAAATCATTAATGAAACCACAAGGAATCCATAACACAAAGATTTCATGAGTGGAAAACCCTCGTAGGGATGAAAAACCACTTATCAAAAGTGCCTCACTGGCTTATTGAAATGCCCCTTCGACAGAGCCTTACTGGCTACAAAATCTTAATAGTTACAAGATGCATCACATGCATTGGTCATACTGTCTCATTGAAAAGACCATTCATTACATAATTCTAGATATCATAAGTGTCTCACAATATCAAGGAGCATATGGAAGTTCTTTTACTAGTCACATAAGTCTATACTCAACATTTTTCAAGTTTCACCGATGTATTATCCTTACATATGAAATTTAGGTAGTGCCAATACTATCATGAATGGCTCCCAAGTAATTTCAAATAAGACCATTCTACCTCCAATGATCTCTCAAATATCACACAAGTATGTTGAAAGCCATATTCCAATCACATAGCACTTCATAAAAGTAATTCTAGCTCTACTAGAATGCACACATGCCTTTTCAATTATAACAAGAATGTATACTTCATTGATTCAAAAAGATTTCAAAAGTAAGAGAATAGTACTGGAAAAGAGTTAAGAAGGTATGATTTAACGTTTTCTTATGATAAGCAAGATATATCCATTGAATCTTGTATGAAATCTAGAAAGTGAAAGGAGTAGAGGGTTAAATTATCATTGTCCTGTATGAGGCATCCAACTTTGTCGGATGTGAGTTCTATTCTTTGGTAACCAAACAAATATCTCAAGGAGAGAAATTAAATCAAATTACCACTTATTGATGTATCGAAGTAATATCCATTTTCTTACTTTCATGATCAATAAATCAAGAATTATACTCTATGAGGTGAAACTGTTATATTTCATATAAAATAAAATGAAATGAAAAATATCATGAAAGATTAGAGAAAATGAGTCCTTGCCTACTTATAATCTTCCCAAAACATCATCACCAAATTCCAAGAGTCAAAACTATTTGAAATTCTATATCTGAATATGCTTTTGGATTCCATTTCTTTTGATTAAAACTAATTAATGATCTAAATTTACACAATTACTATCTATTTAAAATAATCCATTTATACAACTACTTTTGATTTCCTATTATATATAAACATTACTCATAAAGGTACTTTTTGAAGTTCTACCAAGTTTCTCTCCCCAAAGTAGTTTTGAGGATTATTATTAAGAATTTTCTAGCATCCAAGACTTTTGGAATGTTAAGAAAAGTCCAATCCGTATCAAATAGTGTGAAATTCACACATTTAGTTTCAATTAAAGTTTATATTAAGGGTACACATCAATCTGCAGAAATTCAAGAAGCAACAATTGCTGAAGCTAGAACAATTTCCAGAATAGTAATCAAATTTTGAAGTGTTCAGAACTTATCAACCATCTATAAAATGAAGTTTGGTCTCAAGACACAGTTACCATGATAAATTCCCCTACGAAGGATATGAATAAGGATATAAAAAATACTATCCATAAAGAAGTTGAACCAAAATATGTTTGTTTGATAGCTACAATATGCCTTTAGGCTGAGAGACATGTCGTGAAATGGAATCATGATGATTTTCCTTTTTCACCAGATTCTCTTTAGATGACCATTAGATGATTTCTTATATAAAATTAGTTGATGACATTACTTGAGCCTAAAATTTAACATCCTTGATGAAAAAGAAAGGGATTGATATTGATATTCTTAAAAGAAATTTCAAGAAACAAAATGCTGACAAGTTGATTGATAAAGATGCCATTAAAGGTCCCTGAGTGCAATGAAAAGATTCTACAATTTATCATCTTGTCTCATGAATTTCAGAAAGGATATAATTGAATTCCACAAGAAAGATACAGAGTTGAATAACATTTTAGCAATGTGGAAATCTTTCCTGAATATCACCATAATTCCAAATGGAAAGGCTATCTCCCCTATGATCACTAGGTTTAGGAATTACAAGGAGAAATCACAAAAAAAAGTGGTCTTCAACTCAAGATACTATGGTAACGAAGACCGAAAGGAAAGGTAACAATAAAACTTTCAGGTGCAGTCAGCAACCTGAACATTTACAGTGCAGAGACAGGTTGGGAGACATGAGGGATTCGAGCTACAATGTCCCATAGAGATTGAAGGGTCACCCCAAGAACAAGAGGGGTTCGATAATCTCCTATAAATAAGAGCTAATAGAATGGATGTGACGCAAAGTTTAGTGAATCACACTTATCCATTTTCTGCTTTGGGTGGTAGTAAAGTGTTCAATTCAAATGCTAGATTAGTTTCTCCTTCAAAATGTTAATAAAATTTGCAAGAATAGTACATGGTGATCTATATACACACATTCAAATCTGCTTTCTTTTCTAGTTTAATAAATCACTCATTCAAAGAGTCAGAAATTAAATGCCACTTTCCTAATTTTTGCACTAGTTGATCGTACTTATTTTGTTATTAATTGGTCCAAATTATTCAAAGACTTTCTTAGCAAACAACCTTCCATGTATCACAAGGAATGTGGTTATGAAGAGAGAACTTCCTATGTGATGGGTATTCTGATCTGAGCATGTATTCTCATATCAAAGTCAAAAACCAAGCTAAACTACCTTCCACACATCTGACAACATGATAAATTTACATCCTTTCAAGAACACAAAAAGAGAAAAATACCTATACAGCTCCCAAATTAAATATATATTTCCTGCAAATATTCCTCTTATCAGGTTTTCTAGTTGTTTTCCTCCATCTTCAATATCGTCCATATCTTGCAATACTTTTTCAAAGAGGAGCAAAGCTTTTATGTTTTCCTCATCCTTCACTTGTAAAAGATATCTCTGAATCCAGGCTCTTAGAAGCAGTGCTCACATAGTTTGTATAGAAGTAAACAATCTGGTAGTCCTCCACGACTTTCAGGATCTACTTCTAATTCATCAAGAATTCTTTTCATATGGAGAAAACATCAAACTCATTAAAAGCTCGAGAAAACAAAGATTAGGAAAAACTAGTTGTGTTCTTCCCCTATTTCTGTTATAATTTCTATCTTTTAAAGATTACTCCCTCCATTCCCATAACCGAATCTTGAATTTAAAGGAATATTTACTTTAGATAATAATGAAGAGTTCTATTCACTTTATTTTCTTTTGATAAATAATAAGAAATTTATATTTTGGTTGCAACTACGTGATTGGTGAGAAAGTGTCATATTTAAATTGCAAAGAAATATTTACCCTTTATAAACAATAAATAAATATCATCTATTTTGCAAATAAAATATTTATAATAATAATGAAATATCCTTCAATTGAGAATAAAATATTCATTCTAAATCACTGAGCATTAACATTTATTTGGAATAAATAAAATATCTAATTAAATTATAATTGATCATTTTATTTCATTATACTTTTATTCTCCTACGAACTAATTGAAAAATATAATCATTTATTAAATTAAATACTAATGCATAAAAATAGTATGGTTGAATTATAAATTTCTTATTAAAAATAGGGGTCATGACATCCTTCCCCCCTTAAAGAATCATTGTCCTGATGATCAACTTGTTACCTTCACTAATATTATTACTTCACAATTTGTCTAGTTTTCCAAGGTGTATTAATCTTTGAGCATAATCACTAGTCATCCATAAAATTTAAACACACACAAAACAATTATTCACAAAATTTCACTAGGCTAAACGCAAATAAATCCATTGCTACCATTCAATTTCACAAAGCTAGGATACCTTTACTCAACAATGTTCTCTCTATTATGATGGTAATGGTTTTCTTTTTCTATGGGACTCATGAAAACAACATTTCACTTTTATTCCACATTACTACCCATTCAAATTCAAAAATTTCTCCAGAAAATTTCTTCTCATCTTCATAAGGTTTAATCATCTCAATGCTAAAGTAAAAAGAATTAATTCTAAATATTTTCTTAACTTCAAAATCATATTCATGTGCCTATATACTTGTTCTTACTATGCCCTCATGGTTTGATAGGTTGGTCAAGTTGCTCGTGATTCCTCTTCGAAATTCTTATCTTTTCTCATACACACTTGTGTTATTCCTTTCTCATTCAAATGTCAGTATTTCATGGAAGGATCAAATATTGCAAAGAAAAAGACTACTACTTGTATATATGAATAGTTTTAAACTAGGTCACAAGTTGATCATAAGTATGTAGAAATTCATATAAAATTTGTTTGCATACCTTCTTTTTTGAATGGTAGTGTTGTGTGTCTATACATTGTCTACGCACATTCTCAATTCACCAAGGTATGTTGTCTTTACAAAATGATTCTCATATAGAGAATCATTTATGATCCAAGATCATCAATATACATGAATCAAAAACAACAATAATTGAACCAATACATATAATTTGCATACATGTTATATCTCAACAAGTGCAAGTGCATCATTCATATGTTAGTATGTTTATGAATCACAACACTCTTAGCAATGCTAGTGCACCGTACAAGCAGTAATAAAGTAATGATATGTCATACATAATATTTGAAGTCTCTAACTATCACTCCACTCATGGTTAATCAAAGTTGAAAACATAAAAAATTTCACACCTCTGTACTATATTTTACCTTAATGTCGAAAATAGCCCACCTGACAAGAATATTGTTTACTTCCATCACCTAACTGTTCATCACAACAAAATTCATTTGAATATCATCCATACACTTGTACACCTTGTTAGTACATTATGGCTTCATCAATTCACTCTATTTACCCATTCTAATAAAAAAAACATGCATCTAATTCAATTTGCTTCATACAATCTTCTATCTTATGCAAATCTTTTTCTTATTCAATGATATTTACTGATAGAAGGAAAACAATTATGATCATTTTGTCAACATGCCTACTCGCATGAGACGTCAAAATATTTACCTTTATGCTGAATAATAAGCATCTCATACTACTAATACAAAAGGTTTGATTCTCACCTAAACTCAGAATACCAGATGTCAGGAAGTTCATCAAGAGTTGGGCACTGATTCAACCTGTTACTAAATTTCTCAACAAAAAGTATATCTCAATCTATAATTGAAAAAGTAAATTTCTATTAACAAGGATTTCCATAAATGTATGCCATGCATAATCCTTTACCTTTTAACAAATGCAACAAGAATGCATCCAAGAGATGTGCATTACATTAATTGACTAAACAAGTCATTCAATGATTCATGCTATGATACATATCTAGTTTCAGAATTTCTTAAAGAAAATATAACATTTAATCAATATTCAGTTACCATAACCTAATGGTCTTCCTCAAGCTGAAGGTCAAAGCATGGTTAAGGTTCTTTTCCCACCCAACCATGAAGCATAACACTTCCCCGAAATTCTTCTTAACTTGAAAAACACTCGACCCTACATGAGGTGCCTAGAAACCAATAATAATAGGGCAGGAGGGAAACTCTCGATGCATGCCCGATGCCTTATATGCACTCTTACACTAGAATGAACATATTTCTTGGATACAGGATGTGGTAGAGAAACATATATATATAAATTCTAGGCATTCATTATCCATCTATTTCAATGGTACAACTCGCTTTGGCCAAAGCATATATAGAAAAAGAAATTTGGCTGATCTTGGAAAAGAAGATCACCTTCTTTGTTGATCCACATTCGGTATCCTATCCTGGAAGGTACAATTTAATTTATCACACACAACCCATCAAAAAGAAGAGTCAAATTGCATAAAATAGTGCATAACATACTCAAATGCACATAGAATGAATAATTAACAATCAAGAATACTTTAATCCTGGGTTTCTAACTCGCATAGGGTATGAATACAAAATTTACTAATAGTGCCTCACTTGCGCAAATATTAAACATGTCTTACATACAATGTGTATTACTCATTCAAGTTTTCATACAATGAATACAGTAAGTGCACTTCTCGCACAAGTGCATTGCTTGCACTAAAGGTGAAATATGCATAAATTATAGTAGTGCGGTTATAGTGATCATTACTTGATCCTATAAACACAATGAGTATCAAAAGTATATCCCACACTCAAATTATAAATACAATCATTACTCAAGTACCTCATCCATACAAAGGGATCAATAACTTACTCTAGTGCATCACTCGCACAAAAACAACAATAATATGAAATATGCATCACTTACATTAATATAGTGAACATTTCTTGTTCAAGTAAAGATACAAGTACAGTTAAGGCAGCAATTTTCTATTGTATGCATACAATCATTCATACAGATGTGTGATTCACATGAAGCATGAGAAGTACATTATTGCACTAGTATCATTCTCATATAATACATAGGTATAAATTCTTTCACTAGCAACAATCAAGCATACATGATTCATCACATCAATCACTTCTACCTTCCTAACAGATAGATCAAGATATTTATCTAATCAACTTCTATCATGAATTACCAATGAAGATTCTCAAGGCATTAGAACCTTGCATTTTTGAAAGATCTCGTGGATTCAATCAGATCCAATTACTGAAGGAATAAGATGTTGCTCAACAATCCACTTGCCTCCCCTAGCACCAATTCAAAAAGTCTTGCCTTAAGCATCCCTCATAGGTAACTTACCTCCTTGAAGGTTCAACCAGTATTTATTCCACTTCATTTACTTCACAAGTTATTTTATTTTTTCTTTTGTCATAAATTTCTTCTTTCCTTCTTCCTTTGTATCTTATCAACTCATTCACCCTTCACATCATCAGAGAGATCTCTCTTCACAACATATTTCTCTTACTACTCGATTTTTATTGCCACATTGTCACCCATGGGTTGTCACAATTTACTACCCAACTTGGCTCACTTCAAATAACACTATAAATTACCATCTTGGCTTATTTCAAAAAAACAAAAATCAACACTTTTACTAGCAATTCTTATGAAAATGCAACAAAGGAGAAGAGGTCTCACACCTCCAAATTTCTGAATGATCAAATTAGTTCCAACTAACCATCGAAGAATCACCTATACTAGGGTTCTCAATACAACAAGTTCACATATCATAATGCAATCTAAGCAGAGAAGACTCAAGGTCCGAGTGTTGAACTTGAGTGCTCTGATACCAAATGTAACGTCGTGAAAACTTATATGGTAATTATATCCTTAAGTTCCCAAAATTACTTTCATTATTATAATAAGGTGAAATACCATACATCCATGAATCAAGTGTATCAAAACAAAGTTATGTCATTTTAAGATATACCCATATAGTCTTACACAAGATTTAACATATTGATAATGCATGTAAATTCTAACAATGTAAAGTAATAGAAAAATCATTAATGGAACCACAAGGAATCCATAACACAGAGATTTCATGAGTGGAAAACCCTCGTAGGGATGAAAAACCACTCGTCAAAAGTGCCTCACTGGCTTATTGAAATGCCTCTTCAACAGAGCCTTACTGGCTACAAAATCTCATTAGTTACAAGATACCTCACAGGCATTGGTCATACTGTCTCATTGACAAGACCATTCATTACATAATTCTAGATATCATAAGTGTCTCACATATAAAGGAGCATATCTAAGTTCTTTTACTAGTCACATAAGTCTATTCTCAATATTTTCAGGTTTCACCGATGTATTATCCTTATATATGAAATTTAGGTAGTGCCAATACTATCATGAATGGCTCCCAAGTAATTTCAAATAAGACCATTCTACCTCCAATGATCTCTCAAATATTATGCAAGTATGTTGAAAGCCATATTCCAATCACATAGCACTTCATAAAAGTAATTCTAGCTCTACTAGAATGCACACATGCCTTTGCAATTATAACAAGAATGTATACTTCATTGATTCAAAAAGATTTCAAAAGTAAGAGAATAATACAAGAAAAGAGTTAAGAAGGTATGATTTAACGTTTTCTTATGATAAGCAAGATATATCCATTGAATCTTGTATGAAATCTAGAAAGTGAAAGGAGTAGAGGGTTAAATTATCATTGTCTCGTATGAGGCATCCAACTTTATCGGATGTGAGTTCTATTCTTTGGTAACCAAACAAATATCTCAAGGAGAGCAATTAAATCAAATTACCACTTATTGATTTATCGAAGTAATATCCATTTTCTTACTTTCATGATCAATAAATCAAGAATTAAATACTCTATGAGGTGAAACTATTATATTTCATATAAAATAAAATAAAATGAAAAATATCATTGAAGATTAGAGAAAATGAGTCCTTTCCTACTTATAATGTTCCCAAAACATCATCATCAAATTCCAAGAGTCAAAACTATTTGAAATTCTATATCTGACTACACTTTTGGATGCCATTTCTTTTGATGAAAACTAATTAATTATCTAATTTTACACAATTACTATCTATTTAAAATATTCCATTTATACAACTACTTTTGATTTCCTATTATATATAAACATTACTCATAAAGGTACTTTTTGAAGTTCTACCAAGTTTCTCTCCCCAAAGTAGTTTCGAGGATTAGTATTAAGAATTTTCTAGCATCCAAGACTTTTGGAATGTTAAGCAAAGTCCAATCCATATCAAAGAGTGTGCAATTCACACATTTAGTTTCAATTAAATTTTATATTAAGGGTGTAGACACCGAAATCTAGTTTAAGCCTGCAACTTCAATATTCTTAATAATTCATATTTCTTCCATGGTCATGATTAAATAATGTCAATTATTTAATTAATTCACTTTAACTTTAATTCTTCTATTAATTAAATAATCTTAATTATTTAATTGATTCAAATTTTCTTTATTCTATCTCATTAATTAAATAAATTCTTTTTATTTAATTATGTTACTAATTAACCTTATCCTTCTTGTCAAATTAAATAAATTCTTATTTAATTTACCTTTATCATATTTCAACTATAATTAAATAAATTCTTTTATTTATTTAATTATTCATTTTAAATCCCTTC
This sequence comes from Sequoia sempervirens, assembly GCA_007258455.2. Lineage (NCBI taxonomy): Eukaryota > Viridiplantae > Streptophyta > Pinopsida > Cupressales > Cupressaceae > Sequoia > Sequoia sempervirens. Next base: position 25,849 of record VDFB02327150.1, read on the forward strand.
ATGACCTAATTAAATAAATCTTATTTATTTAATTATTCTTCAAATATCAAATCTTGAATTAAATGAATTATTTAATTCATAAATCCTATTTTAATGCATTCCTCTATATTTAGATAATTGTGTGAGTTATCTAAGTATTCACTTTTACTCGACTCAAAGATCTATTTAAATCGCTCAGTTGAATCTCAATTTAATGTCTGAGTTGCTTTCTCGAGTAATCTCTTTGTCAAATCATTCAATCGTCCAGTGCTAACTCAATTGCATGTACATGCAGATTAATTAAATATTCTTATTTAATTAATTAAACCTTGTGCGTGCATTTGAACAGAGAGTTGCTTTAATCAATCTTTATCTTTGTCATGCAAAGATAAGTCTTCTATTTTCGAATACCAAACTTGAAGATTAAATCATTTATTTAATCTTTAATTCTATTTCTAATTTGTATCACTCATGTCACTACTAATAGTTATCATAATGCATGTCTAATCAGTTAATATCAACCATTCATTGATCTTTCGATCCTGCCCTATCATTCGAATGATCAATTTTCTATAAATTGATCTGTCATTCTTCATTCTAATCTCTCTCGAAATCTTATGAATTTTTAGAGCAACTATCTTGAATCTTCAATGTTTTTCTAAATCACTATCATAGGCTATACTTGCATGAACTTTGAAAATCTGAGGGAAATTATACTACAACAGAAAAAATGGAGAAGGGAAATCGAGATGATACATGGAATTACGTACATATTGGGTGAGATTTTTCAGTTTATTTATGTTTTGACTTTCCTTTGTTCTTTGTTGCTTAACTTAGATTGCATTAGAGTTTTAGATTGCATTGCATGTTTGCTCTGATCTATTTCTCTACATTTTCTAGATGTTACATTTGGTGAACCCGACATGGAGACACCATCTTCGAGTATCCGTAGACTTTTATTTCATTTTGTAGGTTATTGTACACAACACTGCATTTGCTTGACGAAACACTGCAATTGACATTCGGAGATGCATCAGCTTGACAAAACAATGCAATTGACATTCTTGACCACATCTGTGAACGAAAATGACACAACTGAAAAGGAATCACGCATCTGTCATTTTCCAAGCTACAACTGACTAGTAAAATACCACGACACATTTGGTAGAGAAAATGACACATCCGACTAGTATATTTTTTAGGTTTTAGACTTTTAATTTACAGCTTCCTTTCATGTTTTTATTTTCACTAATCTTCTATTTTGAGGAGTTAACAAGTTTTTGCAGGACAATTGATGAAGACAATACTGAAAACTATTAATGAATATTTCTACAGAATGCATGTCGAAGACCCTAGTTAAATTTTTGAAATAGATTGTTTGGTAGTGTAGGAAATATTTCATTTGGATTAAAAGTAACAAATTTCTACTATGTTTGGTGTGAAGGAACAACTACGTAATTACCCTCACGATTTGGTACATCAAAATATCCTCTCCCCTTGTGCATCCGTGCAATCCTGGGTGTATGAGAAACCGTTACCAACTCTAAAACTTGGGCCTGTTCTGGTGGGGAAAAGTACTCACCCCAGAATGACTCAAACTGGTAGCACCCTGAACCTAAGGGACTTCCAGCCGGTATATAAAAGTGGTTTCTTGGGGAAAGCCCAAGAATCACACGTATGGTTTCGACGAGATGGATCCGAAAGGGGACTCTCGCCGCATGGATCATGCCCTATGAACAGAATGCCCATACTAAACACCTTTTGTTTTATGTAGAGGGCAATCATTTTTTAGCCATTGCTTGGTATAGTGCAGGGTACAATATCATTCCTAAAGACACCCACTACAAATCCCCTTGAGTAGAGATAATAGTTCTTGGGAGGTCACTACCCAAGAATTTGAAGTTGGTGTGCTCGAATGATGTTAATGAGTCGTGGAGGGGAGCCAATGCCACCAAACTTCTAAGCTATCCACTCTCGAGAAGGAAAGTTATTTAGCACCAATCTGGGGTATATCAATTGGCTATACCAAGTATACAAACCCTTGGCCTATTGTCCTATTAGGATTGTACTTATCTTATGTGCACTTGCTTACACCTAGAACATTGTGCTTGTCAAGTGCTTGTTGGATTTTTCAACATTATTCACCACATTCACCCTAGAGTTGCAACTATTCACCAGAAAGTCGCAATTGTTCTGTCGAGTCGCATCTGTTTGCTTTAGAGTCACATCTGCCAGATTAGATCACATTTACTTTGTCAAAAATTGCATCTGTCTTGAAAAACTACACTCATTATATTTTGTGACACATCTAACAAGGTGAGCCACAATTGAAGTCTCAAACGATGCACTTGGGTATGTGCAGGATCATGATGGGCATGTGGCTGACGACTATTTTTTTACCCAAAATTGATGAAATAAAAAGGGTTTTTAAAGGAGATTCTCAGCTTTCCAGCAATATAAATTATGCTTTACTTTGAATTTAATAAGTAATTATTATTAATTTTCTATTCAAATTATGACTAAAGTTCTGATTGATAGGCTAATTGAAAAACATCTATATCTTTCAAAGGGTATCACATTTTTTGAATCCAAAACATGCATCACATTTTATGCTTCGTATAATATAGGATTAAAAAAAGAAAATTTGAATTTCATGAATTTTTGACCAAGTTAAGGTGGTCGGACATACGAGTTTTTATATTATATTTTTTAAAAAGTTGTAATAAAAAATTGACAATTAATTATTTACTCGAAAAAAAATTACAAAAAAATATGTATCACATCGGGGCATGATTCCTCTACTTATATCTAAAATCTCATTGGTTGAGACCTTTGAGAAAGCATGGTCGCTGTGACTGTTGAGATGTCTGGCCGATCTGCTAGTTGATCCTGAACTATCGCTATGACCTCTAGAATGTCTTGGTGATCAACATAACCTGAATCTTTAGCTTAACCTTGGATAGTTAGAATGATGTCTCAATGATGGTAGAAAGTCTGGTTGATATCAGCGTGACCCTTGGTTTGTGCGGCCGATGCAGTAATCAGTATGACTTGCTCCTATTAGAATATGTCCTGGCAATGGGAGATGTCGGGCTGACGGTTGGTGTCTAATGGTTTTCGGGGAGACTCATGGTGACTGATGTTATTGGGGAGACTCTTGGCCAAAATGTTTTCTTTGGTATGAATTCTTAGCAATGTGGTATGTCTCGCCGATAGTTATACACTTGGAGTCATCGGGGTAACATAAGGGTTCCGTAAGAAATCTTGGCGACAGATGTTTGTCTTGCCACTACTTTGGCTATTTTTGGTATGACTCCTAGAAAAACGTGGTCTCGAGGTAACATGGAGGCTTCGGCATGAAGTCTTAGCGATGAACGAAGTCTCACCAATAGTGGGACATTGCAGTGTAACTTGAAGGCATCAGTATGACCTCTTGGCAAAGAGCGATAGTCTCACCGAAGGGAAAGTTGATATCTATGTGACCTTTGAACATCAGTATGATGTCTCATCGAATAACAATGGTCTTGTTGAATCATGATACATGTGATGGATATTAGTGTGATGTCTTGGCAACAAGGGGAAGTTTGAGCAACAGCTTGTGAACTCGATGTAATGCCTTGCTGATGGTGAGGAATCTTGGCGATATCGACGGTTGGGCTTTGTGGCATCTGGGAGACACGGTTAGTGTCTCACCGACATGTGACATCTGATTGGAAGAATTTCCTACATGGTGTGACTTCGACCAATTAGAGAAGCCAAATGGGAACCGTTGGAAGTTAGTCTGTTGTGGCCATTCTGTGAGGAAGTTCAATAGACAGAGATGACATGGATATACTCTGGAATTGCAGATAATGTTCAGTTAGATGAATAGTTGTTCGATATAGGTGAGCGATAGAGTGAGGGCCAAGTGGCTGGCTAGAAGGCCGAGGCCATGAGGCCAAAATAGAGGAAGTGAGAGGTAGGGTTATGCTACTGAATTCTCTCCTGATCAAAGATTGAATGCCATGGTGATCTCTCATGTTGATCTGTACTATATACTGTGTGAGGGTATTGCAACAGTACAAAGATTGTTTGGTTTGAGAGGTTGATTAGGAAATGTATAGAGGGAGAGTTGGTTACCAGAATGTATCCAAAATGAACAAGATGTAATCTTTGAAAAGGCTATGAGCCTGAATTGTATTGTAACCTTTAGTTGTGAATAATACAATGGCTCGATCTTTGGAGTATGGGGGTTTTTACCCGAAAGGGTTTTCCCCAAATAAATCTGTGTGTTCTGGTTTTTTGTCTTGTCTTTCATCTGTGTTGGTTCTGCTTCTAGAATCTATTATTGCATGATGTTGAATTTACATGTGCTTCTCTCAAAAGGATTAATGTAGGAAATAAACTGTTTGTTTTCGCTTTAGGACATAGTTATACGTGTCTTTAAGGCAATCTAATTAGAATTAAAGTTATCGAAGGCACTTCTATTCTCAGAGGTTTCTCTGAGATGCCCTTATTTTCCTAACAAGTGGTATCAGAGCCTTCTTCTAGTTGTTGGTTCTGGATATTTCTCTTGTGAAGATTTCTCAGTTTGTTAGGTTGGAGGAAATCTGGAGGAATCGTCTGATTTATTGATCCTTTGGTTAGTGGAAGTCTTGTCATATTCAGAGACATCACGCAGCTTGAGGGATGGTGGAGATGGAAAAGGGAGTTGATCATGTTGTTTTGTTGTGATTTGTGTCTCCTAGTTGGTAGCGATATAACCGTGGTGTATGAGGTGGACTTCTTTTCTTCATGGCTATGTAGCAGTAAAGCTTTCTTATTGGGTGTCTGTGTGAGAGGCTCCTTGATGATATGGAGAAGCGTAGTTTGTTTCTCAGCCATGGAAGAGAGTGCTTATGCTAGGTGGTGTTTCCTAGTGTTGGAAGGCACTGTTTCCTATTAACCTCGAATACATAAAGGCTATGGATTTAATCATTAGATGATTTGCAAGCTTCTGAAGTAGCCATTCTCTCTTTCTCGGATGCATGTACATGTTGGTGGTTTTAGAGTTGGCCTGAAAGGGGCCTGGATTTTCCTAAACTTTTTTTTTCCTTCTAAGGATGATTTGTACTTGCGTGGCTCTATGGTTTTTTAGGTTTAACATGGTTAAGCAAAACTTGTGGTTATGTGGAGTTGTTGTTAAGCTATTTTCTAGACACTAGCTTTTGGGGTGTTGCTGGATGAGATAGTTGTAGTTCTACATGCATACTTTGTGCATGGTTTGAGGAGGTGTGATTTCTTCTTTGCATGGGAGTGTTGGTATGTGATTTTTCACTTAGCATTCCTATGGTGGTGCTTGTGAGTTCCTTGATTATGGTGCTCATTGTGGACATGATTGGCAAATCAGGCTTGGCATGATCTGGTGTTTGAGTCATGTTGTCTACGTGGTTATTCTCTTTGAAATCTCAGTGTTTCAGTTTCCAATGCGATGATGGGTTTTCATGTTCAATGTTTGTGATCTACGAGTTATGCAGTTGGTGGATTAGCTACCCATTGGCTGTAGTGAGATAACTTGGATGTGGACTATCTTTATCTATGAGGTTGATTCATTGTTGGTGTAGACTTGTTAGCTGGCCTTGTCTATGGTCACTTGTGCATTGGTGTGATTGTTTTGAGATGAGAGGATGGATATTGTTGAGTACCTGAATAGTCAGTTATGGGAACCTGAAGCAGGTGGACATGATGCTTGGAGAGCTCAGATGTCACATTTTAGTGGGAGCTTTAGCAGTAATTGTGGTTTCATCACATGGTGGTGAATGGTCTTCTTTAGTGTTGCAGATGTTTCAAGGGGGAGATTTTAGATCTTGTTTCTGCAGAAGGGCTCTTTCGCTTTTGCATGGACATTATTTGAAGATGTGCAACATCTTGGAACCATGGAGGGTGCTTGGAGTCTTTGGCTGAGGTGTTGGTGGTGCTTGAGAGGTGATAATGGTTTTGAGTTTATTTTCCAAATGTCATGGTATGGTCTTGCTTTTGCACTGGAGTTTTGGCACTTTACATTATTCTTGAGACCATGGTGAAGTCACTTGGAGCATGGTATCTCCTAAGGGGGATGTGTAGATCATGGTGTCATGATAAGTTCCTGATTCAAATGATTGGAGCTTTGACAGTGGTCTGGTAAATTCTTTGTGTATTTGGTGCTTTTATTATTTGCTTGATACTTCATGATAGTGCAGTAATGCAATTGGAGTTTAGCATGAGATGATTGGTTGCTAGTACTCATGGATACATGAAGAATAATAAAGTCTAAGAAGCCTACACCTTGGTTGAATGTGAGTTCAATAAGAGACCTATGAGGAGATTTCTCTTGGATTAGTCATGATGGCTTATATATCTTGAAGGAGCATTCTCGTTCCCACTCTTGGTCTGCTCGAAAGTTTATCTGAGAGGTATTTGGCCCATTATATTTTTTAGATGTGTTTTATGTTCACTTTCATGATATGGATCTTGAATTGTTGTTTAATGGTTCTAGAGGATTCGTAGTGGAAGTTGTACAACTTTTTTTATCTCCTTGAGCTTTTGTGTTATGTGTTTTACTAAAAAGAATTGGTAGGAGATGATGTATGGGCTTCCTGAAATGGGAAATGAACTAGCTTGATCTTCTTTGAGAGGCTTACATCCATGTTGATTACATGATATTAGAAGTTGGTTTGATTTTGGTGATTGAACGGTTAGATGTTGTTTGGGATTTTCTCTTGGGATGTGAAGGAGATCATTCTTGACATAGCTGGCTATTAGAAGTGTATATAGGAGGATGTTCTACAAGAATATGATGTGCAGAGTTTCTCTCTTTGGTCTTGGTTTTCCTCCTGGATGTTTGTTTTTACATTAAACATTGGTTTGAGGTTTGGTTGGAGCTATAGTGATCACTTGCTTGTGGTCATGTGTTTTCACTCATGTTCATGGGTGATGACATGGAGGTTCTTAATTCTTTTTTCTTTTGTTGCGTGTGGAGATCTTGGGTGAACTGTGAAGACTTGTGGTGAGAGAAATGTTTCTTGTAATAGTTTGTTGCAGGTTGTGCATATCATTGTGGCTATTTCCTTGGTACTACATGGTTACATTTTCTATGTGATGTTATTGGTAGACTTGTGATTCCTTTGATCTTTCAGATTTGGATTACTCAGGCAGTGGGAGTTCCTGTATGTGTTTTATCTTTTTCGGCTGGTTGGCACTTGGAGCTTTTATTTTTTGATTAATAAGTTGGTTTTGGAGTGGCATGAGTTTACTAATGTTGATACCTTTGAGGTATGTGAGATTGGATGGAATAGCATGAGTTATGGGTGCTATTTTTAGTCGCGTGGGTTTATGAGTTGGATGGAAGTAGTTAGTCTGATTGTTGTTCTAGCAGGTATTTTTTGTCTTGTTTCTAGAGAATGACTTCACGGTTGTGTTTTGTTTGAGGCTTTGAAGTTGATATTGCTTCTGTATAGCGTTTGAGCATAGTGAAGTGGTAGTAATATCTTGTTGATGATATCACTGGGATCTTTTGATTGTGTTTGTTGGAATGGTACTTATTCACCTTGGCTTGTATCTTTCTTCCACAGGTGGCATGTTGGAAGATGACAAGGATTGTTTCCTGAATGGTGGAAATCTTGGATGTTGGTGCATAATTATTGATGGAGCATGAGAGCATGTTTGAGGTCTATGTGGTCTCCTGGAAGACTGTGATCAGTTGCATTTCAGTTGCTTTGTTGGATAGTGAGTTGCAGTTGGATGCTTGGTCTTTGTTGCAGATTGTCTTGTGGATTGTTATTTTTGGAATCTTGTTCATTGGGTGTCTTGAGTATTGTGGGGTCTAAACTGGTGGAGCTAGTTGATCTTAGTTTTTGAGTGCATTGGAAGTGCCTGTGTGATCTTCGTCAAGTGGGAGATTGCTAGAATTGTTGCCTCAATCTCACAAGCTGAGACCTCTAAGAAAGCATGGTCACTGTGACTATTGAGATGTCTGGCCAATCTGATAGTTGATCCTGAACTATCACTATGACCTTTGGAATGTCTTAGCAATTAGCATAACCTGAATCTTTGGCATAACTTTGGATAGTCAGAATGATGTCTCGATGATGGTAGAAATTCTGGCCCATATCGGCGTGACCCTTGGTCTATCTGGCTGATGCAGTAATCGGTATGAATTGCTCCTATCAGAATGTGTCCTGGTGATGGGAGATGTCTGGTCGATGGTTGGTGTCTAATGGTTGTTGGGGAGACTCATGGCGACTGATGTTATCAGGGAGACTCTTGGCTGAAAGGGTTGCTTTGGTATGAAGTCTTAGCGATGTGGTATGTCTCGCCGATAGTTATACACTTAGAGTCATCGAGGTAACATAAGGGTTCGGTAAGAACTCTTGGCAACAAATGTTTGTCTCGCCGATGCTTTGGCTATTGTCAGTATGACTCCTCACGAAAGGTGGTCTTGAGGTAACATGGAGGCTTCGGTATGAAGTCTTAGTGACAAACGAAGTCTCACCAAAAGTGGGACATTGTGGTGTAACTTGAAGGCATCGGTATGACCTCTTGGCGAAGCACAATAGTCTCACAGAAGGGAAAGTTGATATCTATGTGACCTTTGAACATCAATATGATGTCTCATCGAATAACGATGGTCTTACCAAATGGCGATACATGTGATGGATATCGGTGTGATGTCTTGGTGACAAGGGGAAGTCTAAGGGACAACTTGTGAACTCAGTGTAATGTCTTGCCGATGGTGAGGACTCTTGGTGATATCGACGGTTGGGCTTTGTGGCATCGGGGAGACATGGTTAGTGTCTCACCGACATGCAACATAGGGTGAACATTGTTGACCTATTGGAAGACTATCCTACGTGGTGTGACTTCGACTAATCTGAGAAGCTGAATGGGAACCATTGGAAGTTAGTCTGTTGTGGCCATTTTGTGAGGAAGTTCAACAGACAGATATGATAGGGATATACTCTGGAATTGCAGATGTTGTTCAGTTTGATGAATAGTTGTTCGATATAGGTGAGCAATATAGTGAGGGCTGAGTGGCTGGCTGGAAGGCCGAGGCCACGAGGCCGAAACAAAGGAAGTGAGATGCAAGGTTATGTTGCTAAATTCTCTCCCGATCAAGGATTGAATGCCATGGTTGATCTCTCATGTTGATTTGTACTATATACTATGTGAGGGTATTGCAACAGTACGAAGATTGTTTGGTTTGAGAGGTTGATCAAGAAATGTATAGAGGGAGAGTTGGTTACCATATTATATCCAGAATGAACAAGATGTAATCTCTGAAAAGGCTATGAGCCTAAATTGTATTGTAACCTTCAGTTGCTAAATAATACAATGGCTCGATCTTTGGTGTGTGGGGTTTTTTACCCGAAAGGGTTTTCCCCACATAAATCTACATTCCCCATGGTACAAATAAATCTATGATTACGTTCACATCAAAATCATACCCACTGGCCTCTCAACACAACCAACATAGGACATTCCTCTGCAAGTAAGCCAAATACACCATCGTCGGAGACACCCTATATAGACGCACCTTAGATAATACACTACTGAGATGTCTTGATTCTAATGAAGCACACATAACCTTGCGATGGGTCCATGAGGGTATATGTGCTTCCCATTCTAGCAGTCCCACCTAAAAAGATTATGATATTGGGTTATTATTGGCCTACTATGGAAAATGACTCATATTTATTTGTAACGAAATTTCATCAATGCCAAGTTCATGGAGACTTGATACATGCGCTAGCACAGGAGCTCCATCCTATAATGTCACCATGGCCCTTCACCTAATGGGGACTCGACCTCATAGGTATGATCCACCCCACATCATCTAATGGCCACAAATTCATTATCACTGCCACTAAGTTCTTTACGAAGTGGATTGAAGCCATTCCTATGACATACATTACTGCCACACAGATCTCAAAGTTTATCCTGGACTATATCATCTATCGGTATGGTGTCCCTTAGTCCATAATTGCCGATAATGGCCACCCATTTAAGAATCAAGAAGTCTGCCATCTTTGTGATGAATTTCATATTCAACATCACTTTTCCACTCCATAATACCCACAAGGTAACGGCCAAGAAAAGTCATCTAACAAAACCATCATTAGAATCCTCAAAAAGACTATCAATGATGTTGGCCGTGATTGGCATTAACAGCTTAATCCCGCCTTATGGGCTTATTGTACAAGTATCAGTACTCCCATTGGCACCACTCCCTATTCACTAGTACTTGGCTTTGCAGCTATTCTTCCTATTGAGGTCAAGATTCCTTCCCTGAGGGTATCCTTGAAAGGCCACATTGATGATGAAGAGTACCGAGTATTGAGACTCCATGAGCTAGAATTCCTGGATGAGAGAAGATAGAAGGAACTTGACCATCTCCAAGCCTATCAGAATCGCCTTCATCGTAGCTATAATAGGAAGGTCTTGAACATAAACTTTGACATTGGTGACCCGGTTTTAATGGAGAACCCAAAGAATCAAGCAGAAAGAGAAAAACCAAGAAAGTTTGAACCAAACTGGTTAGGACCTTATATTGTTACGTAAGCCTTTGGATTAGGAGCGTACCAACTCTCTACTCCTGAAGGGGAACCATTGTCCTCGCCAATCAATATCCTTCATCTGAAGAAGTTCTATGCATAGCTTCTGAGGGCCTTGTCTTAATTAGCAAAAATACAAAAAAAATAGAAGAAAAAAAAATCGTTACCAAGGTGAAAACTTGGCAAACAGGTGTCTTGTTAACACCAAAAAAATTAGATAATCTAGAAAATAGTAAAGACATATAATTCATCCAATAGTGAAAACCACTTCTGTGGCACTTCAGATAGGTACCATGGTGAAAACCTGGGAAACAGGTGCCATGTGTAGTTGACTCTGCTCCTTTGCTTACTATTATTCTAATCTAGCATACCTTGTACATATTCCACATCCCTATACATAGTCCACATCCCTATACATACATCCTATCCTTTTACATAGTCCCTATCCCTATACATAGTCCACTTCCCTGTACATATCATGTATCTTTCCCATCCATCGCTTGTACATACCATTCGTAATAAGTGGTTGTCTTTCCCATAACCTGGAATGATTGACATCGAGTGCATTTTGTATCCCCTATTTTACCCTATTCAAAATCAATTGGTCTTATACTCGACTGGGGGAAAACACTTGACGTGCATCATATTGGTTCTTACATTGGCTTTGTTGAAGACGTAAAACCATAGAAAAATCCAAAAACATCACAAAATGACATGAGAAAACACAAAAACATCAGAAAACTTCAAAAAGATAAAAAATCAAAACATGTCAAAAATTAAAAAAACAAAGTCAAAGTCAGTTGCACTTGTCAATCTTTTTCATTTTTTGAACTACATTCCCTCTACGACTGGATGTAGGCAAGGCCATCTATCGATGTGCCCCTGAGGCTGCACTAGGTCAGTCCATTAGGGTTCATCATAATCACTATCACACACATCTTTTATTTGTAGTCTATCTTGTTATTCCAAGTCAAGTCGAACTACGAAGTCTCTGTGTGTATAATGTAGGCAAGGCCATCAATCAATGAGCCCCTGAGGCCGCACTAGGTCAACCCATTAGGGTTCATCACAATCACTATTACACATGTCTTTTATTTGTTGTCCATCTTGTCAGTCCAAGTCAAGTCGAACTATGAGGTCTCTACATGTATAACATAGGAAAGGCCATCAATTGATGAGCCCCTGAGGTTGCACTAGGTTAGTCCTTTAGGGTTTGTCATCACACAGTGAATTGTCAACACGTCATATCAATTCATGCATCAATCTGGTGAACAAGTCAGCAATGTCTCTAAGTCAAATCAAACAAATTACCAAAGAAACAACCAAAACATATCAACTTTTTTCTGCTACTGGATGTGTCCTTCCTGGAAATAGACATTATCGAAACAATCAACCTGTGTCTTATTCAGGATGAGTCCTTCCTCAATACCGCAATCAACAAAACAATCTATGTCTTATATAGGATGAGTCCTTCCTACATATCGACATTGTCAAACAATCAAACATAGCCTTACACAGGTTATCACATCAAAGACATCTGACTCAACATCTTATATAATACATGTATTTCAGAAACTAGGCTTTGTCATGCCTTATACAAATAGTCATAACATCGAAACCAGACTCAAAGTCTTATCCGGTATGTGTATCTCCTGAAATTAGGCTCTATCAATCAATCCTTCTATCAATCAAAATGAATCAAAAAAATAGTTCAAGTTTTGGAAAATATTCTATTGGATTTTTGAATTTCTCACTTATTGATCTTATCTTTTCATTCAAGTTTTTGATGGGAATTATGTTACTAGCTTTCTCAAGGATGTCCCATGAAGGATTTAGAGAAGTGACGATGTATCAAAATTCTATTTTCTTTGACTGCTATCTATCAATTGTCTTTTACATTTTATTTTGAGTTATGTTAGTAGTTTCCTTAAGGATGTCCCATGAAATATTTAGAGGAGTGATGATGTCTCATGACCCATCCTTTACTCTATTTGATGTCTATGGTTTGTCTTGACAAAAAGACTAGGGCAACTTGTGCCCTTAGTATGAGTTAACGACAATCCTTGTTTGCGATTGTTTGTTATTAGCAAGTGGATGAGCTTGCACACCTTGATCTATGTCATATCATGGTGTTTTTCTCCATTTTTTTTAGTCTCGCCCAATGATGATAAAGTGCAACAACTTTTGCGATACAACGAAACATCGAAGATTGCTAATACAAACATCCATCACATTTCTTTCAATATTTCTCAATCTTTATTTCCACACTAACAGTTATTCTTTCTTGCATTATGATGGAGTCCTGTGACACACACCAATATAAATCATCCTGCATACACATTCATGTTAGAAAATATCATTTCCAAGTCATACATCATCAATCATACATACATCTTGCAATATAAAATCTGAAAAAACATATAGGCATTTATCATATCTAGGACATCATGGCATCATAGACATTCATCATCATACAATACATATCATAAGCATTCCATGTACATAACAAATTGTAAACACATGTGTCACATTACATCTGTATGGCATCACATGTAGAAAGCATTGCATATATAACATCACATTGCAACTCATAATTATAAATTGCATACAATACATCCATTGACATCATACATATAAATGTATACATCACATAGCATCAACAACACATAGAATCAACATTACATCATAGGCTACATAAACACATCATAAAGTACATAGGATCATCCATCATAGGGCATATCATATAAACATCACATGTACAAATAAACGAATGCATAATCAATAAATAGAAATGCATATCATGCGAATCACCACCAAAATATTATATATATATATATATATATATATATATATATATATATATATATATATATATATATATATATATCACTCAATAGTGTCACATCACAATGTCATAATGTATCAATAAATATGGAAGCCCGTAGGCTATATAATCATAATATAATGTCTCAGTACATATCAAGAAGTGTCCCTGTCCTGAACTACCACTACTATCATGGCTAGAGTGAGTGGAGGACTGATGTCAGGAACCTAATAACCCGTGACCTAAGTGGGGCCTATCAAATCAACTAGCTCTACGTGGCTGCTCAACACCCTCTGTGCTAACTATCCTGGAGTGGGTCCTAGTCTGGGACCTCCCATTGCATATGTCTAAATAGCTCAGGGCCCATCTCTCTGTGGGAACCACTGTCTCATGAAAATATTGATAATAAGCCTCCCTCTCCCTGGCTCTGACTAGCTTTTTGGAAAATGTAGCTGCTAGCCCAATACATAACACTCTGATCTCTATGAATCTCTACTCGGTCTCCTGTCTCTGAGCTATGGCCTGATCTCTGTCCATGATGACCTTGTCCCTCTCCATTTGTACCAAATCCCTCTCAGAAATCATCACCCTCATCTGCTCCTCCAAGGATGCAATCTGGGCCCGAAGTGTAGCAGTGTCAGAATCAACTGCCTCTATGTCAAATTGTCTCACCCTCGGTACACCATCATCCTCATCCTCCAAATCCTCCAAAATATTATCTTGGATCTCCCGCTTATGATCATCATCCTCATTGTCATCATCCTGATAGCCACCCAGTAAGCCAAGGGGATCAATCTCTACCTCCTCTCTGTCTTCCTCCTCCTCTACATGAACCTCTGGAATGACCTCCTCTGTGGGATGCTCCTCCTCTCCACCGATCTCAACATGCACCTCCTCCCCACCTCTTCCAATATCCAGCATGGGCACATCCTCCTCTCCCAGTCCCTCCTCACCAATCGGTGACAATGGTGGCCCTCGTCCCCTCCGTCCATGTCTCCCTCTCCTACCACCTCGTCGACCACCTCCATCACCATCTCCATCATCACCATGGACCCCTCCACCTATCTGACCTTTTCCTCTACCATTCCTGCCCCATGGTCCTGTCCCTCACTGCTCTATCAGCACCAGCTGATTTGGATCTGTCAGGGGAATCAGCCTATGCATATCCCACCACTGATCATAAGCCTCTATGGTACCTTGGTCTACTACACCATCTCTCCATCCCCACAAAACTACCTATAATCCATCGATATTTTCCTCTGTAGTGGCTACTGGAATCTCTGGACCCCACAGGGTGATCTCTCGCAAAGACCTCACGAACTCAGCCCATCTTCTTGGTATATCCTGTACCTCTCTGAACTACTGCAATACACGATATAAAAAATGGTGCTCTATAATGTGGACATAAGAAATAATCCGTCCAATCAAGTACTAAGTCTGGCAGAAAAAAGGCAAATGCTCATCCTCATCTAACCACTCTGTACATCCCAGATACGGTCTCCATGTGAACTTAACCATAGTATCTATGGCCTGCTTGAAATACCTAGTATCTCCCATGTGGTGCTGAGTGTTAGCCCCCGCATAATGGAAGGAATAAGGAGCTTTGTGCTGAACATCAACTCTAACTAGTGGACAAAAAATCACAATGTGTTCCCATGCCCATACCATCAGGAGCATGGTGCCATAACTCATGGACTAAGCCTCTCAACAAGCTATATCATGCAGGTGAAAATACAACATACCAAGGAGATAGGGACCCAACACATATACCTCCCATCGCTCTAACATACCTACTAGCATCTCCCCCCAACTCATAAGAAAACCATGACCTCGGTGGTCAGGAAGCACTACACCACCTATCAAAGTACACACTAGATAGTCTAGCTACCTATATCTTTGTGCTAGTACACGCCATCTAATCTCATAGTGATCAAACCCTAACTGTCAGACATTAGCGTGAGGGTAGTGTCTGCACATCTTAGCAACACCCCTTTGGGTATCATATCTCACCCTCGTACCTCTGATGGGAAGTCTCAAGATCCTGTAGATGTCCTCTAAGGTCACTGTCGCCTCTCTAGTAGGCAGGTGAAATGACAAAGTCTCCGAGTGCCACCGCTCACACAACGTTGTCAATAAACCTCAATTCACCCAAATCTAGGGCATTTCTGTCACATGTAGAAGACCTAGGTGCCATAAGAATCATCGCTTTGCACTCCGTAAGCTGCCTCAGAAGCGAAAAGTCATAGGTCTCGACTCTTGCATATATATACAGTGTCCAAAACAACCTGCAATGGCATTATACATGCCTCATTTCAGCTTCAAACATCTATCTTAGTGCAAAATGACAAAATCAAATGATATTCAAATGCGTCATTATTTTGGAAATGCGTCATTCTTGTTCAAATTCGTTGCAGAAAATCAAATGCGTAGTTAAATTTTACATATGTGTCATTAGTTATCAAATGTGTCACAATAAAATGCAAATGCATGCAAAATAAAAAATGTGTCTGCGAACATCTAATATCATATGCAACTACGTAAATCAAATAACAAGTGTGTCGACATATTTGTAAATGCATTGAAAAATAAAAAATTGTGACTATTTTACATGCAAATACGTGGCTATTTATCACATGTGTTGAACTAAACTACACGCATTGAACCATAAAAAGCCTATGCTAAACTATCCACGTAATATTACAAATGCGTTGATCCGCATGCAAATGCGTCGATTGCGCACTCACATGTGGCTTTTCAATAAAGTGACGCATAGGAAAAATTTCAATTTAATGCATATAAAGGTGCAAAAATAAAAAATTTCTAAAGTCAAGATTAAGGTACGTACCAGGGGGTCTGCATCGGCTAGCCGTTTGAAAGTTCAGATCCTGTATGCTCGATGGTGGGTGTTCAGAATAGGAGACATCTTCGCTATGGGTGCAGAGCAAAATCTCAATTCTCAAAGCTAGGTGGGTGAAAATGAATTGGTTTTTACCCCAATTTCTATTTATACCTAGGGTTTTGGTGGCATTCATTTCTACTGGTCGTGTTAACTTCCAAATTCAATCAACCTATACTCATCCTTAACATTTTGAACTTCAATTCTATCAACTCCACTACATTTTTGGCTATCTAATGGACTAATCAGGATCATTTCTAATTTTTTTTTAATTTTTCAAAAATTTGTTAATTTTCCTGAGGGGGCATACCTTCACCTGTTTACACCGGGGCATGACTGGGGCATATTTTTATCAATTTTCTTTGACACAACACTGAAATGACATTATATCAAAGAGGGGCAAATGTAGACACCAAAATCTTGTTTAAGCCTGCGACTTCAATATTCTTAATAATTCATATTTCTTCCATGGTCATGATTAAATAATGTCAATTATTTAATTAATTCACTTTAACTTTAATTTTTTTATTAATTAAATAATCTTAATTATTTAATTGATTCACATTTTCTTTATTCTATCTCATTAATTAAATAAACGCTTTTTATTTAATTATATTACTAATTAACCTTATCCTTCTTGTCAAATTAAACAAATTTTTATTTAATTTACCTTTATCATATTTCAACTATAATTAAATAAATTCTTTTATTTAATTAATTATTCATTTTAAATCCCTTCATCACCTAATTAAATAAATCTTATTTATTTAATTATTCTTCAAGTATCAAATCTTGAATTAAATGAATTATTTAATTCATAAATCCTATTTTAACACATTCCTCTATATTTAGATAATTGTGTGAGTTATCTAAGTATTCACTTTTACTCGACTCAAAGATCTATTTAAATCGCTTAGTTAACTCTTGATTTAATGTCTAAGTGGCTTTCTCGAGTAATCTCTTCATCAAATCATTCAATCATCCAATGCTAACTCAAATGCGTGTACATGCAGATTAATTAAATATTATTATTTAATTAATTAAACCTTGTGCATGCATTCGAACATAGAGTTTCTTTAAACAATCTTTATCTTTGTCATGCAAAGATAAGTCTTCTATTTTCGAATACCAAACTTGAAGATTAAATAATTTATTTAATCTTTAATTCTATTTCTAATTTGTATCACTCACGTCACTACTAATAGTTATCATAATGCATGTCTAATCAGTGAATCTCAACCGTCTGTTGATCTTTCGATCCTAGCCTGTCATTCGAATGATCAATTTTCTCTAAATTGAACTGTCATTCTTCATTCCAATCTTTCTCGAAATCTTATGAATTTTTATATCTTGAATCTTTGATGTTTTTCTAAATCACTATCATAGGCTATACTTGCACAAAATTTCAAAATCTAAGGGCAATTATACTATAACGGCAAAATGGAGAAGGGCAATCAAGATGATACATTGAATTACATACATATTAGGTGAGATTGGTTAGTTTATTTATGTTTTGACTTTCCTTTGTTCTTTGTTGCTTATATTAGATTGTATTAGAGTTTTAGATTACATTGCATGTTTGCTCTAATCTGTTTCTCTACATTTTCTAGATGTTACAAAGGGTGCACATCAATCTACATAAATTAAAGAAGAAACAAATGTTGAAGCTAGAACAATTGCCAGAATAGTACTCAAATTTTGAAGTGTTCAAAACTTATCAACCATCTACAAAATGAAGTTTGGTCTCAAGAAACAATTACCATGATAAATTCCCCTATGAAGGATGTGATTAAGGATACCAAAAATCCTATCCATAAAGAAGTTGAACCAATATACGTTTGTTTGATAGCTACAATATGCCTTTAGGCTGAGAAACATGTCATTAAATGGAATCATGATGATTTTCCTTTTTCACCAGACTCTCTTTAGATGACCATGAGATGATTTCTTATATAAAATCAGTTGATGACATTACTTGAGCCTAAAAGTTAATATCCTTGATGAAAAAGAAAGGGATTGATATTGATATTCTTAAAAGAAATTTGAAGAAACAAAATGTTGATGAGTTGATTGATAAAGTTCCATTAAAGGTCCCTAAGTGCAATGAAAAGATTCTAATTTTTATCATCTTGTCTCATGAATTTCAGAAAGGATATAACTAAATTCCACCAGAAAGATATAGAGTTGAATAACATTTTTGCAATGTGGAAATCTTTCCTAAATATCACCATAATTCGAAACGGAAAGGATATCTCCCCTATGATCACTAGGTTTAGGAATTACAAGGAGAAATCACAAACAACAGTGGTCTTCAACTCAAGATACTACGGTAACAAAGACCCAAAGGAAAGGTAATAATAAAACTTTCATGTGTAATCTGCAACCTAGACATCTACAGTGCAGAGACGGGTTGAGAGACACGAGGGATTCAGCCTAAAAGGCCCCATAGAGATTGAATGGTCAACCCAAGAACAATAGGGGTTCAATAATTTCTTGTAAATAAGAGCCAATATAATGGATGTGATGCAAATTTTAGTGAATCACACTTATCCATTTTCTGCTTTGGGTGGTAGTACAGTGTTCAATTCAAACGCTAGATTAGTTTCTCCTTCAAAATGTTAACAAAATTTGCAAGAACTGTACATGGTGATCTATATACACACATTCAAATGTGCTTTCTTTTCTAGTTTAATAAATCACTCATTCGAAGAGTCAAAAATTAAATGCCACTTTCTTATTTTTTGCACTAGTTCATGTAGTACTTATTTTGTTATTAATTGGTCCAAATTATTCAAAGAATGTCTTAGAAAACAGCCTTCCATGTATCACAAGGAATGTGGTTATGACGAGAGAACTTCCAATGTGAGGTATTCTGATCTGAGCATGTATTCTCATATCAAAGTTAGAAACCAAGCTAAACTAGCTTCCACACATCTGATAGCATGACAAATTTACATCCTTTCAAGAAAATAGAAAGAGAAAAATACCTGTGTAGCTCCCAAATCAAATATATATTGCCTGCAAATATTCCTCTTATCAGGTTTTCTAGTCATTTTCCTCCATCTTCAATATCGTCCATATCTTACACTAATTTTTCAAAGAGGAGCAAAGCTTTTATGTTTTCCTCATCTTCACTTTTAAAATATATCTCTGAATCCAAGCTCTCATAAGCACTACTCACATAGTTTGCACAAAAGTAAACAATCTGGCGGTCCTCCATGGCTTTCAGGATTTGCTTCTAATTCATCAAGAATTCTTTTCATATGGAGAAAATAGCAGACTCCTTAAAAGCTCGAGAAAAGAAAGATAAGGAAAAACTAGTTGTGTTCTTCCCCTGTTTCCGTTATAATTTCTATCTTTTAAAGATTACTCCCTCCACTCCTATAACCGAATCTTGAAATTAAAGTAGTATTTACTTTAGGTAATAATGAGGAGTTCTATTCACTTTATTTTCTTTTGATAAATAATAAGAAATTTATATTTTGGTTGCAACTACGTGATTGGTGAGAAAGTGCCATATTTAAATTGCAAAGAAATATTTACTCTTTATAAACAATAAATAAATATTATCTAGTTTGCAAATAAAATATTTATAATAATAATGAAATATCCTTCAATTGAGAATAAAATATTCATTTTAAATCACTGAGCATTAACATTTATTTGGAATAAATAAAAAATCTAATTAAATTATAATTAATCATTTTATTTCATTATACTTTTATTCTCCTACGAACTAAATGAACAATATAATTATTTATTAAATTAAATACTAATGCATCAAAATAGTATGGTTGAATTATAAATTGCTTATTGAAAATAGGGGTCATGACACATCCTTGATTCAAGCATCATGTCAAAGTCTTCAAGCATCATGTGTGTTTTTTAAGTAACATTTGTGATGTAGGTTTTCATGATTCAAGCAATTATTCAAAGACATAATCTCATATCCAGATCAAGAATAAAGATCTGCATCCATTGGAGCCACTTCACATAATATTGCAACCTTTGTTTCAGAATTTTGGTGAGTTGCAACATTTCATATTGTTCATTCATCGTTCCTTCTATGGATGGTTTTTTGCACTTGCTCAAAACAAATAACCATTAGCATTTTTAGTCAAACTAAACAAAGAAAATAAAACATTCCCATGCGATATGTAATCATGCTAGATATGCAATAAGAAAATAAGAAACCAAAATATTTAAATGAAAGAATATGAAAGCAAGACAAAACTCTATCCCATAGTGGGAGTGATGCTCCTTTGATGTGGAAAGGATTCCCTTTCCCACCCCCTTGATAAGCTTCCAATGTTCGATGAAGATGTAAAGATGAATATGCCTATAATGAGAATGCTTAAGACTATGGATATGATAGTGGATCCTTTCTTCATAGAGAAGCCCTCTATAAATAGGGCTAAAGGGTTGAAGAATGAAGATATTGGAGGAATGTGGGACTAAAGGAGATCCAATAAGATTATGACACTTGTCACAAATCTATTGGATGAAGGTGGGGCACATTTTGGGGAATGTGTAGGTAAAGATGATGGAAGAGAAATAAATGCATATGGTTGAGTATTTGAAAGGACGTGGGTGAGGATGTAAGAGAATTAATGCATGTGGTTGAGATGTACAAGAGAAGTTAATGCATGTGGTTGGAGATGTAAGAGGGTTGTAAGAGGCATTAATATTTGAGCAATAAAGTCAAATAAGTGGAGTTATTGGAGGAATATTCCCAAAGCATATGATTTTGTGAGGGAAAATAGGGTAATTAGTTAATTTAAAAGAATTATTTTCATGTGCAAGTGGGTTAGTTAATCAAGGGTTGGGTTTGACCAAGGTTGAGTCAAAAGCTAGAGAATGGGTAATTTGGATTATGAGTTAATTAATTCAGAATTAATTAACTTGGAGGAATTTAGGGGATTTGACATTTGATTTATTAAATCATATGAGGGTACTTTAGGGATTTGATTAAATAAATTGATTTATTTAAATCACCATAATGAACATTAGTGAATTAATCCAATAAATTGATTTATATGATTAATAGAAGAATTTGATGATAATTAATCAAATTTAGATGAATAATGTCAGTTAGGCCTATTTGCATGTCTACATTTTTCCCCTCTTTGAAGCAGCATACCAGTTGCATTGATTCAAAGACTGATATTGCCAAGAGAAAAAATTAAAAAAAATCTGATATTTTTGGATGCCGCACTATTGCCCCAGCAGAAAGAATTACATTGGGACACTGCCCCCTTGAGAGATCAAGTGAAAATTTTGATTTGAGTTCAAGCTCATGAAAAATATGCTTTATGGATTGTTATGAGATGCTTAGACTAATGGATCTATATTATGATGATGATGCAAACATGATATTTTTAAGATGCTTAAAATAACAAATCTATATTATCCTAAACAACTTAAATGATGATGCATGTATGTGATATGGGTGATATTTCTTATTATGATGATATGTATGAGTATGCAGGATGAGTATGCAGATGTTTTATGAATGCAATATGGATGCATTGATGTGTTGATGAATGTCATGATAGCATGTTAGCATGAAAGGGGATAGAAGAATGAGAAGGATCAACCCTTGATTCTAAGAAGATGTAGAAGTTAAACAAGTCTATGATTTAGTGAGACTTTATTAGATATGATGATGAATGATAATGACACATTGCTTATCTAGGGATTGGGGATGTAAATAGCATAACTCTCCTTATCTTTGATAACACACATAGATCTGATGCATCAAGGTATAAACAACTAGGATGGAGTTGTATCTAGTGATATGGACTTTGACTCGACAAATAGAAAGGAGTATTCTTGTTTACACCTGACAGACAAAAACATCACTAGGATGTATTTCAAAAGTTTCAAACATCTCAGACCAAAACATAGAAAGGCATAACCTATCAATGAAATAGTCAACAATCTGTCCAAAAATACCTCCATACACACCTACCAAAGCAAGTATCACCAAGTTATATTACAAGAATGTCCAACAAGCATAGCAAAAAAAGATAATGATCAATTCGCAATTGCTTTCTCTCTAAATCATTTTGATTAGACATCATTGAGAGGTCATTGGAATGAGCACAATAAGATAAAACAAAATAAAAGATCAAATACATAAATAAGCTAATGGTCTTCATACCTCTAGCCAAAGGGATGTGTTTTTTGTCTAGGATAAGAATCCAAAGTGATTGCCAAAGATGATGTTGCACCATAGAAAAAAGGACTACTTGCTTGACATGGGAATAATTCATGATAAATTGGACTTAATGAGGCCTTGATTCAAGTGTTGTGAGGCATTTTATGCATCCACACTAGGTCTTGGACCCTTGTAAATTGAATAACATGCTTTTAATGACAACTTGTAAAGGTGTTGTAAAGTCTTGTAATGGGATTTCACGCTTTTCTAGACTTAATAAACCTATTTCTCCCTAATTCAATAGTATAAAACATATTTAACTACATCTTCATATCAATCTAGAAGACTTATAACTTGAACCTAATGTTAAACTAGTGTTGTAATGTGTCTTGCACATTCACATTGGTTCTTGTGCCTTCCTAGGCTATGTGGACCTCATTTTAGTGTTGTAAAGTGTATTTAATAACACTTTCACATTGTTTTTTATGTCCCAAGCCCTAGTTAACATTCACATCATCACTAATAGTCCCATATCAACCCATATTGTGCATCTTGAGGCTTAAATTGATCAAATACCTAATAAAGTTGCATTTTAAACCTTATTTCCTTATCGCTTGACATCTTATCTATCAGATTGGTCCCTGTGGGACCCATTCACCATCCATGGCTAATCAGTCCCATCCAGGTGACAACCATTCACCATGTCTGGAAAATCAGTCCCATTTGACCTAATTTTGACCTTTAAGTAGGAAAAAAGTGAAATTTGAGTTTAATATTACTTCATGTCGGCCTATGATGAGGTTTTAATGAGTAAAATAGGTAAATTTCATATAAATATAAGAATTTTAACTCATTTTTTTCACATCTCTTATCTCCTATCATTCATTCATCCATCTTTCTTCTATCACAAGTTGAGCAACATAGGGTTTTATCATTGCAAAACATCAAGAAAGCTCCTAAATACATTCAAGGGTTGAATCTTCCTCCATTGCCATAGAAATCCAAGATCAACATCATGGAAATGTAATCTATTCCATTATTGCATGTTTCATTCCATTTTTTCATCATTTTTGGTTTAATTACCTAAACGAGGTTTGACCAAGGCAAACCCCCATGCCATAACATTCATCATTTCTTCTTTTCTTCTTGTGTGTTTGCAGATTTAGGTCCCTTGGAAGCTTGGAAATCATAGAAGATCAAGTTACAAAGTTTCTCAAGTCTTCTCATTCAACAAGTCAAAATATCAACAAAAAGTCATTTTCAGACCCCTAGATTAGAGTTTCGAAAGCAGACAACTGTAGGAAGTCAAAGTGCAGATCAGAAGCTCTAGAATCCACTTTTAAAAATCCAAAAATTCAAAAGTGGAATCATTCGCTATGGGTGTCAAATGAGTCCCACTTCTAGGTCATTTTTGTGTTTTCTACATTTTTTGCTACCATTTTGTCAGAAACAAGTTCTGGCTCAGTTTGACCAAACTGGGACTAATTCGCCTAGAATGGCGAAAGAGTCCCTCCAAGCCTAAAAATTAGCATCATCAATGTTTCAGAAGAAATTTCCATTCTCCTTCAACCTTTCAAGTGCACACCTCAACTTTCATTCATTTTTGTTTAGCTTTGCATTCATTTCTAGTTCATTGTTGCATTACACAATGTGTTTTCAAGCATCACTTGTTTCTTAGGTTTTGCATTCATATTCGATGAATTTCATATTTTATTTTCACATAGATCATTTCATTTATCCATATAAACATCATCCATTCCTTTATTTAAGTGAGCCTTTCTAGATCTTTTGGCCCTACTTTCTCCTTTTAGGTGAAAAACCCTAGAAGAGCTAGAAAAATCTAGGGTGCCAAAAATCTACAGTTCA
Organism: Sequoia sempervirens; assembly: GCA_007258455.2. Taxonomy (NCBI): domain Eukaryota; kingdom Viridiplantae; phylum Streptophyta; class Pinopsida; order Cupressales; family Cupressaceae; genus Sequoia; species Sequoia sempervirens. The sequence continues at coordinate 50,121 of VDFB02327150.1, forward strand.
TTTTGGTGAACCTACTTTTTGAACATCTTATTTTCTGATTTGAAGACCATTTTCATTCTAATCATAGCTTTGATTGAATTTTCATTAGAGTTGCATTGGTTAATTTGTATCAAGTGTTTCAAATATTTGTATTAGGAAAAGGTGCATTTAGCTTGCATTTTTGCATACAATTTCCTTAAAAACTCTCTGAAATTATATATTTTCCACTTAGGTCTGCATCATAGCACTTAGAAACCATAAAAATCCCTCAAAATTTTTTGAAAATTCTAAAAAAAGGTCCATAATGGAACTCATTCACCACCCTGGGAAAATCAGGGCCTTTTGACCTTTGAAACTGCATTTTACAGAACAGAAAACTCTATTTTTAAAATTTTGTTTGGTGCTTTAACCTACCTATATGAGCTAGTTACACTTTTGTAACATTCATTTCATTAAATCTAGCTTAATTTATCTCATTTCATGCATGTTTTAAATTTCAAGTTGGCATGCTCATCTTGTTACATATAATAATCAGTCAATTATTCTTTGAAAATTTCTTTTCATTTTAGCCTTTTACATTGCATTTTTAGTTAGCATAGATTGTTCTTTCAAAATTTTAGTTTCAATCTTCTCCAAATTTGCAAAGAAAAAGTTAGTTAATAAGCATGATCGTCGTTCATTCACTACATGTCCTAGTTATGAGAGTCTCTTAGCACAAGAGAGTGAAAATGACAATGTTAACCTTAACCTCACACCCTCTCATATCTTTCCTATTTGTGTGGATGATGTGATAGAAGAGCATACAAATATAGATAACCATGATGATCATTTTTTTCTTCTCCCAATACCTCTCCTTTTATTGACAAAGGTATCTTGGTGAAAGAAGACACAATTGTTGAGAATCATGAGGATATTGTTTGTCCTTCTCCTTATCTCCTTTGGGAAGATATTTTAGCACAAGAGAATGGAATAATAAACACATTTTTAAACATCACCTTACAAAATTTCCATTGTGAAGATACCCTTGACGAAGATGAGATTATAAATGGTGAGGATATGTTGGTCTACAACAACCCTCTTTATGATCCTTCCCCTACCTCTCCTATTTTGGAGGACATTAGGGAACAAATCAATGAAGTCATAAATGCTCATGATAATGACATTTTTCTTTCTCCTTGTATCTCTCCTAGTTGTGACAAATATACTTTTTTGTTAGAAAACATAACCAATGAGAGTCATGAGAATCTTAGTTGTCCCCTTTCACCTACAAAAAACTTTATTGAGCAAAACAATTCAATAAATGATCATCCTCATACTTTTCATGAAGTGCTTCAAGAACCAACCTTAGAATGCCAAGAAAATTTGGTTTTTCATTCTCCTTCTAGGAACCATATCATGATGCAAGCCACGGACCACAATAATGATATGGACTCTCACTTGTTAAGGGATATTAACCTTATCCAACCTCAACTCATCCTTGACCCCCCTTCACATAAACCTCCACCTCAAAAAAAAGCTGAGTTTACTCTCTACCCACCTTCACACAAAAAGAAAAACTCAAAATCAACTTGAATTCATCCTCTATCCACCTTAGAATAATGTATCGCAATAGATGAGTTATAATACTGTTGCTGATACATATAACACTTGAAATAATCCACAACCGCCACAACCAATCCCACTCTCCTTACCTTTACCCAATCTGCCTAGTGCTCCTCGTTACCTCCCACACACAAAGGAGTATGATCTTGTTGAACAATTAAAGAATACTCTTGCAAATATTTCCCTTTGGGATTTATTTCAGAACTCACCAAATTACCACAATATTATTCAAATAGCCTTAAGAAAAAAATTAGTTCCTCCTGGTACAACCCCGAATTATGTAGCAGCTTTAACCCATCAAACAAATCAAACTAATCTAGACATTACTTTCCATCAACATGAGCTCCCTCCTTTAGAGTTGCAAAAAAAAAATGAAGCTTCCATGATCATTGCTCAATACAATTGGATAGGGATAAAGCAAACCCTTATTGATAATGGTTCTGCACTTAATGTGTGTAGTATGAATCTCCTTGATAGATTATTTGTTGACAAGTCACAAATAAAACTTGATTCCATATCTGTTCAAGGATTTGATAATACAACAAAGCAACCACTCGGTGTAATCACTTTTCCTATTACAGTTGGGGTGGCTACTTTGCAAACTCCTATTCATGTCATGCCTTATGATCTTTTGTATAATCTTATTTTGGGGAGACCATGGATTCATGAGATGAATATAGTGCCTTCAAACCTTCATCGTATAATGAAATATGTATATAAAAACAACATTTATCAAGTTGAAATAGACCTCGAGCCTGAAAGTTGATTGCACCTTGAAAAAGGAGCTACAAGTCTGCTGAAAAAATTAATTCTAACATCCAAAAATAGATCCTCTTGAAATTGAACACAATGATGAAGAATCACCATCTAAATTATTTGGTGATGATTGGGGATCCTTAGAATTCACACCTTCATTTATGGGTGAATACATAATCACACAAAAGAAAGATGAGAAACATGAACAACCAACCATCATGACAACTCAAAATTTCGCACAATCTTCTCAACCATCTACGCAATAAAATACAATATACACAACAACCTTTGATGAACACAATAATGAATCATCACCCAATCCAAAAGCAATGAAGATGCTTTATGGAAAAGGTTATGACCTGATGAAACAACTTGGGTATAGTGGAAAAGGATGTGGTGCTCGAGAACAAGGTATATGCAATCCTATCAGTCCTATCACACAAAAAACAACTCATGGTCTTGGCTATTTTCATGAGCTAGAGATCAGAAAACCCTCACTCACCATCAATAATATCACACAAAATATTCCTTAATCAACCTTAACCATTGTCCATCCTAAACTCATCAATAATAGTGGTCTTGAACATCATCCTTTACAAAACATGCAACATGCAACTACACCTTCGCTTAATGTCAATGTCATCTTGCAAAACACTCATGATTTGAATTCGATCTAGATTTTCCCTCCTCCTATAAGAGTGAGAACAAAATGTTGCAATCTAGAAAAACTTGTGTAAGTATGACATCTACTACTAAGCAAGATGTATCTTTCACACCCATCACAATACCACCTTCTACCATTGATCAAGAGGGTTTCTTGTTGAGACTCCTCTAAGATCACTTGATAACCCTCCCTCCCAAAACTCATAAGAAATGCTATTCCAAGACTTCATTTTGTGCCTATCATAGAGTTCATGTTCATTCCACTAATGTATGTAAGGCTATGAGTCATAAAATACAACATTTTTAGGAGTTTTCTATGCTTCCCTCTGTGGGGGCACCTAATTCCTCTAATTTCTATTAAATTTCACTCTAGCATGCATTTCATTCATAATTTTGACTCACCTTTGTCCTGCACTCAGTGGGGGCAAGGGGTTTCATAGTCTTTTCCTCGTATGTCACTTGTCGTTACCCCCTTTGGCTAGTCGTTAACCTTTCATGAATATATAAGAGCAAGGTTGGGATGTGGACGATATGCCTTAAGTTGGCTTGCATGTGACATACTACCTTTTTCATGACGTAGCTTATCAGAAACATATGACTTGGCATAGGGCTTTCCGAGTAAGCTCTCATGTCTTCTTCTTTCTCTTCTACTTTAAAGAAATTGATCATAGTACTGGTGTTCACAACCACTTTAAAGTGGGGGCATACATCACCACTCACATTTCATTTTGTGATTTTATTTTTCTTGCGATTTCCTCTCTTGGAAGCATTAGGTACAATGTTCTACAGGATGAGACCTTGTACTTGTCCTATCTTGGAAACAAGATGAGATTGTTTGCATTCATCCTCTCTTGGAGACTTTGAGTTTGATGTTCCCTAAGATGAGACATTGCATGAACTAGGAAAAATCCCTTTGAACAATCCTTACACTATCTTGCATTAAAAATGTCTATCAGTTTCAAGCATACCAAGTTTTTCTTACCTCATAGAGCTAAAAAATCATTATCCTTTTTGGTGCCTTATTAATGTTATAATTGGAAGGTATAATTTGATATGGTTGAGTAGGAAACCCATTCTGAGGCACGAATTTCCCCATAGCCACCTATGTGTTTGTGAGTGCATACCAACTAGCATATGTATCTCCCCTTTTGGCCAGATTTCTCACCCTGCAGACAATTAGAAGTTTCATGGGCCCAAAGTGAGTATGTTGTGGACTTCTCACCCCACAAACGACCTAAATTTTTTTGACCCCAGAGTGAGTACATCTTTTCCATCCCATTTTCTTCTCTTCTAGTTCTTGCCATTGCATGATTTTGTATCTTGAGTGCTTGACTTAGGACCTTCAATCCTGGGGGCTTGGCCACCTCCTTTGATCTTTGTCATTCTTTGTCATCTGCATTTTTATACTTGGATCTCTCTTGAATGTCTACTTTAGTGTAATTTTGAAACAAGTTCGTCCTCTCACTAAAGTGGGGGATAAATGCACCATAGAAAAAAGGACCCTTTTCTTGACATGGGAATAATTCATGAAAAAATGGACCTAACGAGGCCTTGATTTAGGTGTTGTGAGGCATTTTATGCACCCAAACTATGTCTTGGACCCTTGTAAATTGAATAACATGCTTTTAACAACAACTTGTAAAGGTGTTGTAAAGTCTTGTAATGGGCTTTCACACTTTTCTAGACTTAATAAACCTATTTCTCCCTAATTATTCAACATTATAAAACATATTTAACTGCATCTTCACATCAATCTAGAAGGCTTATAAATTAAACCTAATGTTAAACTAGTGTTGTAATTTGTCTTGCACATTCACATTGGTTCTTGTGCCTTCCTAGACTATGCGGACCTCATTTTAGTGTTGTAATGTGTATTTAGTCACAATTTCACATTGATTTTTATGTTCCAAGCCCTATTTAACATTCACATTATCACTAATAGTCCCATATCAACCCATATTGTGCATCCCAAGGCTTAAATTGATCAAATACCTAGAAAAGTTGCATTTTAAAACTTATTTTCTTATTGCCTAACATCTTATCTGTTAAATTGACACATGTGGGACCCATTTTCCATCCATGGTAAATCAATCCCGTCTAGGTGGGATGCATTCACCATGTGTGGCGAATCAGTCTCATTTGGCCCAATTTTGACCTTTGAGTGGGAAAAAAGTAAAATTTGAGTTTAATATTACTTCATGTCGGCCTGTGATGAGGTATTAATGGGTAAAATAGGTAAATTTCCTATAAATATAAGGCTTTTAACTCATTTTTTCACATCTCTTATCTCCTATCATTCATTCATCCATCATTCTTCTATGTAAAGTCAAGCAACTTAAGGTTTTATCATTACAAAACATCAAGAAAGCTTGTAAAGACATTCAAGGGTTGAATCTTCCTCCATTGCAAGATCAACATCATGGCAAGGTAATCTATAACATTATTTCATATTTCATTCCATTCTTTCATCATTTTTGTTTAATTACCTAAATGGGGCTTGACCTTGAGGCAAACCCCCATGCCCTAAGATTCACAATATCTTCTTCTCTTCTTGTGTGTTTGCAAATTTAGGTCCCTTGAAAGATTGGAAATCATATAAGATCAAGTCAAAAAGTTTTTGATGTAGAGCTAGGAGGATTCAAAAAATTATCTCACAAACCTTCAACAATAATTCAAATAAATCTTTGTATAACACATGCTATTAGGCATTCTATATCACATTGGAAACATAACTATGGCAGCCCACAATTTAATGCAACGAGCAGCCATTAATAAATTTTTTAAAAAAAAAATAAATCCAATCACTCTAGTGCGATTGAAGAAAGAATACTTATATAAATTTCCTCCAATTTTTATGAAGATCCAATGGTGGAAAAGAAAGTTATTGCATTTTCCCCAAAACTGCAAACCCTAGGTAGGGTTTAGACCCGCCCTCACAAAAATGGTCATAACTTATTCAAATATTAATGAAATTTGATGAGACTTCAAGAAAACAAAATTATATTCACATGGAAACAAAATAAAATTGGTTTCAGATCCAAAATATAGACTTTACAATCCGTACCATCACATTTTTTAGACTATAAATTCTGCACAATATTGTTAGAATAGGGCAGTCTCAACAAAATAGTCACATCTTCCACAAAACTCAATAAAATTCAATGTGACAAAAAGAATTGGAAACTAAAAACCGATATATTTCCATAAATATATGATAATCCATTATTTGAGTCCATACAAGGCCATACAAACCACAACTTCAGCCTGGAAACAATGTAAAAATTAGAAAATGCACACAAAATTTGAGGTTGCCATTCATCAAACTTCAAAACTAATGTCTCCAACCCCCAATTATAGTTTTAGAGGGTGTCTTTATACATTTCCAACCAAAACCAACTATTTGAAACCACCTTTTGATTATTTTATTGACAAAAAACCTTAATGACACTTCATCTACCTAATTTTGCACTTTTGACAATTTTTACAATATGGAACAAGTTTAAACATTGTTTGACAAATGACTTAAAATATGACTTCCTAAGACATAAAAACCTCTAAAATGGTTTGATAGACCTTATTATAAGACCCAATACACAAAATAAAGAAACTATTTACAAATGGCCTCATGGAGGCAGGAAATCAAACAAGTTCTCCTACACCAAACTCCCGGGGGAAAAATAATTCAAGCCCCTTTGAATTGTCTTCTTCCTAATCTTCCAATTCCTTTTCAATTTGTCCTTTGTATTTTCAACCTTCTTTTTTTATTCTTCAATATGCTGCACCTCAACTTGCAATTTGTTTCTTGTGCAAAAGATTAGCACAATAAAGAAATGAAATATGGCTTCTACCGCAATACCTCCATCTTTGTTCAACTCTCTATAGGTTTCCGAAATCAATTCATCCTTGATAATTTATTCTTCAAATCTTGACACCAAATTAATATCTTCTCCCTCTAAAATTAGGTTCTTCATCTCAACTTCTTCTTCATCTTCATGCTCAGGAAAATATTTGTTTGAACATCTAGGAATTATTCATGTGCATCTTCATATGCTTCTTCTTCCTCTTTCATCTTCTTGTGTCTTCTTCTTTTCAAAACCTTCTTTATAGGAAAAATCATCTTCCTTTTCAATGTAAAATTCCAACTTGGCTCTTGTTTCATCATTTGTTCTATCTTCATCATGGATTCTTGGAACTCTTCATCAAACCTCTTCAACTCTTTCTTCAACTCAACAATCTCTTTGTCCATCATCTCTTTCCTTTTCCTCTTCTTTCTTTCCTCCTCTTCTTGCAAATTCCTTCTCAAATTCTCCATCTTTCAACAAGTCTCTCCTTACTTCACAACTCACTTTTCTCAACTTTCTCAACCTCATCGAGTTGAAGAGGTTTGAAGAAGAGTTCCAAGAATCCATGATGAAGATAGAAGAAATGATGAAACAAGAGACAAGTTGGCATTTGATATTGAAAAGGAAGATGGTTTGGCCTATAAATAATATTGTTAAAAGAAGAAGGCACAAGAAGATGAAAGAGGAAGAAGAAGCATATGAAGATGCACACGAAGAAATCCTAGATGAAGACAAAGATGTTCCTAAGCGTGAAGATGAAGAAGAAGTTGAGATGAAGAACTTGATTTTAGAGGGAGAAGATATTGAGTTGGTATTAATATTTTAAGAAGAAATGATTAAGGATGAATTTATTTCAAAAACCTATATAGAGAGTTGAAGAAAGATGGAGGTATTGTGGTAGAAGCCATCTTTCATTTCTTTATTGTGCTAATCTTTCAGGCAAGAAAAAAATTGTAGGTTAAGGTGTAGCATATTGAAGAAGAACAAAAGAAGGTTGAAAATACAAAGGAAAAAGTGCAAAGGAATTGGAAGATCAGGAAGAAGAAAATTCAAAGGGGATTGAATTCTTTTTCCCCAGGGATTTTGGTGCAGGAGCACTTGTTTGATTTCTTGCCTCCATGAGGCCATTTGTAAATAGTTTCTTTATTTTGTGTATTGGGTCATATAATAAGGTTTATCAAACAATTTTAGAGGTTTTTAAGTCTTAGGAAGTCATATTTTAAGTCATTTGTCAAATAATGTTTAAAGTTGTTCCATATTGTAAAAATAGTCAAAACTACAAAATTAGGTAGATGAAGTGTCATTAAGGTGTTTTGTCAATAAAATAATCGAAAGGTGGTTGAAAATAGTTAGTTTTGGTTGGAAATTTATAAAGACACCCTCCAAAACTCGTATTGGGGGTTGGAGACATTATTTTTGAAGTTTGATGAATGGCAACCTCAAATTTTGTGTGCATTTTCAAATTTTTACATTGTTTCCAGGCTGAAGTTGTGCTTTGCATGGACTTGTATGGACTCAAATAATGAATTATCATATATGGATGAAAATATATCTGTTTCTAGTTTCCAATTCTTTTTGTCACATTGATTTTTATTGAGTTTTGTGGAAGATATGACTATTTTGGTGAGACTTCCCTATTCTAACAATATTGTGCATAATTTACATTCTGAAAAATGTGATGGTACAGATTGTAAAGTATATATTTTTGACCTAAAACCAATTTTATTTTGTTTCCATGTGAATCTACTTTCATTTTCTTCAAGTCTCATAAAATTTCATTAATATTTGAATAATTTATGACCATTTTTGTGAGGGTAGGTTTGAACCCTACCTAGGGTTTGCAGTTTTGGGGAAAATGCAATAACTTTCTTTTCCACCATTGGATCTTCTAAAAAATTGAGGAAAGGTCTATAACTATGTTTTCTTCAATATCACTGGAGAGATTAGCTTAATTTTTTTTTTTTGTGGGAGTTATTAATGACTGTTTGTTGCATTAAATTGTGGGTTGCCATAGTTATGTTTCTAATGTGATATAGAATGCCTAATAGTATGTGTTATACAAAGATTGCTTTGAACTATTTTTGAAGGTTTTTGAGATCTGTTGTTGAATCCTCCTAGATTTGCATTAGTTTCTCAAGTCTTCTCCTCATTCAAAAAGTCAAAATATTAATAAAAACTCATTTTTAGACCCGTAAATCAAAGTTTCGAAAGTAGACACCTATAGGAAGTTGAAGCGCAGATCAGAAGCTCCAGAATCCGCTTTTGAAAATCCATAAATTGAAAAGTGGACTCATTCACCATGGGTGGTGAATGATTCCCACTTTAAGGTCATTTTTTTGTTTTTTACATTTTTTGATACCCTTTTGTTAGAAATAGGTTTCGGGTTAGTTTGACATAATTGAGACTAATTTGCCCAGAATGGTGAATGAGTCCCTTCAGGCCTGAAAATCAGCACCATCAATGTTTCAGAAGCAATTTCTAGTCTCCTATAATCTTTCAAGTGCACACTTCAAGTTTCATTCATTTTTGTGTAGCTTTGCATTCATTTCTAGTTCATTGTTGCATTACACAATGTGTTTTCAAACATCACTTGTTTCTTGGGTTTTGCATTCATATTCGATCAATTTCATAGTTTAGTTTCACTTATATCATTTCAGTTAGCCATATAAACATCATCCAATCATTTATTTGAGTGAACCTAGCTAGATCTTTCGGCCCTACTTTCTCCTTTTAGGTGAAAAACCCTAGAAGAGCTAGAAAGATCTAGGGTGCCAAAAATGTATTGTTCAAATGCCCATTGTAGGAGGATGAATCCTAGGAAATGTTAGTGGATGGTGGAAAGTTGATAATTTGTTTGAAATTTCATTGATATAAGGTTGATTGACATGTTTGCGAATGATCAAGAGTTTGATTTTGCATTTAAAAGTTTGTTTTTTCAATGTTGATTTTGCGTTTGAAGTTTGGTTTTGCTAATTGTTGTGGTTTTTCCTTCTTTTTTTTTCCAAAGGATGAAGGTTATGATTGATTTATTATTTATGATTGATTATCATGGGTGAAGCAAAATGAAATGGATGGATTTTTTTAAATATTTGCATGTTTTTGATGTTTCTGAAATGTTATGAGATTGTTTTTTGAATTTTTGGGTTATTTAAATGTTTTTGTATTTTTGTGTCTTGAGGGCTCATCAATGATGCCCTTTTCTATGTTGAAGCTCAAAGAAGATGTAGTTTGAATAACCATGCTTTTGACTTTTACTAAATTTTTGACTTGTTTTGGGTTTTTGATATGTTTTGGATGTTTTTGGACTTTCCAATGATTTTGATGATTTGGATATGGATATGTGTGATGATATCAGTGTTTTATTTTGGGATTTTGTTGAAAACCAAGCTAGGGTTGATTGATCTGATTGATGGATTGATGATGATAACATTTTTGAGAATACACAATAATGCAAGGATAGTGTTAAGCAACACAAGGAATGGGAAGGATATCCCAAGATGATGATGGATTGATTGGATTTGATTAATCACAACTATGAAGCTTAGTTTGGAACAATTTTTTTTTGAATGATTTGTTGTGACACTGAAGTGTAAATTAGATGCAACTGATATGGATTGTTTGGATTGATGTTCGATTAAAGATAAAGCTTGATAAGGAAAATCTTGTCAAAATATGTCATGGTTTTGTGATTTGAATTTTGGCTCACAAATTCTTTGACCAATTTTATTTTACATTTGTCAATGTTTGGATCACCACATAATTTGGAAGATATAGATCAAGGTTTATTCCTGAAGTAAGATGTAAATATCCACCCCTCGTGTCTAGCAATGTATGGAATGCGATGGGTGGATTCTTGGATAGATGTACGGATGGATGGATATGGTAAGCACGCAAAGGATTCCAAGGACTATCTTTTGATAAGATAAGGTGTTCAAACAAAGGATGCTCATTTGGATAGTGCTTCATGTCTTAGATAATGATGGGTAGGATAGGATCAATGATAATGATCCATGCCAAGGTGTTTACCATAAGCCAGTGTAAAGTGTACACAAAACCTGTCAAGATGAAGATAATTTGGAAGATGGATGAAAATGGATAGGATAAATGGTTCATGGATGATGGTTTGATTATGGATAAGATGTATGGAATGTTGGATTTATTATAGATGAGATAAGATTCTTTCACCTAAACTACCACACGTAGATGCTCGATTCTACACATGACACCTTTTTTCCAAGTTTTCATCATGGTACTTGTCCAAACTGCCACCATAGTATTTTCACTAGATGACAATTTTTTATCTTTACTATTTTCATGATTTTTTTATTTTTTTAGTTTTTTTGTGAAATATTTTAAGTTCATGCTGAACCACCTAGTGGTGTCAATGTAGATGCTTTTGTCATAATGTGCCATCGGTATCCTGCTTAAAGAATTTTCTTTACCAAGATACGTGCACTTGAATACAACTTTTGAGATTCCTGATATACTTTGTTGATACCATAGTTGACTTTGTCTTTGTGCACACAATGCAATAGAATGCCTTTTGAATCCTTATGATGAAGGGTGGATGCCAATAAATGGTCAATGTGAGAATTGGATATCATACATGGAGGAGTGGATGGTAGAGTATGTTTAGGAATAAAAGATGGATTGTTTGATAGTTTGGAACCTTTGACTCTACAAACTTGGGAAGATGAGAAATGATGGGTAGATATGGAAGTGTGCATGGAATTAGGACCAACTACTTGATATACATTTTACGTCACCTGTGAAGTTTTATTTTTCATTTGTGTACATCTTTGATGGATACATTTCCATTTTTTATTTTTCCCCATAGTTTCATTGACTGGTGGAGTTTGATAGGGATGATCTAGATCTTTGTATGTTTTGGTATCCATGTGTATTTGATTTGTCCATTATGCTTCCCAACTTCTTTTTCTTTCATAATGTTCTTTGTGCTTTGATTCAAATCTTTCTTTTGATATTTGTCCCAATTCATGGATGGAGTGATGGGTGGATGAAGATTCATGACATGGCTAGTTGTAGTATTGGCATTTTTTTCATCATAAAGATTCTTCGTCGTGCCTATGTTGGCATTTTCTCAAGATGAAGTTTCCCATGGTATTATGGAAGTAATTGTAATATTGCAGAATTGCACCTAGGGGAAATTCCATATTTTCACAATTTTCCCTACCATTTATGACACCCTAAGACATTAATGAGAAAACCCCATGGGTTAGAATTTCACGATTCTGACTCTAGGAGGACAAGTGGCTGAGCAACAGAAGCCTACCAAAGAATTTTTTGAGAATATAGGCTCTAGACGAATGCGTGATGCGCTAGCATCCTAATCGTTTCTCAAGCTCAAAATGTGGAATCTAGAAAGTTAACTCCTCTAACACATGTCTTGGTAGTTACATTCCAAAGGTAACGACTCTTTGCCGACCTTGCAAGCATAATAACTTATTTTTGCCTCTCATTTGGAGGTTGGAAGATTGGAATATTACACACTAGCTCTCATTCAAGTTCTTGCTACCACTTTGAGACTTCTTCTCCTTTGATAGCAACACTCTCACAAGAAAATCCATGTCGGACTAAGGTCCCCCCAGTAGCAGAAGCAACTCTCAAGCAAGCACTTAGTGGTGCGTTCATGTGCTCTGGAGAGGGCTTTGGCCTATGGTTAATGCTCTGTCCCTACTCTCATTTTCCTTTTACAAGAATTTGTCTACTCTCTAGTGGTACGGGTTCTACTCCTCAAATAGGTATTGATTTCACCACATGCTTATCGCAGTGCGAGTTCTACTCCTCGGGTAGGTATTGCTTTCACCACATGCTTATTTACTCCTCTTACAATCCTTTCCAACTTGGCTATCCATGGAGGTGGGAACACCAAAATGGGGTATGACTGAGTCAAGCCCCTATACAGCCATCCAAAAACTTTCTCCTTGATCTCTTGTGTGTAGGTTATGAAAAGGAACTTGGAGTGGAGACTCGAACGCTCGTGAAGAGGGTAAGCTTTCCCTAAGTATCATGATATTTCCTTATGTATTTGGATTTTTGGTTAGTTAGTAGTTCCTTTTTTATCACCCCTGAGTCTATGAGTAGGATTACTTTCTATCTGTTGAGTTCTTGAGTTCTTTGCTACTCAGGATACCAACATGACTTTTAGATGATAGTGTGCCTCACTGGAGTCCTAGATCTGCGCTGACATCCTCTGGCTGAGAGCTCCCTCTTCTAGGACATAAATTTTTTGATTTGGCTCTCTTAGGACCTCTAACTATTTCCCTTGAAGACATAACCGTGTTGCTGGTTACCTCTCATATTTCTATCCTGAGGTGTATAAGGGTAGTTCATCCCCTAGTGATCTCTCAAGAAAGGAGAGACCCAAGTGTAGCGAATCCCTCTTATATCACATTTTGGTGAACCCGACATGAACATCAAAAGTTTACCTGTGATGTTGCATGTTTCTCATGATGAATTTTCTAAGGAAGATTTTGATATGTTGGAGGATGCTCTAGATGATTTCCTAGAAGCATTCCCTCCTATTAGTAAATCTCCTGAACAAGTCTCTTCTCAAAAGGCTGAGGAATCGGTAAATGTTGTGGTAGTCTTAGTGGCTCCTATGAGCCCTCAAAAACCTATCATCTTAGTAACCCCGGCCGAACCTTCCATCTATGGAATCTCATACTATAGGGCTTCATCGGACTTATATTCAAAGTTCATGAAAGCCACAAACTCTACATCTTTGAATGTCATTGGACACACATATCCCACAAGGAGTAACAAACAAAACTTGGATCAACAACCTTCTCTTCCTACCTCGCAACCTACTTCTTTACTGCCTTCCTAGCCAAACCATCTTGTAGCACCAAAACTTGAGATCAAAGAACTAGGCACCCTCAGTCGGAAGACCAGTAATCTCACCAATTATTTCCTCATTCAACTTAACATTCCTACCAAACAACACAATCTCACCATTTTTCCATTTTTTGGCAAAATAGTCTAGCATCCCCTCGTCAGTACCATGGAGCCTTTCCAAAAATAGAACTAAACCTCCCTTTTCTATTCTTTCCCAGGCTTTAGCATTCTTTCTATGCTCTTGAAAGTTGCTCGGCTCCACATGTTTTCTCTCTCCTCCCATCTTCAAAGCTATGTTAGACCACACCCTACAGTTGCTTTGGGTCCCGTTTAAGCATATTTTATCAAACACCTAGAAAGCGTGCCAAAGACTCTTCTTGAGAAAGAAAGTGACGTTGGTCCCATCAAATCTAATGAAATCGGCGTACCTAATCTTTATCCTCTTCATCGTGACGAAGACAAGCTTCTCTTCCATGCATTGAATCATAATAAATTAGTGCTTTTACCTCATAATGGAGGTAGTCATTCTTCCTCCACGTGTTTTCCCCGCCCTTCTTAACCCCTTCATTGGAAAAGTAATCAGCCACCTTATTGGCTTCTCTGTAGGCGTGGGACACTTTCACTTTATTGAATTTCCTTAATAAGATTATAGTATCTTTGATCCACTTTTTAATGGTCCACGAGGGAGGGGTAATCCCAAGAATGCAATTTATTATATTCATTGAATCACCCTCCAACCAAAGACATTTTGTGTTCATCTTGAAAGCTAAGTTAACCGCATGATAAGCCCCAACAGCTTCCGCAACATGATTAGTTTGGGTGCCAATTTCCATAGCAAAAGCCGCAATAAAAGCCCCCGAGTTGTCCCTTAAAACACACCCACTGCTAGCTTTCCTTGGGTTTCCTTTAGCAGCACCATCAAAATTGGCTTTCAACCAAACCAAAGGTGGCAAAGAACATCTTGCATTCTCCCTCCCACAAACATCAGGTGTGGGGACATTTAACACTTCTAATTTAGAATTCCACTTTTCAGCTATAACAATATCGAAAGGAGACCAATTAGCTTTATCAACCATTTTTCTTGGGATTAAAGATAAATTTTCCTTTATTGCCCTTATAATTTTTTCATACAAGTCCCCCTCCAACTTCTCTTTTTCCCTAAACACTCTGGTGTTCCTTTCCTTCAAAATATTCCATGACACAAAAGGTAGAACAAAAGACCAGAGCTTTTGCACAAAAGGATTTTTTGAAGGAGCTTTCCATTGCAAGAAAAAGTCTTCGATAGAAGCAGGGGAAACCCAAACCAAATCAAGAAGCGCAAAAATTTTACCCCATATGTGTGAGACAAAAGGGCAATGAAGAAAAAGATGATTAATAGTCTCAGCATCGTTCCTGCACATGTAGCACCTGTTAGGTAATTGAATTCCTCTTTTTCAAAGATTGTCGAGAGTGAGAATCTTATTCTGTAGCATTATCCAATAGAAAATATTGATTTTAGGGATTAGGTGATTAATCCAAGCCTTAGCCCAGAAGGGTGGAGGCTCCACTGGACTAGCCAGCATAGAAGTAGCAGAAGAAACTAAAAAAATGCGAGACGAGTTGTCTAACCAAATAGGAAGATCATCCACCTGGTGTTGAGCTAGTCTTAGGGCCCTGAAGGCTAACTGAATAGGGCTAAGATCCTGACTGATGGTCTTCAAATCAACCCAACCCCCATTCCTCCAATAATATTTAACCAAGACCTCGAATTCCCTTTTACAATCATTCATCCATTTGCTGAATTCCTCATTTCTGATTAACGGATCTTTAAAAAGCCATTTGTCTTCCCAAAACCTAACATAATTTCCTTTTCCAACCAGCCAACCAGTTCCCATTTCTAGCAACTTTCTACCTCTGCTCATATCATTCCAGCAAACAGACCCACGAGGTAAAAGAGAAGAATTTATAACCTTAATAAGAGACTCACAATTGCTAAAATATTTGGCTTTTAAGGTATCACGCCATTCCCCTCTCAAAGTAAGAGTTCTCCAAAGCTATTTTGCAAGAAGGGATAAATTCAGCACTTTAATTTTCCTTAGGCCTAGGTCCCCTCTCGATTTAGGTCTACAAACCAGATTCCAACCAACGAGTGGCATTCTCTTCTTATCCTCCACACCAGACTAGAGAAACCTTTTCTAAATATTTTCAATGGCCTCAGCATACTTAGCAGGAATTTTAAATAAACTAAGAGCATACACAGGAAGATTTTGCAAAGAAGCCTTTAGGAGCTGGATTTTTCCAGCTTGACTGAGAAGAGCTCCTTTCCACCCCTACAGTTTCTTATTCCTCTTTGTTACTTAAGCTAAACTTAGGCACATTAATAATTAATTAACTAATAATTATTAAGTCTACACACTAGGGTTTCATTTAGGGTTTCCCTTTTAGGGTTTCTTGCTCTCCTTCATAAGGATTGATCTCTTTTGTAATCATTGATTCTCTTAATGCATTTTTACACTTTGAGGTTACAGAACATCTTCTTTGGTTCTTCATATCTTTTGCCTATGACAGGTATCCATCTTGCATGCAGGTGATCATGGTTTTC
>VDFB02327151.1:0-13487 GCA_007258455.2 Sequoia sempervirens
CGCCGCTCCCATGAAGGGAGGCACTACCAGTGAAGGCAGTGCTGGGCGCTGCCTTCCCTGGTAGCGTTCCCCCCAACACAGGGAGGCCGCGGCAGCAGGGAGACCCTGCGTCTCCCCTGCCGCGTCTTCCTGAGCGACGCTTTCTATTCAGGTTTTAAAAACCCTGCTTTTTGTTTTTTTAATATATTTATATATATTAAATATTATATATATTCTATAATATATATGTTATATTTATATATTAAATATAATATATATAATTTGTAGTATATATATTATATATTTAATATATATAAATATATTATATATATATATATATATTTTAATATTATTTATTATTAATTATTTTCTTTATTATTTAAAAGTCAATATTTTATATTTTAATTAATGTGGAAAATAAGTTAATATTTTGTAATTGGATTTAAATATTAATTATATATATTTAGAATATATATGTAATTATATATACATATTGAGTATTTATATATATAATTATATAATTATTATATATATATATGATGATATTTAGATATGATCATTAAGAGTCATAGCAAAGAATATATGGGAAATCGTCTTATAGATGAATGATTTATTTGTTAAAGGATTTATTTTAATCAATATGGGAAATCATGCATTATGCTTGAATGAGTAGTTTAAATGTCGTAATGGTTCTCAACCTGTTTAATTTCTCTTTTGAGTTATGTAAAGAATATGTCTTATTTACATTGATTAGTGCACTACGTCATTGAGTGATTTGGATTTAAGAAATCCTAACCTAGATGAGTTTAAAGTACCTGTAATGCTTTCTTTTGACATGGGGCATTTGTTCTTGGTGTGGGGCAATCTAGTCAGTGTTATGTAAGTCTTCCGAATAGGACCTTCTTTTATGTGTTTTGGGTTGTTGTTATGTCGGTCAACCCTGGTTTACCTTGGGTAGTGCATTAAATGTGTCCAGTTAAACCCGGTTATCTTGGACGGGATACGTTGACTTCATGTCGTGTTTAGGGATTCATTATCCCTAGGTTGCACTTGAGTACCCTTTGGTGGTGGCATAGTTCCACGTGTTGTCTTAGAGAAGTGGCTTGCATTGAGGGCCGGCACACAAAGTGGTGCCAGGAGATCTCAATGTAAGTTGGTTAATTCAGTGAAAACTTAAACCCAATTAATTAGCATAGGTGGTACCAACATTTAAAAAGATAAATTTTGCCTCGCTCATGGATGCAAGTGCTTGTATAGGCTTGGGATGAGACGAGAAGGCCTGGAATGGCAATATCGTTATCTTGTCCCTTCGAAAGATAACTGATTCCGCATTGGTTTGCATGAGGGGCCGGGAGTCATTAGAGGTTACTAGGATATCCCAAGATGGGGGCCGGGACCTAGGAAGACTTTCCAGGATATCCCATGCGACATTGTGATGAAACTTCTCCTAAGTTAGCATTATGTTTGTATTCATGATGTGTTCATATATTTAAAATCTAGAAGCATTGTAACCTTTATGTCATGTGATGTCTTGTTCGTATCCTTTTTCAGTTGAGTCATGTTTCCTATGTATAGAGGTTGTTGGTCATGACCTGAAACCCTTTTTACTATCTCCTAGCACGGGGGGTGAGCCTTCTGGTATCACATGGTTGGGTGGAACGTGCACCATACTCCATTGTTTTGGCATTGGCTTATGTGGACGAGACTTTCATGTTGGAGGTCTCGTGGGATTCCAGTTGCTACCGTGGTTTCATTTATGCTAGTGCTTTTGTATTTTATTTACCCCTCATTTTTATCAAGGTGGAAATTGTAATAAACAATCATGTCATTGATTTACCTCATTTTGGGAATGAGAGATGTAATTGTAATTATATAACTTTTGTCTTTGGTAACCATGAAGGATCTCATGGTCTTAATGGAAATCTCATGTATGGAATGTATGTGCTTTAATTAGTTTAAGTGAATGTTGTTATGTTTCATTTCATCCATGTTGTTTTAATTTGTGAATTAATTAATATTTGTCTTGGGACCTTAGGGGATTGTTGGCTTGTGTTGTAATCATCTTGTAATTGTATTTTATAAAAAAAAAATTGTTGTCAAATTGTTTGTAGTTTGCAACTTCCCCTAGGGTCTCGTGGTGGGGCATTACACATGGTATCAGAGCCTAGGTTTAAACACTGGGTACTCTGGGATTATGATGAGCCCATTAAGCTTTTAGTTGTGTGGATTTTATTTGTGTGTTGTGCTTAATGCCTTTTTGTGTATGTATAGGATAATGCCTCCCAGGCGTGGAAGAGGAGGGGGTCGTAGACATGGTCATTTTGGTAGTCGCATTGAGGAACAGCAAGACCCACCTCCACATGATCCACTTGTTTCTGACCATGAGGAGTAACAGGCTTCTCAGAATATTCAGAGAGATGACAATCAGAATCCAGATCCACCCAGGATCGAAGACGCTCAGTTGCGTCAATTGTTAGAGGAGACCCTTGCCCGCCTTGGGCCTAGGCAGGTTGTAGAGCCAGTGGTAGTTAGAGAGAGAGAGGTACTAGTTCACTCTGATTCTGAGGTAGCAACCCATATGAGGGATTTTCTTAGAGCATGACCACCTATTTGCGATGGATCAGGCAATGGTTTGGAGGCAGAGACATGGCTCATTGACTTGACTAGGTGTTTTTCTATGCACCCATATGGGAGCATCACTCGAGGTAGGTGCGCTATCATGCACTTGAAGGGATTTGCCTCCACTTGGTGGATATTAGAGGAGTAGAAGCTCCATCTAGATATTGGTACAGTTTCTTGGGAGTTGTTCCTGGAGCAGTTTCGGGCTATATTTCTTTCCGAGCATTGGAGGCAGCGTCGAGGGGATGCGTTTCACACCCTTCAACAGATGACTATATCAATAGAGATGTATGAGCACCGTTTCTATGAGCTCAAACAGTATGAGGGCATAGGTGATGACGAGGGCATGTTGGTACAACATTTTCTCAAGGGCTTAAACACCCGTATCAGTGGTGGAGTGCGGGTTTTCGAACCCAGGACCATGGAGGTGGCAGTCGACAAGGCCAGGCTCATTAAGGAGAACCTGGCGATGGCCTTAGGTGGTCATGTAGTAGTGTAGGTGGGCAGTGGTGCAGCAGCTGGGACTAGTGCTCGAGGAGGTCAGCCTCAGGGAGGTGCACCTTCTAGAGCTCAGCA
The DNA here is from genome assembly GCA_007258455.2 of Sequoia sempervirens. Lineage (NCBI taxonomy): Eukaryota > Viridiplantae > Streptophyta > Pinopsida > Cupressales > Cupressaceae > Sequoia > Sequoia sempervirens. The sequence continues at coordinate 3,175 of VDFB02327151.1, forward strand.
GGGTCCATCTCAGAGTGGTCAGCAGCAGCAGCAAGGTTCCTAGGGGAAATGGAAGGGTTTCCAGTAGAGGTAGGGGGACAGGAGTTGGAGGCGCATGAGACGCTTCAACTCTGAGCATCCAGTGCAAAGTTCTCATTCTTCTTTCAGGGGTAGTGTGCAGCAATCTAGCACACCACCTACAGGCAGGGGCTTCAGTAGAGGCACTGGATGTTTTGCGTGTGGCCAATAGGGTCACATAGCGAGGATTTGTCCCAATAAGGGCACATCGGGTTATTCTCAGGGACCAGCGGCGTCAGAGCCGACTGTGGGAGATGCAGGCTATGGGCATCAAGTATTTGCAGTGGTTGACAACCGCCAGGCAGAGCACCAGGGTATAGTCGTTGAGGCTTATGGTATGTTGGGGGGTAACCCAGTTTCTATTCTATTTGATTCTAGAGCATCTGATTCCTTTGTTTCTTCATCAGTCGTGGCACGATGTAGACTGGATGGGGTAATGCAGGTCGATAGGTGGTAGGTAGAGTTAGCTTCAGGTGAAAAAGTTGCATCCCTTTCCCTTGTGCCAGAGTGTAGGTTAGAGGTTGGAACTCTCCAGACTACCTTGGACCTTCGTGTTATTCCATTGGGTTCTTATGACGTTGTCATAGGAATGGATTGGCTAGAGGCTCATAGTGCAGTCATTGATTGTTGATGTAAGTCGATTAGATGCATTGGGACATCTGGTAGAGAGATACAGGTAGTGGGGGTTCAAAGGCCGATCTCTTTGAGGATCATCTCAGCTATGCAGTTGAGAAGGTGTATGTGGCAGGGTTGCCAATTGTTCACTGTTACCGTGGATGATTTGGATCTAGGAGGTGGAGAAGAGAAGGTTTCTCTTGATAGTCACCCCATCCTTCAGGAGTTTTCTGATTTCTTTCCAGATGAGATTCCAGGGATGCCTCCTCAGAGGGACATTGACTTCAAGATAGACTTGGTACCTGGATCAGAGCCCATTTCACAAGCTCCCTATCGTATGACTACCCAGGAGCTGAAAGAGCTTCGGTTGTAGCTTGAGGAATTGCTAGAGAAGGGTTTTATTCACCCTAGTGTTTCTCCATGGGGAGCACCTATCATCTTCGTAAAGAAGAAGAAGGATGGTTCACTTCGGTTATGCATTGATTACCGACAGTTGAACAAAGTGACCATCATAAATTGGTATCCTCTTCCTAGGATTGACGATCTATTCAATCAGATCAAGGGTGCTACCATCTTTTTGAAGATTGATCTCAAGTCAGGGTATCATCAGCTTCGAATCTTTGAGTCAGATATTCATAAGACCGCGTTCTGAACGCGGTATGGTCACTATGAGTTCACGGTTGTGCCATTTGGTTTGACGAATGCACCCTCAGTGTTCATGAGTCTTATGGGTATTTCGTACATACCTAGACAGGTTTGTCCTTGTGTTCCTAGATGATATTTTGGTATACTCTAAGACAATGGAGGAACATGAGGAGCATTTACGACAGGTATTATAGTGCTTGCGAGATAATCAGCTATATGCTAACTTGTCAAAGTGTGAATTCTTCAGGACTAAGGTCCAATACCTTAGTCATGTGATCTCTGGAGAGGGTATTTCAGTGGATCCTGCAAAGATCCAAGTGATATTAGATTGGCCTATGCCCACGAATGTGGCCGAGATATGTAGCTTCATGGGACTAGCGGGTTATTACAAGCGATTTGTGCAGGACTTTTTGAGGCTAGGGCATCCTATCACCTCACTTCAGAGGAAAGGAAAGAGGTTTGAGTGGTCTGAGAAGTGTGAGACTGCCTTTCAGTGTCTTAAGGGGAAGTTGACTAGTGCACCTATACTTGCGATACCGGATCCTATTGGGGACTTTGTAGTTTGTACAGATGCATCCTTGGAGGGATTAGGTGCAGTATTGATGCAGGAGGGTTGCGTCATTGCATATGAGTCATGAAAGCTCAAGGATCATGAGCTAAACTATCCTACCCACGATCTTGAGTTAGCAGCAGTGGTTCATGCATTGACGAGATGGAGGCACTTTCTTCATGGGCATAGGTTTGAGCTGCATAGTGATCATAGGAGCCTTCAATACATCTTCACGCAGCCTAACCTTAATGCTAGGCAAAGGCGATGGATGGAGTTTCTCTGTGAGTATGACTTCGAGGTGAAGTATATCCAAGGGAAGGAGAATGTGGTTGCAGATGCCCTCAGTAGGCGAAGGCATGAGATATCTGAGTTGACTCTTATTGTTGATTTGCGGAGTCAGATTCTTTCTACCCTCCCAGTCGACAGTTGGTATCAGGATGTTAGATCTGTGATAGAGGCAGGAAGACCCCTTGAGGGTAGATATTCAGGATACTCTCTAGATGCTGATGAGATATTGGGACACATGCGATGCATATACGTTCCCCCATCATGTGAGCTTCGCGCTTTGGTCATGACTGAAGCACATCGTGCACCTTATTCAGCCCATCCAGGGGTGAAGAAGATGTATGCAGATTTGCGTCAGTTATATTTTTGGCCAGGGATGAAGCGAGATATTGCGGATTTTGTGTCGAGATGTCTTGAGTGTCAGCGAGTGAAGGCCAAACACCAACATCCAGCAGGGCTTCTGCAGTCACATTTAGTACCAGAATGGAAATGGGATATAATCTCATTGGATTTCATTGTTGGTTTACCTAACTCTTCGAGACGGCATGATGCAATTATGGTAACAGTGGATAGGTTGACGAAGGTAGCACACTTCTCACCTATGCACTCTTCCTATACTGCATCATCCGTAGCTAGAGTGTTCATGGAGGATATAGTGAGGTTGCATGGTATTCCACGTCGGATTATCTCTGACAGGGATCCAGTGTTCACCTCAGCTCTATGGACGTCATTACAGCATGCGATGGGAACACAGTTGAACTTCAGTTCAGCCTACCACCCAGAGACAGATGGACAGACTGAGAGGGTCAATCAGATCCTCGAAGACATGTTGCGTATGTATGTGATGGACCAGCAAACACGATGGGAGGACTATCTCTATTTGGTAGAGTTTTCCTATAATAATGGCTTTCAGAGTTCTATCGGTATGGCTCCATTCCAGGCATTGTATGGGCGACCATGTCGCACTCCCTTGAGTTGGGATCAGCTAGAGGACAAAGTAACTTTGGGCCCTGAGATGTTGCATGATATGGAGCAGCAGGTGGATAGGATTAGAGGGCACTTGGTGGCAGCGCAGGATAGGCAGAAGAAGTATCACCGGATGCACATATCAGAGTGGATCGTCGGAGTTTTCTATAGGTGATAAGAGTCTTCTTGGTAATGGCGTCATCGAGAAAGAGTCAATCCATTATGGGAAGGGCTCTAAGTTGGCACCTCACTTTGTCGAACCCTTCGAGATACTTGAGAAGATTGGTCCAATTGCTTACCGTCTTGCTTTACCACCCAGTCTCTTGCGTATTCACGATGTTTTTCATGTTTCAGTTCTTCAGCCATACCATCTAAACATTTTTCATGTACTTGATTGGAATACATTATAGGTAGAGGATGGGTAGTTGGCTTTGGAGCCTATGGCCGTAATGGAGGCATAAGCGCTCACTCTTTGAAGCGTGGCATGTGTCCAGTTAGGATCTAGTGGGATCACAAGGATGAATCATCATCCACTTGGGAAGATGTAGCTAGGATGAGGGAATTTTATCCCTATTTGTTTGCAGGCTTCTAGGAGTAAGCCTGACCCTAGGGGGGAGGATGTAACACCCCTCCATTTTGTTCTTTTGATCGAACAATGTTTCCATTTTGTTCTTTGATCGAACAGGTTGTTATGTATATTTTTCCTTGTTAGCACGTTGGTTATAAACTTGGTTACTTTTGACCGCTAATTGTTAAGCGATGTAAACATTATGTTTTGATGTGATAGTACTTTAATCAGATGATATTATTATTTCATGTTGTGGATTAAATTAGCAAGTATGTGAATTATTGATGCTTATGCTTTGATTATACAATTGATGATTAGAGGCATCAGTTAGTGAAATTGTATTGGTGAAGGGGACGGATCACATCACTCGCACGCGAGTGCCCTGTGATTCTGTGATTTCCTCTTCACGGTGTGTTTTGATATTTATATATATATGTATGCATGTTCGACACTCGTGTTGTGTGCAGGATGCAGGTACAGGACATTGACTCCACCTGATTTCGTAGGTCTGAGCATGTCCCTTGTTCAACGGAAAATGATTGGGAGATAGTAGCTTGGGTTTCTGTGTCGTGACATCACCCTAGCCATAGTGGGTCGTCGGGTTGTCAGTTGGGATAAGCTATTTGTCCTGTCATCTTCGTCTCTCCTTGCTTGCGTGATTTAAATTTCCTAGTGAAATGGTGTTTGCTTTATTTAATTTTATTGCCAAAATTCATAAAAGGGTGCTTATTAATTAATTGATTAATTTAATTCAATCAATAAAAAGATCTAATCATGAATTAGATTTATTGTTGATTAATTAAATTAGTTCAAGGGTGTTAGCATTATTAGATATCGTGGCAAAAAAAATATATATATAAAATAAAATAAAATAGAAATTGTCTTGCATTCCTCTTGTTATAGAATAAATTAAAAATGTTTCTCTTAAAATGTAATTATTAGAATTCAATTTTTGTGAAAGCAGAGAGAATTTAATTATCCTTGTGGTGCAAATAGAATTTTTGTTTTAAATAATTAGCATGCATTTGAAAAGGGAAATAGATTTGTTTTATAAATTTTCAAAAAATGAAAATATCCAAAATATCCAAAATAGCAATAACTATGGTGGGTGACTAAATTAGGGGTTTGACATTTTGGAGAAGGGATGAGGAAAATGCAATTTTTTTTGGAATTATCTTTTTTCTAGAATTTGGGTAATTTTTGAAGGGCAAGAGGAAACTTGGAAAAGCTTGGAGAAATTATTGAAGGAGTTTTTTTTGAAAGATTGTTGAAGCAAACTTGAAGGAGATCAACCTCCATTGAAGGATTCAACAAAAAACTTGGAGAAAACAAAAGGTTCCATGTTTTCCCTTCTTCATGCAATTTTATTTTAACAATTTTGTTTGAACTAGCTCAAATTAGTTTTGGAAATTCAAACTTTGAATTCTAAACCCATGTTGGAATCACCATTCAAACTTGAATAGAAGAGATTTGCAAATTTTTTTGAGAAAACAATATGAACCAGAAATTATCCTCACACTATCAATGAGAAATTTGAAACAAATTTGAAGGATTCAAATGGGTCTTATGAAAACTTGGGTTGTGGAAAATCTCTATTTAACTTGGGTGAAATTTTGAAATTATTGTGTTAAATTTTGAAGTTTCAATGGGAATTCATTTCGTTTCTCAAATTTGTGAGTTTGCCCAATCTGGGTATTGAAAAAAAAACTTTTACAGTCATTTGTTATGACTGTGTGTATATATACTTTTATATATACATATATATGTATAATATTGAGTATATATATACATATATATGCATATATTGCATATATAATGTTGTAAATTTTATTAAATTTAAGTCTGGTAAAATAATTTTTCTTCATTTACGGGTCTCTGTGTTTAAACCCTGTTTTCGCATTTTATGGGCGACGTTTTGTTCGGGAATGAAACCCTCGGTGCGCGATTGGCATGGCTTCACTGGCTGTTGCTCCCATGAAGGGAGGTGCTGCCAGTGAAGGCAGCGCGCTGCCTTCCTTGGCAGCGTCCCCCCCAACACAGGGAGGCCGTGGCAGCAGGGAGACCCTGTGTCTCCCCTGCCGCGTCTTCCTGAGCGACGCTTTCTATTTGGGTTTTAAAAACCCTGCTTTTTGGTTTTTAATATATTTATATATATTAAATATTATATATATTCTATAATATATATGTTATATTTATATATTAAATATAATATTTATAATTTGTAGTATATATATTATATATTTAATATATATAAATATATTATATTATATTTTTATTATTATTTATTATTAATTATTTTCTTTAATATTTAAAAGTCAATATTTTATATTTTAATTAATGTGGAAAATAAGTTAATATTTTGTAATTGGATTTAAATATTAATTATATATATTTAGAATATATATGTAATTATATATATATCAAGTATTTATATATATATAATTATATAATTATTTTATATGTATATGATGATATTTAGATATGATCATTAAGAGTCATAGCAAAGAATATATGGGAAATCATTTTATAGATGAATGATTTACTTGTTAAAGGATTTATTTTAATCATTATGGGAAATCGTGCATTATGCTTGAATGAGTAGTTTAAATGTCGTAATGGTTCTCAACGTGTTTGATTTCTCTTTTGAGTTATGTAAAGAATATGTTTTATTTACATTGATTAGTGCACTACGTCATTGAGTGATTTGGATTTAAGAAATCCTAACCTAGATGAGTTTAAATTACCTATAATGCTTTCTTTTGACATGGGGCATTTGTTCTTGGTGTGGGGCAATCTAGTCAATGTTATGTAAGTCTTCCAGATAGGACCTTCTTTTATGTGTTTTGGGTTGTTGTTATGTCGGTCAACCCTAGTTTACCTTGGGTAGTGCATTAAATGTGTCCAGTTAAACCCAGCTATCTTGGACGGGATAGGTTGACTTCATGTCGTGTTTAGGGATTCATTATCCCTAGGTTGCACTTCAGTACCCTTTGGTGGTGGCATAGTTCCACATGTTGTCTTAGAGAAGTGGCTTGCATTGAGGGTTGGCACACAAAGTGGTGCCAGGAGATCTCAATGTAAGTTGGTTAATTCAGTGAAAACTTAAACCAAATTAATGAGCATAGGTGGTACCAACATTTAAAAAGATTAATTTTGCCTCGCTTATGGTCGCAAGTGCTTGTATAGGCTTGGGATGAGACGAGAAGGCCTAGAATGGCAAGATCATTATCTTGTCCCTTCGAAAGATAATTGATTCTGCATTGGTTTGCATGAGGGGCCAGGAGTCGTTAGAGGTTACCAGGATATTTCGAGATGGGGGCCGAGACCTAGGAAGACTTGCCAGGATATCCCATGTGACATTGTGATGACACTTCTCCTAAGTCAGCATTATGTTTGTATTCGTGATGTGTTCATGTATTTAAAATCTAGAAGCATTGTAACCTTTATGTCATGTGATGTCTTGTTCGTATCCTTTTCCAGTTGAGTCATGTTGCCTATGTATAGAGGTTATTGGTCCTAACTTGAAACCCTTGTTACTATCTCCTAGCACAGGGGGTGAGCCTTTGAGTATCACATGGTTGGGTGGAATGTGCACCATACTCCGTTGTTTTGGCATTGGCTTATGTGGACGAGACTTTCGTGTTGGAGAGCTCGTGGGATTCCAATTGCTACCGTGGTTTCATTTATGCTAGTGCTTTTGTATTTTATTTACCCCTCATTTTCATTGAGGTGGAAATTGTAATAAACAATCACATCATTGATTTACCTCATTCTGGGAATGAGAGATGTAATTGTAATTATATAACTCTTGCCTTTGGTAACCATGAAGGATCTCATGGTCTTAATGGAAATCTCATGTATGGAATGTATGTGCTTTAGTTAGTTTAAGTGAATGCTGTTATGTTTCATTTCATGCATGTTGTTTTAATTTGTGAATTAATTAATCTTTGTCTCAGGACCTTAGGGGATTGTTGGTTTGTGTTGTAATCATCTTGTAATTGTATTTTTTTTTTGTTTTAAAAAAAATTGTTGTGAAATTGTTTGTAGTTTGCAACTTTCCCTAGGGTCTCATTGGGGCATTACAAATTTAAACACTCTACTAAAAACTTGATAAATGAAATTTAAAACTGAATCTAATATCAAATATTTATAATTACTAAAACTTCAAAATTTGAAGACATACAAAAAATCAAGTTTATGATTCTCTCCAGTGTAAAAAAAATCATTGATGTACATAAACAATGCTTGTTTGATGTATATTAGTGATAGGAAAACAATATAACAGGTAGCAAAGATCAAGCAAACAAAGGAAAAAAGAACAAATGGTGAGAATTAATTTGTATGTCTCAAAAAGATGATTTACTTTTGTTGTTTATATGTTAATGGATTTTAACCGAGGTTTAGAAATTAAATGTAGAATGGACTAATGTAGATTCTAGAAGCCACCAATGCTATTGTCAACAAGAAGAAAAAAGTGATGAAAGCCAGTTGGCAAGGCGTGAAAGCTGGAAAATAATTGAAAGTCGAAGTGAACATCGACATCTTTAGGCGAAGATAAGGGAAGCACGCGGCCTTCCACTTGGTTGTGGTCATGTGGGCTTTGGGACGCTGCAAACGGTTGGTGCCTCTTTTATTATTATATTTTAGAGCTATAATATAGTATAGTGATGGTGAAATTAGCATATCAACTATAATAGTAGGGTTGAGTTGAGTTTTTTACACTTTCTTTTTAAAATTTTAAAATTATTTTTTTATTTTTTTTAAATAAAATAAATATTTATTAATATTAAAACATTTGTATTTGTCATATTAAAATGAGCAATAAATCTGCAAGTATTCATTTTAACATTCCCATTTACTATCTTTGATCTTTTGTACAAATTCTAGAAATTAACTTAGGGGAACAATTCTTCTTGTGATATAATGACAATTCTTTATGAGTATTTGTAGGTATTAATAGCCCTTAGAGATAATGAAAGAGCAAAGAAGACAAGGACCTATCAAGCAAATCACAGAAAAAAATAGTTTATGAAGGGTTGAATCCAAACTCAAAGTCCTACTAATCCATAGTTATGGAATTGGCCTATGGGGGACTTGATCTCAAGAAAATAACTAATCAAGCATAAGCCTTGAGACATCTATTAAAAGAGAGACCACATTTTTTAAGAAAATACTAATCTAATTTTTGAATCTTCGACAAAGATAATAACTTACCAATTAAGAGTCTTATAGTAGTATCCATTGCATTTAATTTCCTAAAATAGTTATTGTAATACAGGTGCATTATTAGTATGAGTAAATTCTAGATTGTTACATGTGTGGAGGAATTTGCTATTTGTTATAACCTCCAAATAGTTGTAATAAGTCTAAATCTATTTAATTTAGTATATAACTAGGTGGTTGAAATAAGTGGTTTAGATTTTCCTAAATGAGGGAGGATTTGAACGAATTGGTTTTGGGCTTGAATTAGTCTATTTTGGTGTATAAAAGGAAGCATTATTTTCAGCATGAAAACAAGGAGAGTTTGCGTGCAACAATAGTGATATGAATAAACTCTCATTTATAAAATATATTGAAGTCATATTTTTGGAGATTTTTGTTGTGTTTTTTATATTGATGCATTAATTTTTGAAAGCCAATTTGTATTTCATAGACTGTTCCATATTGCAATTATCAAATTTATCAATCCTTACATATTATCATTTAATCTATAATGATTTAGGCTCAATTATTTGCATTTGTGTAATTTTCCTAAATTAGTCATAGGCAAAGATTATGTTCCTTTCCATTTTTGTGAACCCATCAAATCCTATACAACTTCGAACTTAGTCTTCTTTCTAGGGTTTTCCATCAAAATAGAGTTTGTATATTTGTACAAGTTTTGGGTTTGCATCTTATTTTTAGACTTGAGTCACCTTAATTACATATTGTTGCTTCATTCATATATCTTTATTTTAGAATTTGGTTTTTGTTTATATTTTATATCTATCATGCACCCAACCCACCCTTAAATTAGCTTTAAGGTTTGTGTTGTTGGGATTAGGTGTCATCCACCTTACATTCTTAATGATTATAATTATTGTAATTTGTAGTAATTGTGCCCATATGGAAACGAGTGTCTTTCTTTGTAATTTGTACTTAGCAAATTGTAACACTTAGTGTCATAGAAGTGATAAATGTAGCCTTGACACTTATAAGGTGTGAAAATATTAGTTTGGGAAAAGATCATGAATAGAGAGAGTTATAAGTGGACTAGAAATCCAAGTAGGATTATCAACTAATGCATGAACTCATCTTGCCAAAAAGGAATACAAATTTTCATGGTTTTAGCACATGGTATTGGAAACTATCCTTAGTTTCCAATTTTAGGCTTTTTCTATATATATTATATGTATGCATCGATGATATGAGATGGGGATGTATATGTATATGTATGGATATGCTATCAAATTTCTTTCATACTTGATATGTTTTTGCTCATGGTAATGATGCTATAGTATGGCTACAAAGATTGGCTAAGATGTTTTTGGATTGTTCACAAGTTGGGGAGAATGTTCTCAAGATGGGGGATATTATAGCTAAATTGACTCCATGAAGAAGTAATTAGAAATCTCCTCTTTCTCCCAC
>VDFB02327153.1:0-30401 GCA_007258455.2 Sequoia sempervirens
GGAACACTATCTGGAACATTACAAAGGGTTTTCTTAAATACATGCCTCTTTGGTGTCTATAAATTTGGTACCTTAATGTATTGTCTTTTGTTGGAATAGGTTGTCATTGATGTCAAAGGCTGAAATAATCAACGCAAACACCAAGAATCAATACATGCAATAACATGCAAGCTCATGCAAGTACATGCAACTCACATGCAAGTACATTCAACTCACATACATGCACATGCATGCAAATTACTCCATCAAGTATCAAGTGATACGATTTTATAAGGAAATATATCTTTAAGTGATATGCATTACACAACAAGAGATTCCATTTATGATGCACTGGCCACAAAAAACGAAAAGCAAGAGAAGCGATTTATAATAAAATAAAATTTATGTTAAGGCGGCGGTTTATGTCTGGCTGGAGTTTCTGTTTTAACATGATTGGTAATTTCTCAGTTTGTTTTTAGCAACCTTCTAATGCGTGACTAGTATGGAAAACAGCGATTGTTTTTGAAATGATTTGTTTCTGATTATAGCAACCTTCTAAAGCATGACTAGTATGGAAAGCAGCGATTGTTTTTTGGAATGATTTGTTTCAAATTTAAAAAGGAAGAAGTGTATAGCAGTTTTTTTGTTAAGGCCAATCAGCAATACAGAAATTTCCATTTTTGATAGTGATGATTTTAGTATATTTTGAAATATGTGATTTATGCTAAGTGGAGCAATCAGTTTTAAAAAAAAAAAAAAGAAATATTCCTTAAAAGGTGACCGAATTTCCTTCTTGGAGTGCACTCAAATTTGTTTTAAAAAATAAAGGATTTCTAAAAGGGAGTGTGCAGGTGCAATTGTAATGAAGTTTTAAGGCAGCAAGTTTTGGCGAAAAAGCAATGCAAGAGATATGTGATTGAAGGTGATATGTGTAGAAGAAAGGAGTAATTTGATGAGCGGGAAAAAGATTGCAGAATAAAGTTCAGTTTTTAAGAATAAGTTCAAGCTGATTTGAAGTTAGGTCAGTGCCTCTCTTTTCAGTTTTTGGTTCTGGGTCAATGCTCAAGTGGGAGTTGATGCTCATTTTTGTAAAAAGAAGATTGGTGTCTTATGTGTGTTGGTGCCTACATGTTTGTAAGAAAATTAATAAAAGCAATATTTTGTCGTGGTTTTTTCCCAGAAGGGTTTTCCACGTAATTCTTGTGTTCTTCTTGCATGTATGGTTATTGATGTTTTGAAGCTGTGGTTTTTAATTTGAAAAAGTTTTAAAGTTATTCTTATACAGATTCATCCTCCACACACCCCCCCCTCTCAGTATAAGCATGCTCTCTTCATCTTTATTATCTTACATTCATTCATATATCAGTATAAGTACATCTATTTCATATATCATGTTTTACTCTTTATCGAGCAGTACTAGAGTATTATGTAATGGTGAAAATTGCAACTTGAAATTTTGACATTACAAATTTTAACCATTTTAGCACTCATTCTCGTAGTATGTTTCTAGCACTCATTTCAACCCATCCTTAGCCTCTTCCTTGGTTCAAATGCCAAGTGTGTTGTGTGTTGATGTTTATTTGTTGGGAATTTAACATTTGTATGTTTACTTTATTTATTGTAACCCTTTTATGACATTTTTGTTCTAATATTGCAATACTAAATTGCACTTGCATGGATGTCTATGGAGTTGTGCTTTCATCCCAAAACAATAGAATTGTACGAATATTGTTCACCTAGAATAGTGAACTTTCGGCTTACCTTGATTTTGTTACCACCATTCACCTACCTTCTATTGGATTTGAACAAAATTCCATAACTCCCTTACTAGGAAAAGCAATTAGATGAGGGTGAATTGAAAAAATAGGTAAAATGCATTCTCTTGAACAAGCTCTCATGCATTTTTTGATCGGTTTTGCTCTTGGCTTTCTACATTGTTTACAAGCTAGAAAAAACTTCAATCTAAAGAAAAACCTCATGAACAATGATAAAAAATTCAAGATTATTGAGGTTTTCTTGGTCCAATCCACCTTCCTGCCATCATCCCATAGACACTAGACATTCCTCTATTCCCAAAGGCAAAACCAATAAACCTCCCAAACATCAATGTCATTCACAGCTTTGTTATAACTTCTCTTGTTCCACTTACAAGTGTCCCTGACCCTTCATTTCTTAATAACCTTAAGCCATCCACCCTCATCATTGTTCTCCCTCCTCCACTACAAAGAAAACAAAAACTCAAATACTACCCCACCACACCACACCACCAGCCCTAACCAAAGTTCATGATTTCTTTGGATACTTCAACATCCCTAATATCCCCCTCTTCCTCAGGAGTTCATGGATTCTCTTCCACAATCCTCTAATCCAAGGGCCATAATTACTATTGACATTCCAATGGATTTTAGGCCTATGGATTCATCTCTACCAAAGCTGGCAGCCTATTTAATGATGAGTATATCTTTAGCTCAGTTGTAGATACTCCCTCTCTATCAGCAAAATTCACATCTTTTGGGTATTCTAGAGGATAATGAATTTTCTACATCTCCAAAATGCCCACATTCTCTTTTTGTTATTATCTCTACCATGCCACATCTTCTAAATCCTACATGAGCTGATAGTCTCAAGTGTCTAGATGACCATGATTAGAAAGTGCCATTTTTTGGACAAGGAATTTGATGAGTAGGCATTTCTACTTCATTCCATGCATATATACATGTGTGTGTTCAGTTGAGATTATATATGTGATTGCTTATTGTATGTTAGTGTGTTTGTATTTTCCTATGCCTGTGTATGTATATGTTTATTTAATACCCCTAGAGGACCCATGGTGCTCTTGTAAAAACATGGATACAAGAGGAACACCATGTCGTGCCCTTCTTCTATTTGTCTCTTACCTTCTTCCCATGTATAGTGCCTACACAAATTTTGGAGACTACACAAAGTATAAAGATATTTTGATCTCCTTTATACTGACACAATATATGACAATTGTGTGCCATTTTCCCTTTTTAGTTTTCCTTAGCTTCCTTAGGGTCAATGAAAAGTATTCTATTGTTGTCCATAAAAAATCATGTTGACCCAACTGGAAATGCTTTTGACTTTTTAATCTCTGCTTGTCACATACATTCATCCTTCGTGATCATACTTCTATATGCCTTGGGGAATAGTGACAATTCATCTACATATATCTTATCAATTACAAACATATACCGACTCCAAGGCACACAAATCCCTTTGTGTGATCTTTGTAATGTTGCTATGTTACATGTGGCATTGCCTTACTTCCCTATATGTCATTCCTTGGACATGATATCAGGTGTACCATGCATTTTAGTAATTTGTATATTTCTTGGGCAAACTATTATTTGACCTTGGGGGCACACAATATATCAAGTGTATTTCTTGAGTCTTTTTTTTTCCCTTTTCGACCTTAAAATTAATTGCATACACTTGATTTATGCAATTATTTAAGGGAGGGCATATATCCACATCCATCACTTACACACTTTTGAGATGCTTCCAAAGCATCAGCAACATGTAGTTACAAGTACAAAGAATGCTTGGACACAGCCGCACTTATCAAAATTACCTAGCAACATAATGCACCAGTACATGTAATCCCTAGTATGAGTGTATGGATCACCTAGCAACAAAGCACACTAACAAATGTGAGTCATGATGTTATTATATGATTCCTCACAATAGAGTACACTATACCAAGATCATATCGAGGCTTTCTTGACAACAAAGCATGTTAAGATTGTGTCCTTTTATTTTCTAGCAACAAAGCATGCTAGATAAGCTTACCATTTGAGTTGATTGTATTATACTCAAGTATGTCTCTAGATTTGGAATTGGAGTGCACCAGGCACTATCATCCTAGGACAGGCACCATTAAAACCATCCATGGGCATGAGCTTGTGAATCATATTCACAAGCTTTTTAGGGTCATGTTGACACTCCAAGAAGCTATTGTTGAGGTGATACTTGAGTACTCAATGCATACCTTCAATTTCAAGGTCAATGATAACTGTTAGTTGATCCACAAAATTTGGATCTTGATGCAAAAGAAAAATCATTCTAAGATTGAGCTATCCAAATGCACCAAACTCAAAGAAGAATACAAATATACCATCATGCTCTTGAGTGAAATTTCCAGAGAACCAAATGCTAATTTTTTCAAAGCTGCGGATATTTTTTCTTCATGAAGCAGAGCTTTCACACTGAAAATTTAGATAGACACAAATAAGAAATGACTCAATTCATCAACAACTAATAAGGGTTACAGAGAAAAGGTCATTCTATGTGACTTTTACTTCTTGTATACACTTCTATAATCAATAGACAGAGATTTAAGTGATCAATAAATAGAGTGATGGCTCTAGAAATCAAAAAATTGATCAAGCAAAACACTCTAGTGTACCAGTGCTACCCAAGCTTTATCAAGAGATCTACGAGAGAAATTTTGGAATGTTAAATGAAGGCATCATCTTCCAAGTTGTCTTTGATCTACAGCAGAATCAAGATTTTCATATCTCTAAAGAAGGCATGAAGTCCAACAAAATGGTGGGCTAGTTGGTAAATTAAGAATTAAGCATACACATATTTGAGCTTTCAATTTCAAAGGAAAACCATATTGATTGCCCCATCATGTGCCTGATTTCCTTGTGGAATTTGCTCATCAAATGCTAGAGGTACACAAAGTCTTCAAAAAGCTACACAAGAGAAGATGACCCATTAGATATCCTATCCAAATTGGTCACTCTGCATGTAAAGAGAAAGCAATGGCAGCAGACTTGAGCATGGATCTCCTTCACTTTATCTTTTTCCTGCAGTGTGCAAACATCATTATGATCCAAGCGGAAAGATAAACTGGCCAGTGTCTAAGTTCCTGTGAGGTTGTAATGTCCCCTTTCTAGTGGAAGCAGTTAAACCGGATTCTTGCGTTCAAAGTGTTTCTCAAAGAAACATTAGAAACGTTAGAGATTAATGAATTTCAGTAATAACTTCTAATAAGATCGAAGATGGTATAAATATTTCGTTCTTGTCAAAGGTTTATTCATTTCTTCCTTATCACTTTATGATTCTAAATCATATATTTCATAAATACACTAGAGTAGATATTGATCATTTTTCAAGATCCCATAGATGGAATTCTGTTATACCACTTATCAATATAGTGAACGAATAAAGTTATTATTACTTATAAATCTTAATAATTGCTACAAGCATCATTATTGCATAATCGCATATAAGACATATATCTATATACATACATATAAATATCTAAACTATAATCATTACTAATTATTTATATGTATTTATTTCATATATATACTCTATATATATATATATATATATTTATTTATTTATTTATAAATTAACAATCATATTTAAACTTACCCAATATAACACACCTCTGATTTCTGACTGTCAGTTTGCTGACAGTGATTTCAACATATATCTATCTTTATTCCACATATGATGATAGTTTCCTCCAGCGGTGAGGAGTTTGTCTTCCTTTCCATTCGATTGATTATGAATATAAATAATCCTTAACCAGATACGGTTTCATATATTCTATTACGCCGGTTGTGTTCTCTTTTAATTCACGTTGCTTCTCTATTTCTCCCTTTAGACTTGCATTGACTTTATACATGTGAAGTGAAGATGTCTCAGACTTATGCTACTAATTTATGCGTCCCTTCTTAGCTATTGCAGGCTCTCTTTAAAGCACTCGGGTCTGATGTGATCATACATATACTTCTGAGAACGTTCCCTATTTACTTTACTATTATCGGATTGCAGAGATACGTTTTCTTTCTTCTTCATTCAACGTCTTTGTTCATTTCTCCCCCGATTCTCCTCCATTTGTTCCATAAACTCCATGTTTTATATCCTCCCTTAGAATATGACGAGATATTTCCCTTTTTTTTGACTCATTGATGACGTAGTGTTCTCCACCCATGTCTTCTTGTTCTGCATCTACTCTTAAAATCGCGTCTTCTTCTTGCTCCAGCCGGATACTTTGATGTGACAGATTAATATTAGATGTCGCTAAATGTAATCCTTAGATAGGCTACGATGGTTGATTAATTTCTTTATTCCAGATTTGGAATTCTCCGGGCGGATTAGGATAGGTGACGTGTTTCCAGATCTAGTGGCTATTTTGATGATTCTCCGTTCCCACTCCTGAAGACTCCCTTTATAGCTTATGCTGGGACGTGTCTTTTCCCTTCAGCGTTGTTTCTTTGCTTGGAATCGTCACCACCTGGGTCGTCCCCTTCCCTTTGACCGTTCCTTAATAAAATTCGATTGTTTGGGCTTGAGCGCTTATGTTAGGAATTACTAAATATTTAAGTCTTTCTTTTGTTTGATTTGTTTTTATATATTATATTTTACATTTTATTTATTCTTTGATCTTTTCCTTCTTATTTTATATGTTATATTCGCTTTTATTTACAACTGCCAATAAAATATAGATTATTATTTGATGATGTTATAATCAAACTCACTGATAAGATATTGGTTATTTTATAATACTTGTTTATGATAATAGCCTAATTGTTAATAATATAATTATAATATTATCTTATATTTAAATGGAAATTGCTTGTATTTTAGATTTTTGATCATATTAGATGCTACCATTTCAGGGGACATGACAGTCCTCCCCACTCAAGATTGCTTGTCCTCAAGCAATCATAAAACATCCTTCACCACAATAGTTACAACTCCTCACTCAAGAAGCACTTGACAAAGAAAATTTCAACTAATCTTTCAAGTTGAAGTCACTATTGAGTAATCTTTATTTGAAAACACATCCAGAAAGAAATACTTAATGAAGCATTTAGTATAGCATGAGACATATGCATGTTGCTAAAACTACAGTCCGAGCATGCAAGTTATTCATGAGAGAAACACTTATATAAACACTCACGAGATTAAACTCATTAGCTGTATGGCCACATACATAGGAATACACGCAATGCTGGAATTC
Source organism: Sequoia sempervirens (assembly GCA_007258455.2). Taxonomy (NCBI): domain Eukaryota; kingdom Viridiplantae; phylum Streptophyta; class Pinopsida; order Cupressales; family Cupressaceae; genus Sequoia; species Sequoia sempervirens. The sequence goes on from VDFB02327153.1 coordinate 6,983, forward strand.
ATGTAAGGAACAAGCACGAGATATGACATGAATCACATATTGGAGTACACATCAGGTATGAGGAAATTATTTCAGACATGCAACAAACATACAAGAGGTACATATAATCACTCATGTTGAATTCATACCATGCATGGAGCAAATTGGCATACATGAAACAAACACAAGGTAGGCACATAAGATATTGAAGCTACAATCACATTAGGAATGAGGTATGGGAAAACATACATAAGACACATTACAAAGCCCATTCAAGGTATCAAGAAGGTACTCGTGTATGAAGAATCTTGAAAAACATGAATTAATCACACATAAAGCTTTCATGAAGCAATCATATATAGCAAAACACATATACAAGTAAGGTATGTTAATACACTGCAAATACACTGAAAGAAGTATTTATGTTCAATCAAGAGTATTCATTCAAGGAACATACATAACAAAATTATACACATGCAGTAAGCATATTAGGTATAAAACAAGCACGTTGGACATGAGTCACACTCATAAGATATGAATCATATATTTGAATACACTTAAGCAGTAAGGATGGAATACAGATCTGAATACATAAGGCACGAAGTATTCATGAAGTGTACACTTTTATATAGAGAGCATGAGGTATGCTTGTCAATCACAAGTAGACATGTTGAAAACACACTAGTCATGAAAGACACATTAGAAAGTTATCCACTGAGCAGTCATGTCAAATATGCATACAAGGTACAAGCATGGAGCAAACATGAACACATGTAAGAGCATAATCACAAATTACACATGAAATACAAGAAATACATTTATAAATACATGGAATAAGACACTCAATATGAGGCAAATTCTCATAGGAGCAACGAGCAATAAATTACACACAAGGCATCTAAATCATGTAATTATATGTAGAGCACATAAACTCAATTAAGGTATGCAATGCATAAATACTCATAAGGTAGGAAGCAATACTCAAACAGGAAGCATTCAAATAAGGTACATAGTAGTACGCAAAGTAATTGCAGATCATAGGAAACAATTAAAAGACATTAATCCTGAAAACAAAAATATACTTCATAAGAATACTAAATTGTAGGGCACAAATTCAAACACAATTAAAATCAAGGTAGCCTTTCTTATTATTGCTTCTTGCAAATTACATGTAACAGTGCATTCAAACATGGGGACACATATCAATTAAGAAGTAGATGAAGCATGAAGTATTCATATTAGCACACATAAACATATGTAGGAATTACACACATGGAGTGAGAAGCATTTACTCATTCATTAAGACATGAATATGTCGAGCATTCAAGTACACTCAAATTCATTTCTAGGCGTGGAATATAAGCATATCATGCATTCAATAAATGGAAAATACACAATATGAAGCATCCATTTAAATATACGAAAAGCATAAAATGATCCTACATATAGAACACAGGTATAAGAATGCTCATAGACACACTCAGCAAATACAAACAAACACATAAGGCATGAATTACACAAACACAAGCATACACTTAAGAATGGAGTAGTCATGTATAAGAGTACATCAGTCATGAAGTGAACAAGTAAGATGCTATCCAAGAAACAAAATAACATAAGTTTCGTAAAACATGAAGTATATGCACGAGTGCAAGAAGTCACAAAGCATACGTATGAATACGTATAAGTTGCAATATATACACTTGAATATAAGTTACTGCAAATACCATGTCATATACACCCAATACATAGTCGCGAAGGACACACTTGAATTCAAGGTCACAAAGTATACAAAGTCAGATGGTATACACTTGAATACAAATACATCTTGAATTTAGGTACAATCCATCAAATATGCACTCAAATATAAATACAAGATCATATACACTCAAATATCGTCACAAGTCAATTCAAATACACATACAAATACACTCAAATACAATCACACACGCATGAAATATACTATCAGACAGTTGGGGAAGGGGATTCGATGCATCCCATACTACACCGTGGACCCCTCCACAATCCCAAGGTCATCTAGTATATACGCTAATGAGGTACAATCATAAAAATACTAACTTGAAAGATATTAATCAAACATAATGAAATCATGAAAACCATTCTTATCATTTTAATCACTGGTAAATCATATGTAGTCATGCATTCATCCTATAAATTTCTAAGCAACTAAATAGATATTAAAACACCCAAGTTATCATTTCTTTGATCATCCAATTCCCAAATGGGGCAGAGTGGATCACACACAAGGATAATGTTCCCCCTTTTTGGATATTTAAGAAATGACCTATGAAATTCAATATTTCATAAATTAAGAACTGTAACCAGAGTACACATTTATTTGATTGAATAGATTAAGTATTTGTAGAACATTTTCAAATTATTACTCCTTTGCTCCAACATTCATAGGTGAAGGGGAAGTGAATACACAAGAGAGTGCCCTTAGTGATAACCTTCTCAGCCCGAGAGCGGCCAACAAACGCCCGTTGTAATGACCCTCTCGGCCCCCGGTGACAGACCGCAGTCCGTCTACAGAAGGTGGCCTACCTTGAAGGGATCCTAGTCATCTGCACTCCTCAATGTATATTCAATTCCCTGCCCTTATGACTGAAAGAGAGGGAGTCCTCAATTTGATGATATTACATATATACATTGCAAACTCTACTCTATTCCTCATTTAAGATTACATGAGATAACTACAGCCAATATCATTTATGCTAAGTACGATATTGGTCCCTTAACATCTATATTATATGCATTAGTCCTTAAATCTATTCATCGCCGATCCCTTGTCAATTATCTATAACACGTTTAACAAATATTGTTTTACAACTATAAAGGTATTGTTGATTAGGGCTATGGAAATACGCACCTAAAACTTACCACTTTGAGCTGTAGAAACCTTCATCAAACGATGTCACCTTCTTATACTATGTTTTAATAGAATGATAGATCATCATAACATTGTTAGTTGTCCAATTCAAAATAACATATTAGCAATACTATAATAGTAATATGCATTCCCAAAATAAATTACATCCATTAGACAAGTGTTATTATACATAAGTTGTATTTATCAATTGCCTATTATCTACTCATCAGTTCACATATATTTAGGTATATTTATTAATGATATTTAGATATGCCTATTCATCAGTGATTTAATTTTCTTATTTATCTGCCAAAATAATGTCATTGTTTTTTATAATTATATAAGGGATGTGACCCATACCTGATCTGCAATAGAGCATACCTTTTTCTTGGTCAGTTTGCATACATGATTTGCACAGGATGGCAGGAAAGTTGCTCTGATACCACTTAATGACCCCCCCTGACGCACAGTTAAACCGGATTCTTTGCGTTCAAAGTGTTTCTCAAAAAACATTAGAAACGTTAGAGATTAATGAATTTCAGTAATAACTTCTAATAAGATCGAAGATGGTATAAATATTTCGTTCTTGTCAAAGGTTTATTCATTTCTTCCTTATCACTTTATGATTCTAAATCATATATTTCATAAATACACTAGAGTAGATATTGATCATTTTTCAAGATCCCATAGATGGAATTCTGTTATACCACTTATCAATATAGTGAACGAATAAAGTTATTATTACTTATAAATCTTAATAATTGCTACAAGCATCATTATTGCATAATCGCATATAAGACATATATCTATATACATACATATAAATATCTAAACTATAATCATTACTAATTATTTATATGTATTTATTTCATATATATACTCTATATATATATATATATATATTTTATTTATTTATTTATAAATTAACAATCATATTTAAACTTACCCAATATAACACACCTCTGATTTCTGACTGTCAGTTTGCTGACAGTGATTTCAACATATATCTATCTTTATTCCACATATGATGATAGTTTCCTCCAGCGGTGAGGAGTTTGTCTTCCTTTCCATTCGATTGATTATGAATATAAATAATCCTTAACCAGATACGGTTTCATATATTCTATTACGCCGGTTGTGTTCTCTTTTAATTCACGTTGCTTCTCTATTTCTCCCTTTAGACTTGCATTGACTTTATACATGTGAAGTGAAGATGTCTCAGACTTATGCTACTAATTTATGCGTCCCTTCTTAGCTATTGCAGGCTCTCTTTAAAGCACTCGGGTCTGATGTGATCTTACATATACTTCTGAGAACGTTCCCTATTTACTTTACTATTATCGGATTGCAGAGATACGTTTTCTTTCTTCTTCATTCAACGTCTTTGTTCATTTCTCCCCCGATTCTCCTCCATTTGTTCCATAAACTCCATGTTTTATATCCTCCCTTAGAATATGACGAGATATTTCCCTTTTTTTTGACTCATTGATGACGTAGTGTTCTCCACCCATGTCTTCTTGTTCTGCATCTACTCTTAAAATCGCGTCTTCTTCTTGCTCCAGCCGGATACTTTGATGTGACAGATTAATATTAGATGTCGCTAAATGTAATCCTTAGATAGGCTACGATGGTTGATTAATTTCTTTATTCCAGATTTGGAATTCTCCGGGCGGATTAGGATAGGTGACGTGTTTCCAGATCTAGTGGCTATTTTGATGATTCTCCGTTCCCACTCCTGAAGACTCCCTTTATAGCTTATGCTGGGACGTGTCTTTTCCCTTCAGCGTTGTTTCTTTGCTTGGAATCGTCACCACCTGGGTCGTCCCCTTCCCTTTGACCGTTCCTTAATAAAATTCGATTGTTTGGGCTTGAGCGCTTATGTTAGGAATTACTAAATATTTAAGTCTTTCTTTTGTTTGATTTGTTTTTATATATTATATTTTACATTTTATTTATTCTTTGATCTTTTCCTTCTTATTTTATATGTTATATTCGCTTTTATTTACAACTGCCAATAAAATATAGATTATTATTTGATGATGTTATAATCAAACTCACTGATAAGATATTGGTTATTTTATAATACTTGTTTATGATAATGGCCTAATTGTTAATAATATAATTATAATATTATCTTATATTTAAATGGAAATTGCTTGTATTTTAGATTTTTGATCATATTAGATGTTACCACATGACAGAGGTAGTTTCAAACATGAGTGATGGTAAACATCTGCAACTAGTGGCATGAATGAAGGTAACCCATTTGATTATGTCGGCCTGCTGCACATTTGCATGGTCATCACTGACCAGCTCTATCAACTGAAATAGAATTGATGTGAGAATCCCTTCTCCTCATGATTGCAAAATAACCAAAGAGTTCATTGATTCAACATGGCACAAAAGAGGATCCCAATCAATCTTGTCCCAAGGTACTTGATAAATCCTTCCAAGGAGCAACTAGGGTTTAATTTACAAAAGTAGCAAGAGGAAGTGGCAGCAGATATACAACAAAGGTCATCCAATAATGAAGTGACCAAGGAACCTCTTCTTAATCAAATTGTGTGGTCCTTAAGAAACTACCTACCAAGGGTGGTAAAGGAGTAGGAGATGATGGCTATGACGATGATCCAAATCAAAGAAAGATCACAAGAACTCCTCCCAGTCCTTCTCACAATCCAAAGAAAATTAGATAGGAGGACAGAGAGAAAGAGTTTGTTACTAATGAAAATTCAGTCAAATGAATCAGCTATGCCAATTCCAAGGATAGGAAAAACTTCTCCATTGATTCTTGAAGGGTCAACTATCCCTAAGATTTGATCAAGATTTTGTTCAAGCCATGTTGAAAAGAAGAGAGCAATTCCCTTAGTTCGACCCAAACTTCTTAGACATAATACAGTCAAGTCATGAAGCACCTAAGGAAAAACCCATAACACAAATCAGATTTGATGCTCCCATGGTCAAATGATGATCAACACAGCTATGCCTTATGGAGAAGTGAGCTTGGATAAGGTGAGATTTGAAAATTTTAAAGTTCAATGCCATGCTTTCCTAAAAACCAATCAGCAAGACATTCCACATATGGCTAGCACACAGTGGAATTCAACAAGCACGCTTCAAGAGGTTACTCCAGAAAGTGACTTGTCTCTAGGCAGAAAAAGGAGCTTTGATTGAATACATCAGCAGCATTTGTGCATTGAGTGTGAGTATTCAGGCATCTGTTGCTGTGAAAACTCCTCCTGCATCCAGTGAACACCATCATAAACTCACCCATGTGAGTGGGTGGGCTATAGAGCAGCATACAAAGGGTGTATCTCTGATAATCTTCAGCTTGCTCAGTAATTGCTCCCATCTCTATAGGATGCAACCCAGACTTCACACAAAAGCAATCAAAGGTAATCTATATGCATCAGGAATTTCTCCATACCCTAGAATGATGGATACAAGTGAGAGACTCTCTAAGGTAGATAGCGAATTCCCATGACTGCATCTTTGATGATACCAAGATGGGAATCAGTCTTAAAGCAGCATTGGAGTGGTTCTCACTCTTGAGCATTGTTGCAATGTGCTTGAAGGATCTTGTCAACTTTTCACCACCCTCACCAAGGAAGTTCATTAAATTTTGAGTGAGGTCACCTTGATGTTTCAACCCTATGGCACAATGTTTCCCAAGGATGATTCAAGAAATACCTTTCCATCATAAAATCATAAGAACTCCATCTTCTTTCAGATGAGCAATAGCGTTACAAGATTTGCATGCCTTCTATCAGATGCTATCATTGACAAAGCATCATAAAAGAGACATGTGACCTCTCTGCCAACACTGTCACTCTCATAATCATGTGAACTCTAGAAGCATATTTAATTTTATAGAAAAACATAGGAGAATGATCAACAACAAGAGCAAGGAAAAAACAATTTGAAATGTTATTGCAAATCTTATTTATATGTGTTTGTTATCAATTTCTGATTGTTATAGAAGTAGCACTAAGAGTAGGATAAACTGTCTACAACAAAATTCATACTAGGATAATATAGTCACATTAAAAACAAGCAATGCAGACAAATATTTAGTGTCACCATAAATAGCATTCATCATTAAGTGGTACCTCATTTAGATTGAAAACAACTAAATCAAATTGTTTAATAGAAAAAATGATAGGGAAAATCAAATAGCTTACCATCAAATAGCTTACCATATGATATGGACTAGATAGAATAAGATCTTCTTCTTGGTTGTTATCTCCATATATTCCACTGTAAAAGGCATGATTGTAATGCTTATAATGCAAAATGCATTTCAAAACTCAAATAGTAACCCTAAAATGGTGTTAAAGATCAGCAAAAAGTTATAATGGTTAGCACACTAGTCATCTCATCAAATATTTACACATTTATCCAATGTCTATCTCCTAGAAAAGAAATTGTAACATTTTATTAAAGAAACTATTCTTATCCACCTATTAGCCACCATCCGAAGTTGTCTAAATGGCCATATGTATACTCTTTCCATGCACATTTGTATTATCTGATAATTGTGTTCATCTTTATATGAGCCATCCTTGAAAACAATGGCTCCCTTCCAAAATAATAGTAAAACTAAATTCTTGATTCAAAAATATCAGTAACCTCTAGAAAAAACATCAAGCTTAACACAACCTAGATATAGTGTTGTTCAAAGCCAAAACCTAAACCTACAATGAGTATAAACATACAGGTCCAAAAAAATTATCATTAAATTGTATAGTCCCTTTGAGTTATGGGACCTAAAAAACCATACATTATGTTATTCAATATTTCATCCTTGGTGATATGAACCTATCATTTTGCTTGCCAATCCTGTTGAACTACAATGCATGAAATCAGATGATACAATGGCAGAAAGAAAAAGAAACAAAATATATATATATGGAGAGTTTTAAGAGCAGCTTCTTAATTTAAATACTTTCATTTAACTTTGTAAAGGTACCATAAGGGCCTTTACAAATAATAATAGAGATCAGAGAAAATACACATACACAAGCCTTGTTCTCTTTCCTAACCAACATAAACTAAATGTAACCTTTGATTAAGATGGCCCAGCTAACTGACAGCTGGTGCCATATCAACCTTTAAATTCCTTACAAGCACATGACTGTCATTTTATTGAATAGGTAAAATAATGGTTGATATGTGTCCATGTAATGTAAGACTCCTGATTTTTTTTCCGAGTTTTCTGATTGGTGATTGTGTTTTGTTTGAAAGTGTTTTTGCATTGAGTTTCATTTGCCATTCATTGTTTCAAGATTGCATAAACATAAATAACATAAAGTACAGAAAATAAAGTGAACTTGCTTGCACTATGATGAGATCAGCATATATTACTCTAATATCATAACAGAAAATTTCTGACCTTTTACAAGCATATATCAGTCTCAGAAATAAACGTTTCAGACCTGGAAAACTGTGCAAACAGCAACAAAGGTATCTCACAACTTGCAATGATCAATGTCACTGAGATTAGCAGCAAACCCCCTACTTTCCAACGCCAAAAAACAATGATTTCAGACCTCCATAAATGCTCAGATTGGCCTATACAACAGCAGACACAATCTGGAAATTACCCCACAAACTAGCGCCTAGATGAAAGAGGGTGACTAGCTTTATAAAACCAGTTTTTGCTCAGAAAATTCAAACCAACACATGATTGGAGACGCCTTAATGAGAGCTTCCTTTAGAACCAATACCCACGATGAGATACCCAGTCATTTGAGAGATACATGCAAATAACCATAATCAGACCCAGTTACCAGAAAGTCCAGAAATCGCTGAACCACTTCAAAACACTCTGAAAATCACACCAAAAAGAAGCTACGCTACCACAAACCAAAACCCAACTGTCCACACATAAAAAATACTCAAATATCTTCATCATGTTTGACTGAGACTGCAACAATGAAGCTCTGAAAGTGATCCCTGGGTAGAACCACACCTCAACCAGCTAGGGTAGGTATTGCACTACCAAAACCAGCTCCTCAATGCCAAGGGTTTTCGTCCTCAACACCTATTTATAGACCTCTGGAATGATTCCAGCAGCATCTCCTTATGCAACCATTTTCAACATATTGAAATAAGGCTTCAAAATGAGTTTATAAAGTCTCAACAAGAGATTAGGGTGACCAGCTTAGAGAAACCCTAATACTCCACTAAAAACCCATGCCTTTTTCCCCTTTTCTTTTGTTTTATTTTAATTAACTCATACTTAGCCTCTAGGCATCCCCCTCTTATTTAGCCTTCAAAAGCGATTCTGATTCTTTTAAAACAACCTTAAGTCAATGCACTAAGGTACAAAAACATGTCCCCTCCGACCCTTAACTTAAAGTTATAACTTTATTAAATTCACTTTCAAGAGAGGAAATACAATATTAAAATAATCAAACCTTACCAACCCAACGCCTCAACTGACATAACAGTACTGAAAGTAGCCTGACCAAGTTCAGCTTCCCAAAATAGACTTACTATTTTTAGTAAGTACTAAAAAATAGTAAAAACACCAGAGACTCAAGCTAGTATGAAAACTGATATGCCAAATGACTTACTGTAAACAGTTAGTAATGGACTGGTCCCCTGCTAAAAATAGAAAGTCCCCCTGAAACTTCGAAAACCCAACAGAAAGGATTGGAACTAAGTTCCCTTACCAATTTTGTTTAGCCTACAGGAACTCTAGAATAGGCTAAAGGATAAACACCACTCAGAGGCTAGAAGGGGACATTACAATCCACTACCCTAAACCAAAAACAAACTACCCAGTTATGCCAAAAGAGCACATAGTGCCAAATTATATGGCAACACTGTTCAAACTTTTACTTTTCATAATTGACTGCCTGACAAAAAATACTACATAGACCATACACATCATTAATTTGGCCTTTTAAGCTTTGCAATAACATCTGTGACTATACAATTGAATGAGCTTTTACATTATATAAAAAAGAAGCTATAATATATATTAAACTTTCAAGTCATACCAATCCCGTTAGTTTACCGATAGGTGGAATTAAACCCCCTAACCCTTCATTATCATCAACTTGCCCTCCTTGAGCATACTCACACTCTAGCTATGTAGTTTGATAAGGTATAGAGCTCTCTCAACTCCACCCTTCAACATGATAGAACTATTACAAATTTCTAATGGATCCATTGGTTCCAACTAAGCAGACTAAAATTGATATTTGTACCATTGTCCATCCTCAATGGACTTTTCTCATGGGTTATCTATTCATTAGGGAAAACCCCTATGTGACATAGCTCATAGGGGTATTGACACAAAAATTAAGGCTGGACATAGATTGATGATTGTATTGACGTCATTCGACATATATGTGCTAGACAAAGAAGATCAAATTGGATGGAGTCCTAAATTCATGAGTAAAATATCCCAAACCATATTGGTGAAACAAATGCAAAGAGAGGTCTGCCCTTCTAAACGTAGTTTGGTGACTGTCTTCTTCCAAGATTAAGGTAGAAATTTAAAAGATCAACTAAAATGGTAACATTTAGCTGTGAAGAAAATTGGCAGAGTGTAACCAAGTCATGTAGGATATATAATTGACAAGCATGGGGCAATTCAAAATAAACAACTTCAAGGACAAAACTAAAGTATGACATCAAACTCTAGTAGATATGCAGGAGCAATGACTGAATGTGAAGAAAATAAACACACGGTGCAGTGAGATCAACATGCAATCCCTCAATTTTTTTGGAATAGATAATAAAAATTAATAGCTCTCACTCAATACACCTCAAAGATAATGTTGACTGTTTACAACATAGTAAAACAAAACTTAACCAAGATAAACATATAATCCCTCAATTTTTCGGAATAGCTGATAAACCCTAACAGCTCTCGCTCAATAGACAGATGTACCAACCTATCTCAAAGATGATGTTGAACTTTTACAATATTGTTAAATAACTACGATATAGCCTATACAGTAGAACTGCTGTCTCGCATGAATGTACATGAGTAATATCCCATTAAATTGTTGGATAAACAAATAGAAGAAACAACTTAGGAGAATTCGCCATTTGTAAGGGAAAATGAACTTGTATAGGGCAACACATCTATCAAAGGGGGCAGCCCCATGCTGGCCAAAGGTAGTCCACTATATAAGGAACCAATCAGTGTAGCCTTGAACTTTCATATTACTGGAGGACAGTCAGAGACCAGAGATACAAAATGAAATGTAAAACAAAATGAAACGAGGGAATAATATCATCATTCATGATTCTCATGTTACCATGATATCATAGGTCTTTGTGACATTATTGTTTTATTAAATTATAAATTTAGAAAAATCTAATCCTAGCCCATCTTATTAGCAATAAACATGGTATTTATTTTAATAGTACAATTGGCAGTGTTGACCAGTGCTACATCTGCCATTAAATTGTTCATTTAAGGCCTATAGATTATAAATACCATGATACGACCCTCATTTATGCCCATTCGACTATCTTATCTCTGATCGCACCAATGGGCAATGGGACAAACAAGGGGTTTTTGGATGAAAAATAATTGCTTAACTGGACACCTGAACAGTTTGACCAAAAAGGTGTAATATGTTGGACTTGTCTACCAATTTTGACCGTAACTAGATTACCCACAATTACCCACTTTCCAATGAGTGACTTGTTGGGGAATGATTGCTAACACCAAACTATATTTTCTTTTAGAACTCTATCCAATGAATCCAATTTTCATTGCCTTCACGAAATTGATTTTTACATAAAATCTCGCAACTGACATTTAATCATTAGCACTGGATAAACTTAAGGGGAAAAATTACATTTAAATTTCTGGAGTTTGTGCCACCTCCAATGTAAGCAAAAGTTAGAATCCATGCCACAAAAAGGATAAAATTAAGGTTCTTCTTGAGCCATGCTTTCATTAACAACCACTAAGCCTAGCCACCCCCCAAACACTCAGAAGGTAACATGTAACCAACTTCAAGTGTCCTAGGAGCTTAGCGAGCAAATTTTCTCCCTTTCTTCCCTCATTGTAGTAATGCTTAAACCAAATCTAATCTAGGTCTTAAACGAAAGGGGCCTCCTCTATGATACTCTGATGTTGCCAACAAGATATAGCCTTAGAACTCATGTTCTCAATGATAAGTAAAGAGTCCCCTAAAACTTCAGGGACTCTGAAATTGTTGCTTGAGGCAATCTTCAATTCTTGAACTAGATCTAGCTTCTGCCTCAATGCTAGTTGCAGAAGACTGCAATCAGCATAGACAAATGGAAAGTTACACTTATGATACCTCAAGAAGTCACCTACCTCAGTGATCGTCAGGTGGACTGCCATCAAATCAGTTCAACTCTGCCTTGCATAAGGCAGTCTGCCTTATACCATCCCTAGAAATGTGATCCACTCAAACATGTGGTGGCAGGGGGCTGCAAAACCTTCTAGTTGACCTTTAAGGTACATATACATTTGATATATGCCCAATACTAACACAGTATTACATTTTGTACTGTTTGAATCTTAAGGATAACAAGTAACTTTTAAGGGTATAAAGACTTCCTCTACTCTAGATGGAAAATCTTTGGTGCATTGTCTCTCTTTTTCCATGAATCTGCAAATAACAGACAAATAATTATTCTTGTCTATTCAAAGTTCCATGTAGCACATTCAAAATCCATAAATTGTGCTAACCTTAGCACATAACACAATATTTAAGAAAATTTGTAGTGATAAACAATATTCAAAGATGATTAAAATACAATCATCTTGCTCCAACTAAATACTTGTAAAATACTGAATGAAATGTGTAAAAAGATTCTCTAAACAAACATCAAAGATGGACATAAGACTTACTTGGACATAATGTACACCATATATTTTTGTAGGAGAACTAACCAACTCAAAAACGGACTGTCCACTAGATTTCCTGAAGTTTGGCAATCTGGATGAACCATTTTTTGCATCTTGGAATCCCCATGTTCCTGCAAAATGGTACCCTGTCATAAGTATGAAAAAATTTGAGAGTTAAGTCTCTTCAACCATATACAAATTATTGGTAAAGGAGACTCTCAAATAATGGAGTTTGACTTAATAATGCACAACTGTGAAATTGTCATGTCCCCCGAAATTTGTAACACCAAGATATCAAAATACAACTAAATATCAAAATACAAATACAAAAAATTATTAAAATACAAATATATAATTATACATATCATGATAATATTATAATATTAATAATAACTTAACCGTTATTATCTACATCATGATTATCATAGACACTCATTATAATCACAAAATAAATATTTTAGAATAACCCATATTATAATAATAAAGCTGATAATAGCAAAAATATGTAAAAAATTATAAATATCATTCTAAGAAACCATAGTAGAAAACAAATACTAAATGAAATAAAAAGAATACCAAATATAATATACAAAATACTAAACAAATACAAAATATAATATACAAAGTAAAAAGGATGAATGACTCCCAAATAAACGATAGTTAGGAAAAAGCAATCAAACATTAAACTGATTCCCAAAAGACAGCACCAAAAGGCACGATTCAAGTCAAGACCTTGACCGGCCATAAAAAGAGGACAATATAATCCAAAAGATATCGATGGGTAGAAAAATGTGAGTAAGGTAAGAAGGGATCGTCGCTGTAGAAGAAAGGGAGCATTCTACAGATCGATGGACGGATGAGTGGAATTAAAGGAAGAATATAAGAGTATATTCTGTACTAAAGGAAACACCGGATCAGTAATAAGAGGCATATTCAGATCTATACAGATTGTGGTATGCTCTAATATAGTGATAGAATGTAATTATATATTTTAGCTATTGGTGAATATTATTTTATCATAGTTATTATATTTTGTTATTTGTAATTATTATTATTTCTGTGGTAGGCCTTATTGTCACTGCAATTATATATACATGTATTCATGCAATAGAATTATTGTAAGTCAAGTAAGAATAGTAATATACATATAGATTCTTGTATAGAATATATACATAATGATATATAAATATTTATTAGAAATAGAGATATAAAGGGATAACATATGAGAAGAAGAGGAGGATATATGGGGAATCAGAATTGTAAATAAAAGAATAAACAGAGGCTGCAATACATTCGGGTAAAAGTCAGATTTTATGGGCTGTGATCTGCTAAAGGTTAAAGGGAACCAATAGGCATAGCTATTAGTATTATTATGATATGCTTAGAATTTATAGAATAGATCATTAGATATATCTATTGTTATTTATAATCAGAATCTAAAGATTAAGATGCATATGTTATTATTTGCTTCTAGTTAATATATTCAGAATTTATTGAGTAGGGTAAATAGATGTGTTATTATTGTCTGTTTTCCCTATAATATATATATTGGGAAATTGATGGAGAGAAGAAGACACGAAGAGGTTACGCTGACAGGGAACACGGCTTGAAGTAATCAAATACAAAGCGACACTCTGAGGTAAGTATCTTCAGCTGTCTGAATAAGGTTGATAGTTATGTATTCAGGAAATACGATTGGCTACATACAGTGGTGGATTATGGTATAATGACTAACCCATATCTTATTAGATTAAATATCAGTGGTTGTTTATAAATATTCTAATATGTGATGAATTGTGAATTCAATAGCATAAGTGAATGATGTTATGACTTTGCTACTACAAGAATAGACTTTGGGCCAAAAATCTCTTTCGTAACGCTCGATGAGGATAGGGAGTGTGTGGAAAGGAAAAACGGGTAAATCCACCCAATGTTGGACGGAGCCCAAGACAGGTAACCAATCCTTGAGGGTGTCCAACTTGAGATGGTGCACGCACCCTTGGCACAGTAATTCTACCATCTCACGATGGTTAGGAAGAGGAATGAGGCGAAAATCTATTCCGATCAAGAGTAACAAGTCATGTCAGATTAGGTTAGTTATGCACTAGTTGATAATAATGCATTTCATTTGTCTTATTCTTGAAATGTGCAATCTGAAATGATCTAATTTAATACTGAACAAGGAATTTTGTGTGTGCATTTTATGTCCCTAATAAGGGGACATTACAGAAATAACAGATATAATGCTGGTGTCTAGATACTTTAAGCCTTGAGACATAGAAATCCCAAAAGAATAGGGGTACTTTCTTGTAAAAGAAATATTTGTGCGTGGGAATAGATATTGAAGGAAGAAACCTCACTTTACTAGAATATACCATGTACAATATTAGCAATTCTATAGCTGCGAGAAAGAGTGCCTGCTTTATAAGGAAACTTCAAACCCAGCTAATATCCAAATGAATTCACTATGTGATTAGAATCCCATGATTTAAAATATCTCAAAAATGTTTTCAAATTGTTAATAGGAACCAGTATTAACTCAAACTGCCCAGAATCAATGATCATAGGCATGTAATCAATTTTCATAGAGAGATAAAACCTTATTGAAAGATGCCAAACCTTAAACAGCAAGTATTTGTTTGGATATTGAGAACATACACACTCAGCACTAAGAATAGTTATCGATTTTCATTCACAGATCTGGTAACAAATAATGAATTGCAGAACACTAACCACAATGAGAAAGCTTCATTACATAATTCTAGAAATTACAGTAACAAGAGTGAATGTGTAACCAGACAATATGGACCAATCCCGATCAGAATATAATACCCAGATTTGTTTGTAGCAGTTCATACAATCAGAAAATAATGATTACTGGAAACATAAAAAATTAATGCCACAATGCACATACACTAAATACCAAGTTACTTCGGTAGCACCCCGGGAGATCTATATGTTACTGAAATCGATGAGTGCTCGACCCAACTATAGACGCACAGTAACAGCTCCAGGCGTCGGGACTTATCCTGCATAGTCTAGTGGCCGGCCTTTCAAGAGTTAGATGTTGTTGTGGTCCATGCAATTGCCGATGAGAAAGATGGTCGGCGCCCAAGGTGGCACCTTTGTCAAAGCTCAAGCTCTTGGTATGGATTTGAATGAAGCTTCCAACAACTTCCCTGGCGGTTTCCTAATCGGACTATGATCTACAGAATGATCTAAGGGTGGCACAAGCTTAAAGCTCCGCCACCACTCAATCATTAGACTCGCTCCACGTCCAAGTCGCTTCCAGGGATCGATTTCAAGTACCAAGCAAATATCAAAGTAAGGAATAGTATGCTCAAGGTAAGGAGGAGAAATTGCAATCACCGGTGAGGTTTTTGTCTCACCTAGCGACCAGACTGCATGAGGTTTCCGTCTCAATCAACCTTCAATTCGATTCCTCTTCCATCCATGATAATCCTCAACGAACAAAGACTTCACATATACACTATCAAAGGTGCCTTTCAAATGGTCGGCCAAAATCTAGAATTATTAAATTTAAATGTTATTTTAATAATTTAAATTTAATATTATTTTTAAATATTTAAATTCACCCTAGTGTTAATAAACACTGTTTTCCTGCCAATGCTCAACTTTGGGGTCTAGTATAAATCGGGGACATGACAATCCTCCCTACTCAAATGTTGCTTGCCCTCAAGCAACTTCAAATTCGGACATTCGAATCTTTGCTCCTTCCCACGACCTCTCCATCCTCTTGGCCGAAACTACCTTAGGACCTCCCTTGGATAGACCTCATAGAACAACCTTCCCATTAGCTTTGAACTTCAACTCCAGAGTTTGATAGTTTGTTGTGTACTCCCCAAGCGAGTGCAACCATAGCACTCCCAAGATCACATCTATCTCACAAATGCCAACTATGTAGAAATTATCCCGCATCTTGTGTCCTCCTAAGGTTAACTCCATTTGTTGAATCCGGCAAGTGCATAGAATAGTGTAACCATCTACTAGTGTCACATTAAATCCTTCAAAATCTTCCGCCCTTAGGCCCATCTTAGCCACTAGCCCTTCATCAATGAAATTATGGGTGGCTCCAATATCTATTAATATTGTTACCCTTTGTCCTTGTAAGACCCCTCTAATGCGAAGAGTGATACCTTGGTGCTCTTGAGAGTGTTGCAAAAGTGCCCCCCGAACGTCCTCCTTCCAATGTCTCCACGTGCACGTCCTCGTTAGTAACACCCTTGGTTTCACCTTCTCCCTCCTCAATGTCGTCATCAAAGACTACCTCAATATAGTGGATGTCTCCTTTCCCCAAACACCTATGACCCAGTGCCCAAGGCTCCCTACAAGTGAAGCATAACTTTTTCATTTAGAGCTCGTTCTTAGACACATCCATCCTACGAGACCTCAGTGGTAGGCTCGTCGATTGCGGAGTAATCTCGTGAGATGGCTTCTTTTGCTGCCCTGTTGGTGCATTCTTGAGCATAGGTTTATTCTTCATGGTGGAATCCTCAACGCCTAAAGCTCTTTGGATAGCTTCCTCCAATGATATTGGCTCTAAGGCCCTCACCAAACCACAGAAAGACTCTAATAGCCCCTCGATGAACAAGAACATGACTCCTATCCGTCACGTCTGGAACCATAATAGCAATCCTTTGAAATTTTGTGACAATCATCCAATGTCCCATGCTGCCTTAACCATGTCAATTCCCTAAAGTATACCTTTGGATCTCTTCTATCAAACCTTTCTATGATATTTTGTGCGAAATCAACATATGTAGTAACAAGGTCAAACCCTAGTGTCACAATGCCATGATGCCACCATTCGTGAGCTACACCTTCCAGATGTAGGATGGAAAACTTGACTGCTTCATCTTCAGTCATAGGGCTGAGGGGAAAGTATGTATCTAGATTTTGAACCCAAGCCCGTGCCTTAACATTTCCAGAACCATCAAATGTAGGAAGTGACAATTTACTTACTTTGTGCTGGAGGTCTCTACCGGATCGCTGCATGTGTTGCCTTCCTTCATTCCTCAATCCATTCCTCGATCTAGCATTATTGTACTATTCAAAGGGAATCTCCCTTCACGTGATGGCATCAAGTCTCATGTACTCCTCTATAATAGTAGACTTGATTTTGCCCCCCTTCTTTTGGTGGTGCCTCTATCCTAGGATAGAAAGTGGGTTGGGAGGGTTTGAGAGTTGATCCACTTGGCATTCTACTTGGATTTCCAACTCCAGGCCGCTCTAAGTTGCCCTCTTTGGCATTGTTTGGCACTGTTTTGCTGTTGGTGACTGCATTGGTAAGGTTTTGCATCATCTGCATTAGCATCTGATTCATCTGATCTTTCTTTTGTAGGAGTGCCTTGATCTCATCAGTCCGATTAGCAATCATCTTCTTACCTTTGCCTCCTATTCTACTATCACTTTTTTGAGCAACTGTCTCAATCATTTTCCTCTCTTTCTATGGCTCTCGAATCTCTCTGGTTGTACTGCATGCACGGAAATTATCCAACAAATTGGCAGGATTTATGCTCTGATACCACTGAAAGATGCCAAACCTTAAACAGCAAGTATTCGTTTGGATATTGAGAACATAGACACTCAACACTAAGAATAGTTATCGATTTTCATTCACAGATCTGGTAACAAATAATGAATTGCAGAACACCAACCACAATGAGGCAACTTCATTACATAATTCTGGAAATTACAATAGCAAGAGCAAATGTGTAACCAGACAATATGGACCAATCCCGATCAGAATATAATACCCAAATTTGTTTATAGCGGTTCATACAATCAAAAAATAATGATTACTGGAAACATATAGATTAATGTCATAACGCACATACACTGAATAGCAAGTTACTTCGGTAGCACCCCGGGAGATCTTTATGTTACTGAATTTGGTGAGTGCTCAACCCGATTGTAGACGCACAGTAAGATCGACTCCAAGTGATTGGGACTTATCCTGCATAGTCTAGTGGCCGACCGGTAACTCCAAACGTCTCTCGTCGAATTCTGCAATTTCATGGCCTTTTAAGGGTCGGATGTAAAGTCGTGGTCCATGCCAATATCGATGAGAAAGATGGTCAATGCCCAAGGTGGCACCTCCACCAAAGCTTGAGCTCTTGGTATGGATCTGAATGAAGCTTCCGACAACTTCCCTGGTGGTTTCTTGATTGGGTTGTGATACGTGGAATGATCTAAGGGTGGCGCAAGCTTGAAGCTCCGCCACCACTCAATCGTTTGACTCACTCCATGTCCAAGTCGCTTCCAGGTATCGATTTCAACTGCCAAGCAAATATCAGAGTTAGGAACAGTATGCTCAAGGTAAGGAGGACAAATCGCAATCACCGGTGAGGTTTTCGTCTCACCTCGCAACTAGACTGCATGAGGTTTCTGTCTCAATCAGCCTTCAATTCGATTCCTCTTCCATCCATGATAATCCTCAATGAACAAAGACTTCACATATATACGCTATCAAACGTGCCTTCCAAATGGTCGGCCAAAATCTAGGATTATTAAATTTAAATGTTAGTTTTAATAATTTAAATTTAATATTATTATTATTTTAATATTATTTTTAAATATTTAAATTCACCTTAGTGTTAATAAACTCTGTTTTCCCGCCAACGCTCAGCTTTGGGGGCATGAAACTTATGATATTTTAACAAAGACCTTCCTAGAATCTTTATAGACTCACCATCATGGATTCAAGAACAACGACATCAAAATAAATCTAACTAATTTGTCTAAGGATCAGACAGCATTTACCTTGAGAGGATGTTATACCTTGGTCATGTCTTTTTTTCAAGGTTATATCATCAAAAGGGTCATTTAGTCATTTACTAATCATAACATGAGATTCATCAAGGACAATGCATTTGTACCTAATGTGACAATTATAAGTGTCAACAACAAAGTGGTCAAGGATCAGCATATAACTACATGAAGTAGCAGATAGCAATCAGATAAAGCATTTTCCCAATTTGAAGTAATATGATATTAATAATTAAAGTTCTTAGATACAAATCTAATGACATGATTTGCTAAATTACTACTAATCAATTAGCATTAAAAAAACGTACATAGATCAAGCTATATAAGAAATTGAATGATCTTCAAATGCATGTTGAATTCCACCTATTCTCCAAAAACATATGTGTCACATAATGCAAATCCCTTTAGTAAGTCAATTTTCTTCAATTCTATTTAAAAAATAGTCACAGAATGGATGTTTATGTGCATGGAGTCCAAAGTGTTCTTTTAAACCAACAAGATTAAGCAGTGCTATGAGACTCAGAAATTCCATTCAAAGGACTTGTGAATCTTAGTCCAACTCACCTGCTGCGATTCAGCAGCCTCAAATCAAAGAATTTTGTAGTCTAAATTCACTTTTTGAAAATTGAATAGTTTTACCAGTGAAAAATGAATAAGGGAACTAAGTGAATGCTTTATTCCCTCAAATCCCTCCATTCCATTGGCACATAAATGTCTTCTACTGAACCTTTCAGTATGCAATTTAAATGGAAAATATAAGGATTTGTGAAGAAGGGATCTTCAGTATGTCTAAACGCTTTAGCTGGGTAGCAAGATCCCTTTTGGAAGCTTGGATTCTGTTTTCTAGTGATGTAGTGCTGCATCCCTGATGAAGGCTTTAATAATCTATTACACCAACAGTTCCAATTACCATTAACTTATATTTCTTGTAAATTTTCTCACATTAACTAGTAGTCTAGTAATGTTTTAGATTACATCTACATTAGGATTTTTTTTTTTCTTTATGTTTATCCATTAATGCTATCGTATATGTTTATGCATTACTGATGACCCTATTTTTTATGTTTATCATGTAATATATGTGTTGATAATTTTAATTGTTTTCTATTTCAAGCTTCCATTATCCATAATATTAAAGAGCAGGTTTTCTGAGGAAAACTGCAGGCACCTTTGTAGAATCAACATTTTGCAGCACAAGTTGTGGAGCACCGTCAGGATAAATGATAAGATTTTTACGGTTGATCATAGAGTAAAGACCATTACAAAAAAAATGTTTAAACACAACTAATAATTCTCATCTGAGCACCTTGTTCAAGGGAAGGTTGAGGAGAAGAAAAGGAAAGGAGTCATATAGAAGGCTCCTCATGGGGCTTTGTCAAAGTTAATTTTAATGGTACATCACATGAAAACACACGAGCAGCTGGCACAGGATGTTTGATAAGGGATCATCATTGGACTTTTATGGAGGGAAAAGTGGTGTTTATCTCTAAGGTAATAAACAATGAAGAGAAAGCAATAGCTCTAGTAGAAGGAATGAAGAAGGCTGCAAAAATAGGGACACTAAAGAACATTCTAAAAGGAAACTAGTGAGTGATAATTGAAGTAATATGAAAGAGAAAGACAGCTAACTGGAAGATTGAGACAACTCTCTGAGAAGTCTGATCACAATGTCTACACCTTCAAGTCAATTATCTACCAACACTATTACTGGGAATGTAATAAGTCTATAAACAAGCTGGCCAAAACCAAGATAAACATGGTCCTCCTAACCCATGCAGCAAGCTTCCCTTTTGATGAATGGGAAGATCTGACTACCATTCTCTTCATAAATTGTTGAAAGTAATCAAATCCATGGATGACCTTGGCAGTTAAGTGTGATGTCAAGTCATGGTGCAACCCCTCAAGTAATGCAAAGACAGATTGAAAATAACTAGGGATTTGCTTGGGCTTTGAAGCCTGCGGGAATATATAAATGGGTGTGCCACAAATGTTCCAAAGTCAATGCAAAGTGTGTTGACAACTCAACCATGCCCTCAAACAAGCAATCATTTGAGGCATTTCTTTGTCAAAAAAACAAATTAATTCTCATTGTGTGTGTTGCATCCCTTGCAGAACTCATGCTTTACAACCTTTTTTCTCTCCTATATATCTACAACTAGCACTTGGGAAGCATATCACTCCTTTATTAAAGTTGCCTTCTCTAAATGATGAAGGTAAGTTGATCTTGATTCTACAAGCCATCATTGATACTAGAGAGATGAGATTGAGGAACAAAAGCATAATAGAATATTTGGTGCATTGGAAAAATCTTCCAACTGAAGATGTTACATGGGAAGGTGCAAAAATACTTGAGTATCCAAATCTACAAAGGCTTGAGGGAAAACAATTCTAGGAAAGGGGGATTGTCATGTCCCCTTTTCAAAATTAAAATAACTGGTGAGACTCGTAGCTTATTTCCTTATTTCATGTAGGCTAAGGAATAAAGTTGGGGTTAAGTTAATCCTAATAACTTTATTTTAAAACATTGTAAAAGGACAACTTCAATATTATTATTATAAAATCGGTCATCTGAATGGGAAATAATATTGCCTTATGTAATATTTTATTAAAATGTTTTAAGTGGACACTTTTGGAGAGAATTTACGGAGGGAAAAGAGAATCCAGATTAAAAGGGGCCAAAATCAAGTTTATAAAAGAAAAAAAATTGATCAAAGGAAAGTATCCATTTTATATTGAAATTAAGCCCTTTTTCAGAGCTTGAGCACTTGTGTTTATCTTCTCACCCAAGGACAAAAACCCTTGGAGTGCAGGGATTTGGAGGACAAGAAGTCTCTTAGTTTCCACTCTAAATTGGAGGACAAAAAACCCTCCTGTCCTTTTGAGGCGGTTTCATTCAAGAATCGCATTAGTGCTGAAAGTTCACAGTTTATTTCTAGTTTCAATTTGCTACAATGTCACCACTACAATATCCTGTCATTATGAGGAGTATTTAGAACAGTAATTTGTGTCAGCTATTATTATATTTATAACAGCAGTTTCTATCAAAGATTATTGTTTGTACCTACCAATCTATTCTGCCTTGATCATTACTATTACAGTCATGTAAGTTGGAACAATACTTGTTTATCTATATAATTTTGAATTACAAACGCACGAGTTGGTTGTATGCAGGTATTTACATCAGTATTTAGTTAATATCAGTATGTTGTTTTATAAGTGAGTTGTCCATTGCAATATTCATATCAATTGTTATGCAAGAAGTTTGATCATTGATATTAGTATTTACATGTTTCTGGTTAATATGGCAGTATTGCCTTGATATTGCTTAGAAAGAAAATAAAATGAAATAAATCAGAGTTTATAAAAATATCAGAGGCATTACAATGGTATCAATGCTTTGATCTTGCCAACCTGCAACGTTAAAACTAACAATTTGAATGCAACCCAGTGAAAGAGATATTAGATTTTACCACAAAGAACACAGAAAGTTCAAAAGTCAAGGTGAATTGTGAAGAAATAGAAGTAGAAACAGGGGAAAGAAGTAAGAAGATTCTAGCAATTGAAGAAAAGACGAAAAATCAATATAATGCTATTGTCAATATAAGTCAGGGCCAGCAGCAAATAACAAATCTCACGGCACAATTATTACAGACATGCAAAATCTGAGTATTCCAAGATCAGTTCAAACCCCTACAAATGAAGGAAGTGCTACTGCAGATAACACAACTGGGATCAATTTCGCACCTAAGCTTTTCCAGCCTAAGTTTTAAAGAGAAAAAGAACAACCAAAGGAAGAAGAGCAAAATGAGAATGGAGATAACTTTACAGCTTATCTTGATCAATACAAAGCTCTTGAACCTAAATCTCACCAATTTGTGCAATCTAAAGACGAAGAGTGGGCAAAGAAT
>VDFB02327154.1:0-117077 GCA_007258455.2 Sequoia sempervirens
TACGCCCCATTTTTCACAGAAGGGCGGCTATGCCCCATTTTTCTGCAGAAGGGCGGCTACGCCCCTGTTTTGCTGCAGAAGGGCGGCTACGCCCCTGTTTTGCTGCAGAAGGGCGATTGCACCCCCTGGAAGGTAAAATTGCTGTTTTGATTTTAGATTTAAATTGCTATTTTTCTCATTAACGTTGTTCTTACAAGGATACATGTGTTTTGTGCTAACCTTTTGCAGCGTATTCTTGTGAAGTTGATGGAGAAAGCGGGATAAAATATCTAATATTTGCTTGCAGGGCTATCCATTTGCTCAATCTTCTTTAAAATTATCCTTGCTGTTTGCATTAATCTAAGAACATAGCTTAATTAGGGGGAGTAATATTCGTTGTTTTCTGTTCTTATTTTTTTGTGTTACCCTAAAGGAGTATTAGCTTGTTTCCGCTTTCCCCTTGCACTTCGTGTGAGCCTAGGGAGTAGTTGGAAGCGGTTAGTGCTTTCTTCATAGTGGGACCTGCTTGGGGATTTCATCACCCCAAGGGATGATTCCAACCACGCGTACCGGCGGGGTATACAAAGGGGGGAGAACGAAAGTTGTACCCCAATCCAGTCACGTCGTAATTGGCAGAGCGTCGAAGCTAGGGTGATACCTAGATAGACGTGAAGAGTTGGTCCGAGCCCTTCAGTATCTCGCTGGGGTTCCTGACTCACGCTGCCTCACGTACCGAGAGTATATCGAGGACTCCCTAGATACCTTGTGCATCCTAGATTAAGACCACTTTTGCCATACCCTCAGCACTAATCATAGGGTTGTATTTGCTTGAGAGTGTTTTCTTGTGAGAAACCAGTGAACTCTTAACAATTTGGCCTTATCATTATCATTTTAAAGTCCTTGCCATAGCCATTTCCATCAAACCAAGCCTCTGTTCCGCTACAGAAGGGCGGCTACGCCCCTATTTTGCTGCAGAAGGGTGGCTACGCCTTTGTTTTGCTGCAGAAGGGTGGCTACGCCCCTGTTTTGCTGCAGAAGGGGGGCTACGCCCCTATTTTGCTACAGAAGTGCAATTACACCCTCCTGAACACCCAAAATCCCCCCATTTGGATTCATTCAGCCTTTAAACCTTCATTTCACCATTCCCAACCATTACCTCATCATCCCAAACCTTCGTTTTGTCACTTTAAACTTTCAAAAACCTCCATTTACCCCTTTTAAACCTCCATCTCATTATTCCAAACTTTCGTTCAACCATCCTAAATCTCCATACATTCTCCACAATTATCCTTAACCCCCCCATTCATTCTAATTTCTTCCTAATCCACCAATCATTTCTTACCATTTGCATCTCCAAACACCACCTATAGCCAAACCGTCCTAACCTTGTATTACTAAGTGGTTACCCGAATTGACTATAGCACTTGAAATTGATTATTAGTCTTTAACTTCAAACCCAATAAATTCACCTCCATCTTGAGGTGAATTTGGTGTTGTAAGTTATCATCCTCGGCCCAATCAATCCATTCCTAGCTTAAGGTGGATTCGGTGCCATGATCATCCTATTAATCAATCAAAGCTCTAGGGTTACTAAGGGTAATCTCACGTGATCAAGCTTAAGGTCTCTCTCTCACACCTTTCATAATCCAATCCAATCAAATCCAATCCAACCCTAATCCAATCCAACCCTAATTCAATCCAATCAAATCCAATCAAATCCAATCCAATCAAATCCAAATCCAATCCAATCAAATCCAAATCCAATCCAATCAAATCCAATCTAATCCAATCAAATCCAATCAAATCCAATCCAATCAAATTCAAATCAAATTCAATCCAATCCAATCCAAATCAAGTCCAATCAAATCCAATCCAATTCAAATCCAATCATTTTGTCAAAACATCCAATTACCCAATCAATCAAATCACATTCGATCTATCACTACAATCCTATCCAATCCGATCTATTTAATCAAAATTTGATCCAATCAACCTTATCCAATCCAATCTAATCACATCACCTTCAACCCAATCAATCTACTTCCATCTTGAAGCAGATTCGGTGTCGATCGTCAGAATCAATCCCATCACATCATCCAATCATCCTAATATGAGCTTTAGTGCAATCCTAATATGAGATTGACCCAAATACCAATTTGAGCTTTCATCCATCCCCATCCAAAATCTTTGATCCATCCTCTTTATCTTTTCACCATCATGAATCCTTATCCTCCATCAATAGTGGTCAAGGGAAACTCTAATTGCATTGATGACGATAACGAAAGTCTTGTTGATCAAGAGGTATACAACATAGATCCCATTGACACTATCATCTCTAGTAAGCTTTCTCCACCCGCGTTCCAAAATCCAATCACCCCCTCGAGTTCTCCCGTTATGTCTTCATCCATGCCTAATCATGTTGCTTCTGCTACCTTTGACAAGGGATATCTGTCATATCCATCATACCCTTCATCTACATCATCCTCTTATCCAACACCTGCATCCTCTTATCCTAGTCTACCATCTCAATACCCCTATCCTCATCCCCCATCCACATCCTCCTATCTAAATCCTTCATCCGCATATACCCACTACCCTAATCTTCCATGCCAATCTACTCACTCTAATCATACATTTGTACCTTCCTATCTTAGTCCTACGTCCACACCCTTTTGCCTTAATCCTACATCCACATATCCTCATCCTAATCCACCATCCCAATACCCTCATTATAATTCATCCCTCACACCCTCTTGTTCCCCTACACCACCTATATCCTCTTGTCCTAATCCACAACCCATGTCCCCCTATCTTAATTCACCACTCCCATATCCTTATCTTAACCCTCCATCCAATCCTAGCCCTCCATCTACTCCTAGCCCTCCATCCAAGCCCATTCATCCATCTACTCCTAGTCCTCCATCCAATCCTAATCCCCCATCTACTCATAGTCCTACATTCAATCATGTTCCTCCATCTAACCCTAGTCCACCAATCCATAATCCCTCATCCATTTCTACCACCCTAGCTGAGCCAACCATATGCAAGTCTCTCATTTCAAAAGTTCTCCAAGGACTTATAAACATTCCCCACTCCACACATTGCAGTCGTGGAACCATGCCATCCCAACCCATTATCCATGGTCGTTAGTGATGAGACCCTTCTCCACTCAACACCTATCACTGATGAAACCATCACATCCTCTGAATCCACCGAGCCCCTATCTCCTACCATCACATCCTTTAAATCCATTGAATCCATTGAACATCCACCTCCTACTCCAAGAGTCATCAAACCCATCGATGACACCCAAATCCGATGATAACATGAATCCTCCATCCTTCCATCTCCCCAACTCGAAGAGTCTCTCCAACACTTTGTCATCCTTCCATCCACACAAGATGCGTCATGCCAAGAGTCTAATCCAAAGCATGCCAACATATCTCCTTCTCTAGATCAAGATTCTACCATCCTATCTAGTTCACCTCAAGACTGTAGTCCCCCATCCATTCCACCCCAGTCCTTTGTCATTCCAAGCTTCCTTTGCTCCATCTCCATCTCCATCATGCATGAGCCTACTACCGCAAATCCAAATCTATCTATTTCTCCTCTCCACAGTGTTTCTGTCCATCACATACCTTCTCCTTGATCCCCTCATAGCCTAAAATTTTTATACCTACACAGCTTGCATATCCCTTGAGTACTCTCACATTCTTCCATGGTGGCCTCTGCATGAGGAAAGAAAGCATGAGGCTATTTCATGTCATCCTCCCCCTAATAATGGAATGGCATCATGTTTTTTGAATAACACAAATCCTATCATGGATCGCATGCTCAAGAAAATGAACTATCAAGGAAAGGTCTAGGCCTTCATGAGCAAGGTATTTTAGAGCCCATCCAAGTCAAAGAACAAGTTTGCATGCAAGGTCTTGGACCTATTTCCCAAGCCTCACAATATAAAGATGTTGGTACAACCTCTAGACGTCCTCAACGAGCCTTTTCCAAATGAAATGTTGGCTCTTCCCATCACCCCACTAGGTCATATGTTGCCATCCCTCCTCCTCTGTATTATAAGCCTCAAGCCACCATCATATCCCTCCTTCATCTGCTCCATCCATTTTGGGTCCTTACATCCCTCCATCCACCATATCCCATCCTTCATCCACTCCATCCATCTTGGGTCCATATATCCCAAGATCACCTCCTCCATCTCATCCTTAATCCATTCATCACCTATCCCTCTCATCCATCATAAACATCCCTCTCACATGTCCCCTAATCAGAATCAACAAAGGCACATACTCGCACATCCTCTATCTACACATAATCCCTATACTCCTACCTTCATTGCTCCACATCATCCATCTCCTCACACCCATCCCATTGCTACTAAAAGCACTTTGGTTGTTAAAGAAAAAATGCATCAATCTAAACATCCACATGAACCTAAAGCTTCCCATGTCCCCTCTAAAAGACATGGTAAAGAAAAGAAAAACAAAATCCCAAATCCAAATCAAATCTATAGGCCGCAAAGGCCCACCAAAGCAAAGATCAAAACCATGTGGATCCCAAAGAAAAAAGATGCAATGCTATCACATGAAAAATCTGTAAGAACATCCAAAGTTGCTAATCCAAAAGCTGGTCATACACCCCTTTCATCTCCTAAGTCTATTTTGGGTCCTTATGCTCCAAAGTTCACCACCCCATCTCCTCCATTATCCACACATTCTCCATCCAGTAATCCTCTCATCTTTTCACATCCACCACCACATGTGCCAATGTTGGTCCTGAACACATCTCCCCATCACATATCCACCCCATCATTCTATCCATACCCTTTCCAGCATCCCATCCATTACCCCACATATCTCCCCCATCAAATCTCCCTAATTCATTCTCTTGCATAATCCATTTATCCTCATAAGGTTGTACCAACATCCAATAAGTCGGTTCGAACATGGGCTCTTACTACCTTGTATAGAACTTGATGCTTAAGTCCTTTATCCATATCCTTATCATGTATCTTCTAAATCCCCTTATCAACATCCCTCCTTGTCCGAACTTCATCCTCTTGCCTATCAAAGTCGAAAAAAAAAAAAAAAAAGAAATAGGTCGTCAATGGTGAAAACTTGGCAAACAAGTGCCTGGATAAATCACGATGGTAAAACCTGGCAAGAGGCGTCCGTATAAGTCATATGTCTACGCACTTAGGGGGCAACTTCACGTGTGCATTCCTCCATCCTGTATTTCTGGCTATACTTTTAGTCTTCCTGTTATCCGTCCTCTTCATAAATCCCCCCATCCCATCTATCTTCCGCATCCTACCATCATATCTCGTTTATCTCCCATTCCCTCCATCCTTCTTGTGATCTTGATCAAAACAGGAGCACCTATCTATACATGCTTTGGCCACCTCTTGGTATACATTCCCTTCCTCCATGCTCTATCATGTTCCTCGGTCACTCATCCTATCCGCCTCTAGTCATCTCCTTTATCTTCCCATCCACTCATCTCCCATCCCTCATGCCTCATCATATATGACATATCTAGAGTGGGGGCATATGCTTCCTTTGTGACATAGTCCTGGAGACATCATCTAGCATAACATCCCTTCCATCTCCTCATCCTTATCTTCATATCCATCTATCCTAGCATCTCTTCCATCTCCCAATCCTTCTGTCCCTATCCATCTATCACAACATCCCTTCCATCTCCCCATCCTTATCTTCATATCCATCCCTTTCATCTCCCAATCCTTATATTCTTATCCATCCAAACAATCTCTCCCATCCTTCATCCATTCTTTCATCTGTATCCTCATCCCATCTCACAATCCCTTGTCATTTGGCTATAGACCTCCCTCCCATACAACCCAATGCCATTTATCTCATCGCCATCACTTTTGCTTCTTCTACACATCTTTTCAATCTTTTCTCTTTTCTCAAATGTCCCTTGTCCCATTCCTCATTATTCTTTTCTTTTCACCATGCCACCCCTAAAGGCGATATACCTCTTCCTCAAGAGACGGGTCCCTCCCTTAGGAGTGCTCGAATCCCCTTAAGAGTGACTCGCCCTCCCGAGAACCATCAGCCCCCCGCCAGGCGGACCGCCTTCTGAGGCGTATGCGCCCCAGATGCGCCAGCGTGTCGCCCGTCCAGGCGGGCCGCCCACAGGCGTGTACGCCCCAGCCGAGCGAGACCGCCCTCCTGATCTCCCAGCCCGTCGGTAGCTCAAAAGCCCTGATCGCGTGTCGCCCGTCGTGGGACATCCCTCACAAGCTCAGCCCAGGTCACAGGCGTGTCGCCCGTCTGAGGCGTCCTCGCCCGTAAAAGTACATCGCCCTCCTCCAAGGCATAGCCCTGGCTAAAAGTGCCTCCTTCTTGTGGCCCCTATCCCTGCCAAAAATTCACATTTTTGCTGTCTTTTTCAGAAAACCGATCCCGACCCATTTCCTAATTTTCCTCCGCGAGCAAAACCCATGTCTTGAAATTTTTAAATTTGATTTTTGATTTTTACACCGACACTTCTGGAGGCCAAAACTTTTGACTCGAGTGTCCGTTTGAGCTGAAATTTGACAAGGAGTTGCGTTATGCGATAACAAGTGGATTTCCAATAGGTTTCTATGAAAGCTGTTGAACCCCGTTTTGACCCATTTTCGGGGCCTGAAAGTTTCATCTTAACCCTCAAAATCTCAATTTAGTGTTTTTTTCCAACATTTTGAAAAATTGTTTTCGCTCATAACTCAAAATGCATATCTCAAATCTGGGATGTTAGTTGGCAATTCATCCTATCTCACCAATGGGTATTTCTTGGAAAAAATTGAGACTCTCAAACATATGACCATGAAGTTTCCTAAAATGGCAAAATTTGACAATTTTTGAAAATTGTCAAATCAGGAAAAATTTGCTTGTCAACACCTTACGCCCTTTAAGCCCCAGAACTCGGTGTAGAATCAATCCAATCATATCCCTCAATCATTCTAGTCTTCAATCCAATCCTCCTCTGAGCTTTAATCTTATCCCAATCTGAGCTTAGCCCAACCCCTAATCTGAGCTTTCATCCATCTGTAGTCAATGTCTTTGGATACCAAACAAAGTCTTAAGATCCCTCCCTCCATCTTCTTCAATTTTGTCTTATTCATCCATTCTAATAAATCCATTCACTCATTCCATGTAACCATTCATCTACTTCAAACCTTCATCTATCATCTCAACATTCATCAAACCTTTTATCATTTCAAACTCTCATTCCATAATCTTGATCAATCGTTTACTCATTCTGAGTAATCTTCCATCTGTTCCCACCCTTCACCTTCTAGTTCCGAGAATCAATCATCTATCCATCTGGTCACCTTTTCCTCATCCAAAATCCTTATCCCTCTATCCAATCCACACAAACAATCATTTTCCTCCCCCCATCCTCTCCCCTCATCCCATCTCATAATCCCTTGTCATTGGTATCTAGCTATAGGCTTTTCCCCATGCAATCCAATGTTATCTATCTTATCATCATCACTTTTGCTTCTTTTGCACATCTTTTCTATCTCATCGTTCATCACTTCATCATTCATCTATATGGCATGTCATTCGCCCACTTCATCTTTGATGATTTAGATAACTATCCCATCCCTGAGCTTTATATAGTCACTATCCTCCAATCCGATCCAATCCAACAGGTCTATCTTGTTCCGTCATGTCAGTTCCATCATTTTAACCCCCTATCTAGGATTATCTCATCATCTTTCATCCATCCCTTGTCTGTGGCCTTTTGTCGAACTACATTGCCCCTGCGCTTTCACGTAGGCAAGGTCGATCATTTGATCCACCCCCGGGGTTCCATCCATCATCGATCTATATTGTCCAGTTTTCTTCTGTTCTGCATCCTATCTTGGTCATCCATCGAAATCTCCATCATGGTCAGTCGTCCGCCTTTTATCGAACTACGAGGGCTCTGCGCTTCCACGTAGGCAAGGCTAATCTTTGATCGGCCCCCAAGCCCCTAGGTCGCTAGGATGTGTTAGTCTCATGTCTTGTGTCTTGTCTTCCTTGTGTCGTGTTGTCAAGCTATGCCCTTATCTAGCCAATTCTTTACAAACAAGATCCACTTGTCCATCCAATCAGTTTTGAATATCCTACGTCATATCGATCTTTTAGCTTAGTATCCATCATCGGTCTCAACGAGGATGCATCCTTCCTAACAGACCTCATCAATCCCATCCATCCCCCTTGATCCTATGGCAATAAAGGATGTTTGAAATTGATTCGTCTTTTTGATGCTTTTGGCTTTTCTTTATCATTTGAGCTCCCTATCATCACTTGTCAACCGCCCATAATCCATCATATTATGGTGTGTTTTGATTGGTCAACATAGGGGCATATCTTGATCTTTTTATGTCTATTTTTATCTTCTTGGTTGTCCCACATAGTACCCACCAAGATCCCCGAGGTCTTGTGTTATGTTGGGGCATCCTTGTGTGCTTGTGGTTATCCCAATACCTAGCCCGGGCAAAGTCATCATGACTTTGAGGTGTTGGGATAGCCTTCTTGTTTGTTATGTGTGTTTTATGTATTAGACACTAATCCGCCTTGGTTCTTCATACCCTGGCATCTTGTGTCTTATGCTATAGAAAAATCAGTGCTCTGAAGATGGAAAATTGCATTAGGATTGCATTTCATTCTCCATTCCATCATCTTGCATATATCTCCCCATCCATTCATCCTTCATCCTTATCTCACATCTCTATCCAACCCCCCATCCATTCCATTTAGCCTGAATCATCTAATCATATCCTTGGTTTTGTCCCCAGTCTCATTACTAGCCTTGACCCATCATCATCATCATCCATTAGTATCCTTCCCTATCCCTTTGGTGATTGTTTTGGGATGTATCCTTCCCTCATCAACAACACCTCCTCATCGGGAGGTATTATTCCCTATCCTTTAGTGGTGTTTTGGGATGTATCCTTCCCTCATCAATACCACTCAGTGGGATGTGTCCTTCCCTATCCTCGTGTTGTCTCGGGATCCTTCATTCCCTCATTGACAACACTCCATCTATCATCAACCTATTTTGGCTTGTACCTTAACTGGGGCAACATCACCTTTTGAAATCCATTTGTGCTTCATCCATCTCCATATCACGTACTCTCTTACCCATCACCTTGCATTATCTTCATCATCTCCCCTTGCATCACATCATCTATTTCGAGAGCACACACGTGTTCTCTTCAACCCGCATGTCCTCTTGAGGGGGCATCCTCAATCCCTACTCGTCATCTTTCTTACCAGTCACTCCTTTGAATGACTGGGGCATCTTTTCCAATCTAACCATCTTCTTCTAGGTTCTATATTTTAATATTCTTTGAAATGATGCTACTTCATAGCACCATCTCAAAAGAGGGCAAAATGTAGACATCCAAATTTGGACACTTAATTTATCCAAATTTATCACTTCTCATCTAAACATCCTCTTATTCGAGTTAATTAAGTAATATTACTATTATTTAATTAATATCTTTAATTCTGCCAAATCCATAAGGTATTTAATTAATAATTAAATACCTTACCCTCCTTAATCCTCTTTTCATCAAATAAATTAAATAAATATTACATTTATTTAATTCCTCACATGTCATTTTCATCTAACCCTAATCCATTTCCTAATTTCTTCATTAGGGATGTGCACATGCCTAATCCTTGATTAGGATGTGTCACATCCTCCAACTTTTGCAAGTTGGCTTCTAATCCTCATTTATCCTCTAATTACTGATTAATTAAGCCTAATCATTCTCCAAGGAATTTTTAATTCCTTTTTATTCTTCCTAGATTCCCCTCTTTTATATGTGAATTTTTAATTCACATTCCATCTTCCAAGGCTTCTAGAACCTTGGACTTGTCACAATCTCCACATGTGACCAACCTTGGACTTGTCACAATCTCCACATGTGACCAAGTCCCACCTTTTTGGAGCCCACCTTTTATCATTCACTATGAATGTGAATTTTTCACACCAACCAACCACTTTCCTTTTCTCATGTAGATTTTTTGAGGAATTCTAAAATTCCTCAAATGTCCCTTTCACTCCCACTTGGGGACAAGAAATCCCTTTTTGTGGAAATCTCCTCACCCCCAAGGTGCATGTCCTTTTTCCACCTCATGTACCTTCTTGACAACTCATTTCCACCTCATATCCCCTTGTCCACTTCACCCTCCACATGTCAAGATGTGAGGGCTTGTGGGTTCTCAACCCACCATAGCCCTTCATCTTGACCTTGTTGGATCAATCTTGACCATTGAATTCTCTAGAGAATTCAAGTTTCTCTATAAATACCCCCTCTTCAAGGGCATTTTCAACACTTTCATTTGGAGTAACCTTATGCTGCCAATTTTGTCTCCTCAACACTTAGTCAATTTGCAACTACATGCTGCCATTTTGTGCACTCATCCAATTTTCAATCACATCCACTTGCATTTGCATCCAAGCACATAGTAAAGATCTTCAATAGAGCCATCAAGGAGCACACATCCCATCTTAAGCAAGGGCCAATCAAAGGAGTATCAACAGCAAAGGAAGGTAAAACTATTTGTCTTGTGCTATCTACTTTCCTTAGTGTTTTGTCACTCTCTTTTGGCTAACCTTGAGGTGTCCTTGATATTTTGTTTTTCATATTTCTTAGTTGTTTTGCTCATTTAGAGAAGTGCAAATATCAGGGTATACACTTTTATAGACATTTTATTCCTAAAACCCTCAATCAATTTTCTCCAAGAATCCCCATTTTTCCCACAACAGCAACAATAAAATAAAAAAAATTGCAAACAATTACTTCCTTCCCAAAAAAACAAAATGAAAAACCCCCCAAGAGGGAAAAATATTTACAGGAAGAAGGTTGATCTTTTTTTGAAACCAAAATTCCAAAGAAATCTCTCAAAATTCCCAAAAGACATTAAGTTTCTTTTTTGACAACCTGTTCAAAGTTGTGCATAAACTTGCATGAAAAATCTTTCTATTTTTCATGTTATTTTTACTATTTATTAATTATAACTTTCCACCATAATTCTATTTTATTTTATTTTAATATTATAT
The DNA here is from genome assembly GCA_007258455.2 of Sequoia sempervirens. Classification (NCBI taxonomy): domain Eukaryota; kingdom Viridiplantae; phylum Streptophyta; class Pinopsida; order Cupressales; family Cupressaceae; genus Sequoia; species Sequoia sempervirens. The sequence continues at coordinate 11,062 of VDFB02327154.1, forward strand.
TACACATTTAATTTATAATAAACTATGATTATTAATAAATATATTTATATTTATTTATTAAAGTCCATTTTTACTTAGTATTTTATTTTAATGCATCTATTAACCAAAAACAACATTTATCAAAAAAAGTTAGATTAAACAAACCAAATGTCAACCACAATTACCTAAACCCTAACCAAGGTCCAAAAGCAAGACCAACTAACCACAGACAAATTGACAACACTAATGAGGTATCAGACCAGATACTCATCCTCTTTGAGGATGATGGCTAGGGTAGGGGACCAAGTGTTAACTCTGATCAAATATTCCATTGGGTTTAAGAAACGCTGTGACCTGCCAATTCAGGTGGAGTCGATGCCTAGTACCTACAACCTGCAGCACACAAACGTCTTTGCACATATATATATAATCATCACATACCTAGTGAAAGGAAATCAAAACATTGTAGGGTTCTCACAAGTGATAAATACAACATCCTTCCCTCCACACCTAAATAGCATTTAAAAGTGTCATATAATATATCAGATAACATCATGTAACACCAATAATCATAACCCATTCCAAAATAAGGTAACACACACGTGATAAGTCCTAACCTAGAACATCACACATAGTCATGACAATGATCTAAGCATATCATTATTAAACGTTAGTACTTCATCAAATATCCTTAAATAAAAGTATTAAACAAGGGTTATCATAGACGTAAAACATTTTCACTTCTTAGATCATTTCATATAAATCATCAACAAGGATTAGTATGCTAACATCCTAATACATCATCAACATGTAATCATAAAGAAATAGCTCTTAGTCTCATAGTAAACATAAACAATAAACATAACCTATATAAACCTAGCATCTTAACAAGTCTTGAGTATTACATCATCTAACGTAGTAATGTACTGTAACAAATGTCATTATAAAATGTTTTAACCACAAGCAAGGAGTACCTGAGAAATAAAATGAATCCACAAGCATCTGACATAAACATCATAAAAAGGTGAATCATGGAGGGGCATTACAATTTGTACCTTGTTTAAGTGTTGTAAAGTTTTTGAAGGCACGTTCACATTTATTTAGGTAGTCTTAATTCATTATGGTTAAGTGGAGTTATTAACCCCCTTTTTTAGTCCTTAATTTTGACACCTCCCGAAGATCTATCTCGACAATTATAAATTAAATATCAAATTATTTCATTGGGAAAAGTTTGGTCCTAGTAAGTTGAGCCAAGACCCATTTTCCCTTGATGGCGAATGGGTCCTCCCTTAACAGGACCCCCTTTTCTTAGTTGATTTGGAATGGGTTTTTGGCCTTCTTTTAACTCCCTGATGCTTGGTCCTGGAAACTTAGCTAGGACCCATTCACCTTTGGTAGCGAATGGGTCCCCCTTAATGAGATCCCTACTTTTGAATTTCATTCTAGTGGGAATTTAATTATGTTTCTTTCCAAATTTGGTGTCGGCCTTAGTTCTTTGAATTTTGGGTTGATCTCCTAATTTATGATAAATAAGGGGTTAATTCACATTGTTTCTCCTAGCAAGTTTACAAGATCATCCTTATAGCAAATTGGAGTCTACTAGAGCATTCATAGAGCATTTCAAGGTAGATTTCAAGTGTTTATTGTAGCAATTCAAAGTCATATCATCGTGTCAAGGGTTTAATGCATTCATGTGTGTTGAGCTAAGAAGTTAATGTTGCATTGAGGATCCATTTACAAGCATCATCCTACATCCAAGATCTGCATTCTTCATGGCCACTCCATGATTGTTTGCAGATTTGTTTCACAAGGCATCATCCAAGGTGATGTCAATTGCATTATTTCATGTTCATGCTTCATTTCCTTCATTTCATCATTTAATTTAATTACCTACAAGGGGTTTGGTTGAGGCAAACCTCCATTCCCTAACAAGTCAAGAAGTTTTTTTTCCCTTTAGTGTGTGATTACAGATTTATACGTTGAAGATCAAGTTGAACAAGATTTGGAGCAAGATAGTCAAAGTTGCAAAGTTGCAAAAGTTGTCATTCAAAGTGCAAGATCATGGAAAGAGCTATATAGAATTAACTATAGGCTTCTAGAATTTGATAACCAAGATTTCAAGAGTGCAAACATCAAGGTATAGGATCCTAAAATAAGTTTTTTGAAACCCTAAAAGGACCCATTCGCCCCTAAAGGCGAATGAGTCCTTCATAGCTCAAAAACAACAACTTTGTGGCCAGGTACACAATTTTTTATGCTCTATAAACATCCACAATAGTTGCTATAATAGTTAGGTTACATTTTTGGTTGCTATTAGCATCTTATTTTGCATATTTGAAGTGATTTTTGGCTTGGAAAATAAGTGATCCATCTCATTTGCGCACACATTTGGGAAAGATCCTATTTTCCTCCAAAATCAATTCTATTTTTAACAATATGTTGGTTGTGTTTTATTGAGTTTTGTCTATGGTAATTTTTTGGGTAGTATAATAATTTAAAAAGTGCATCCATTAAATTTTGTATGTAACCCTCTAGATGGGTTGAGTGGATGAATAAGGGTAAGAGTAATCAAATTATCATTCAATAGGGTTTGGAGCACATAATTAAATTTTTGAATTTCCTAGTTGTTTGCCAATTAAAAGAAACAACATTTGAATTAGTATGCATATGATTAGTGTTAGGTTTGGATTATTTCTTATGATTACCCTTTTCAACTTGGAAGGGTAAGAAGCTATAGAAAATATATGTGAGGACCCACATTTCAAACTATTTGAAATAAGTAATTTTAGTTTGACATCTTTGACATAAGCACAAAACTATATGAAAGAAGCATAATTGTACAAAAAAGCACTATCACATATAATTGATAGTAAATCCTTTAAAAAATCCATTGCAACTTGTAATTAGAAAGTTGATGTTTCATTTTAGAATAAATTAATTTAAATCAAATGTCATAATCATCAATATGCTTATTGGAGCCTTGGAAACACTCTAATAAATTTGAAACAACAAGTTTGAAGTCCATAATCCTATAGAAATGGCCAAGCAATGTTGTAGCTAATTGATCAAAATAATGAATGGATCCAAGAGGAAATAAAAAGAACCACTAAATAACATGGACATGAAGAGTGTGAGAAAATAACTTATCCAAAAATTTGTAATTATAAGTATAGTCTAGGCATGTTGTATTAAAAAATTATGAGTAATTGTGTCATCTTTTCTATGATACAACTCAAAGTAAGGTGCCACAAAAAATAGGGAATGAATATGTAACAATTTCAAACACACGAGGTATGTTATGTGTTGAAGTATAAGTAATAGTGTCTTGGTTAGTGGGAATAGAATAAACTTTCTTATCAATACTAACTAACTTCCACACTAGTGCGTCTAGGGTAGAGGTGGGGATGGTGATAGTAGTAGTTGCATGGGTAACAATGGAAGGACTATGAAACAGTGAGAAACACTAGGCAATGATACAACATTAGATGAATGATAAGCAACACTTTAAGGTGAGGAAGGTTAAATAGTAACACAATGAGATAAGGGGATAACACTAGTAGTAGAACACTAGTAGGCACACAAGAAGGAATGGAACTAGTGGGATTAGAGATAAGTGGTTCACTTGTAGAAGAAGAGGTGGAAATGGTACTAGAGGAACATAAGAGGTGGGGGTCACACTAGAAGTGACAACAAGAGATGTAGGCATTATGAGAGGATCTACCTCAAGGTGAGAGGATGAAGGGAAAATGAAAGAGCAAGATTGAGAGGGTTACAAAGAGAAGATGCACCTTGCAAAAAGGAAGAGGTGACCATAGTACTAATGTCATGAAGAATCTATGTATGTAAAGGAGCTTTGAGCAACCAATTATAAAAATATGTAGATAATTATGTTGAAGAAGTGACATTAGCAAGCTCTTCAACAAGTAATTGTCTACTAAAAAAAGATTGTACTTATCCACATGTATATCATGATTAAAGTTCGATAACTCATTATAATTAACCTTGATGAAAATTTGTTGATTGACAAAATGAAAAACCATTTAAAAATTCAAGTGAACTTTGTTTAAAAATAATTTAGTATTCCAATTATATTTTAAAATAAACAATTTTTTTTTAAAATAAAAAACTAAAAAATAAAAAATAAAAAGATTTATTAAAATTAAAAAATCAAACTAAAAATACTAAAAAGCCAATGTTGTATCCCCTTAAAAGGAGTATGAAATACAACACTTTTAAGTTGTATAAATTAAAACATTGAACAAACACGAACAAAGCTGAAATTTGCCAAAAAGAAGATGCATTACACTGTTCGTACGCTTTTTGCATTCATTCATGAACATGAATAGGTGGGAAAGGACGAAGGTACCCTCGACACATTGCTTATAAAGGATTTTTCAAAAAAAAAAAACTTAACTATAATAGTGATGCGAGAAAATGAAAAACAGAAACGGAAAATGGAAACGAAATGGACATTTGACCGAAAGTCAGAGCGTAGAGTGTGCTCTTTAAGAGTAAGGTCCTATGGAGGGGGGCTTCCTTAAAAGTCTCAACAGATGTTGCTTAACTTTTTTAAGAATATTTTAAAGTTCTTGGTTCTCATGCGGCAGTTGGTTCTCATGCGGCAGCTTAGCTTATTTTGGCTAGCACCCACTGCTCAACTTATTTAGGAGTTATTTGTGGAGTTGATGGACCTATGATTGCTTAATTTTCAGCAACTAGCTTAAATTTGTATTAATAATATTAATAATAACTTGTACAATAAAAAAAATTTAAAAAAATGAAAGGAAATATTAAAAAAAAGGGAAAGAAATTTGTGGAGCCACGTGGATTTTTAGCATGCTTATTTTTAGCCATGAAAATAGATGCCCAAACCCCCTCATGGACCATACTGTAAGCCCGGCCTGAGAAATGGATAGGCGCAGTAGTAGGGAAAATAATATGAGCAGATAACAAAGGATTGCAAAAGCCCCTCATGGACCATACTGTAAGCCCGGCCTGAGAAATGGATAGGCGCAGTAGTAGGGAAAATAATATGAGCAGATAACAAAGGATTGCAAAAGCCAGAAGAGGAAGGGAGAGTATAAGTTAAAAAATAAAAACTGGATAATAAAAATTACACAGCAAGTGTATGGGCGCAGCATTTGGAAGGGAATGAATGCAAAAAGAATGGAAAACTAAGGGTCGCGGCCTTGTGAGAAGGTCTGAAAAACAAAATGAACCAAGAAAATTATGTCACACAGAAGAGAGTCTATGCAGTAGCTCTAGGAAAATTCACTATCAGCAATTTATTGAGGGAAAATTCACCGTCAACAATTCATCGCAGGAAAATTCACGGCCATATGCCCCATGCAGTAGAAGGGACAAGGCAGTAGAAGAGACATGGCAGATGGAAGAGAGATAGGGGAGGTCGCGCCTAAGGGAAATGATTGGTGAAGATCATATGCAGAGGAAAAACCAGAACATATTGCGCCATCTATGAAATGTAAGTGATTTAAAAAGAAAACCAGCGTTGAATAGAAACATAGGAAGGGTTCACGGCTTATGGAAGATGGGAAAAGACAAAAAGAGTGGTATGTAAACATACAAGAAACCAAAAGGAGGCGCAACATAGAGTTGTAAACATATGCTGAATAAAATGGAGGGAGGCATCACAGATAAAAAGAAGCCACGAGTTGAATTTGCAGACACACAGCTACAGAGGAGAGCAGATTGAATATAGAAAGATAAGGAGCTAAAGCACAATGAAGAGAACAGAGGTGGAAGGGATAAATGAACAGAAGAAAATTGGAAATTGAAAGAAATTAAATTTGCAAATCCTAAATGCTTGTAGGCGGTGGAGTAAGAATTTAATAAAAACTAATTATCCGGCAAATTCATCCCAGTAATTTATTGAATGAAAATTTACGATCAGTAATTCGTCGCCATGGAAAATTCACGACGGATAATTCACTGCCATGTCAGTAATTCACCAAGTTATTGAAATATACATTAAAATATATTGGTGATTTGTTGGGAGTGAATTTTACTTGGCGGTGAATTTTCCATGGTGGTGAAGGTGAATTTTCTTTGGTGAATTGCTCGCAATGAATTTTCCTAAAGCCAAATTGTTATGTCATTTAAATTGAATGCAATTAGAAGTTTTATGTCTTTACTGTGAATAAGGCTCTCAAAATATGATCTGCATAACCAATTGATAAGTTAGTCCTTATTGGGGTAGGGGCTAGCTCGATTGGCTAAAGCATCCTATTGTAGGCAAGAGGTCACAAGATCTAGTCTCCCTCCATCTCCATGGTACCGGAAGGCGTGTCATGTTAATATCACCAGTCGGGAAAAAAAAACATACTTTGAAGTTCTCTATTAACCAAATTGAAAAAAAAAAAAACATACTTTGAAGTTCTCTATTAACCAAATTGAAAAAAAAAAACATACTTTGAAGTTCTCTATTAACCAAATTGTGTATCTTCTCCATTATTTTGAATTGATTACCAACATTTCGTCTATGTGAAAGCTCTCATTTTGTCACATGTTCATGTGGATTGTGGTAACATCTCCAACAAAACCATCACTATCCTTTTTGGCTTCTAAGTTTTTTAAGACGATATTGTTTATTTGTATTTTGCTCCAATCCCTTCTTGTTTTCTCATTGTTATATCTCCGTTGTATATTGAGTATTATTGACATTTAAGATTTGAATTTTATATTTCTTAGTGTTATTATTATTGTTATCTCGTTTTTTATTTAGCAATTTTTTTATATTTGTCGATTTTGTTTTTTTAAACTATCAAAAATAAGTTGTTATTGAGATAGAATATCAAAACAAAAATTTAGTCTAAAGGAAAATCTCTAAATAGTAAAAAAAAAAAAAAATCTTCTCTTGTGTGGCAGGTTTTATTGAAGAAGAAAATGATCCATCCTCTTCATCATCTAGTGATATCTTCATCATTTCTATTCTATTTTCAATTTTATTAATTTTCTTCAATATACTACTTTAATTTGTTGTTATTGTTCTATTATTTTTGGAAATCATCATTGTATATAAAGTGTCATTATTTTGTGTAGACCAATGTTTTTGATTTTCCGACCATATGATACGATAATGCATCACTTTGATGTCTATGCAAAGTGTGAGTGTTTGGCATGAGCTTTATCTTTTTAGCAAAGGTTCTTCATTTTTAGTATTTTTCATTTATGTTTTAAATTTGTGATTTTTTTTTGTGTATTTTCCATTATCAACATCAATTCCTTTCTTTTAAATGTTATAGCTTTATTTATAAAACAAGCATTTGTTTAGAGTTAAAATACTAAAAAAATAATTGGCATAATCTCAATAGTATATTAGCTTAAACAAAAAACGTAGGCTAATTGAACCTATTGTGGTGATATTGAAACCACTCTCAAGGAAAACGCATATTTCTTTCACGAAACCAAGTTTCACTTCACTACAACTAATCAATGAGGAGAGACATGCATGCAATATCTAACAATTTCATAAATGAAAAGCATTCACCACAATAGCACAATATTTATCTTAGGAAATCCCTACCAAAAAGGTTGCCTCCCAAACTCAAACCAATTTATTCCCAATACAAATCTGATTACAAACATCAGGGTAAAAGCAAGAAGATGAGTCTACTTCTTGTGGAAGTTCCAAACTTAGCCAAAAATGTGAAATTGAGAAAAGTGAAACAAGATCCGTTTTTTATGAAACGAGATCCTATTTCACTTCAAGACCTCGATCCAAAAGAGGGATCCCATTTCCTGTAGGGTTAAAATTTTAAAAACTAAATAGAATCTCATTTCTTAAAATTTTAATTTTTGGCTCGATTAAAACTAAACAGGATCCCATTTCTTAAAATTTCAATTTTCGGCCCGATCTTCACTATGGGTTTTGGGTCAGAAAAGAGGCTTGGGGAGCCGACCCTTAGCTTTGGACTTGCTTTGATCTGTAACTTGAAGGTCATGTTAGTGTCACTAAAAAAGAGTGACTTTAGACATGTCTGTAGACGTTTTTTGCATATTTTTTGATGAAATTAAAACCCTTCATAGATGAAATTATGTAGATTTCAATTATGTAATTTTTTTTACAATTGGATTATTTTTCTATTTTTCAAATAATTTTCAATAGAAATGATCCATAAACTTGAAATAACATGTTTTCTTATTATTTTAATGACTTTTTTATTAAAATATTTTTTTGAAAAGTAAGTTATACATGAACAATCTTCGGACAATTCTTTTCAATTTAAAAAAAATCAAAAAATGATAAGTTTGGGTCATATTATGCATTACGTAGATGAGGGGTTTTCAATTAAAAAATTAATTCAAAAAATTCAAAAAATTACAAAAAAAAAATATTGTAACAATCTTTACTTGTGCTTCAAATTTTTAGGTCAAATGTGACAAATTCTGAAATTCAAGGAAAACACTCCCACTTTTAGACCAAAAAGTGGACTCAACTTCTTGCACACACCCATCAATACACTCAAGCCTTCAAAGAAGAAAAATAATACAAGCTTGAAGAAATTTTGATAGTATAACCTTTTGTAGAATTACACAATCATACATCTCCAAATTATGCACCAATATATATTAGCAAGACCCAAAACTATAAACTACTAATTGTTTTTAAAACCATGAGAGAAAATATGGGCTAAAAATGGTCAAATTCCATGCAAATTCAAACACCCAAATCAATGAGAGTTAACTAGAACATAAATTGGAAACTTCTTTCAACTAGAGCATTAGGTGAAAGTTTGAAACTATGTCACATTTGTATAAAGGAAATGACCAACACAAATATAGTTTTTAAACTTTAATTGCCTAAAAGTGACATGTATGTTTTGAATTTAAAAATAAATAAATTAATAAAATATAAAATTGTTAATTTATGTTTTGAAAAAAGTGAAGTTGATGGGATGTCATCGCAAAAAAATAGATAATTTAAATCTACTATATTTTTTATAATAACTTCTTAAAATGCTATAGTTTTGATAAGTGAACTTTTAAAAAAATATGGGTGATCCCACAAAGCTGGTTTACAATTTCTAGGAGATTCTGATTTTTGTTGAAATCACATATTTTTAGAAAATATAATGATTTAAGCCTTAAAAAGTTTCATTTAAAGCATTCCAATTGAAGAGGGTTTGATCAAACTACCTTAGATCAAACCCCCTTGGATAGAACCCCACTAGTTTTAAACCATACCTATAACGGAGTCTCTTTTACACCTATCAAAATGTTGATAAAAAACCACTTTTCATTTACCTTTTGGGGGATCAAATGAATTCATTTAAAATTTATTTTTTTAAGTATGTAGCCCTTATTATAAGCTTCCCAAAAGTATAATTTTAAATAAATTTAATTTTATTATTATATTTATTTTTTATTTCTTGTGAATGTAAGTTTTTCACCAAAAATCAAGCTCTTTGTTCTGCACATGTGGAAAAATAGAAGATTGTCAAAAAAAAATTTGAAAAATATGAGTGCACCAGATATTGAAGTTTTTGATCCAACAAAACAAAAAGTTGAATTTCGTTACATACAAAAAAAGTTATGTGAACTATACAGTCCACCTATTTCTGAATTGTAATTGGTTTGACCTCAAAACTTGATTAAGGAGAAAAATATGCAATAAAACACTATGCAACTAATTGGAAGCACTAGATATCATAGTTACAAATCTAAATTCGAAAAAAATTGAATTTTATCCTTCATGGAAAAAAGGTTTTGTGTTATATAGTGAGCGTCACTCCTTAAAAATGGTGTTTACTGAAAAAAACTAGTTTTTGAAGGAGACGGAAAAAGAAGTGCAATCTGATTCCAAAAATTTTGAAAAAAATATATTTAGAATCTTCAAACAAAATATCACAAATCACTAGTTTGCATCAACTTCAAATTCCTCGCGGTTTAGCCGATATAGGTGCCCAAAAGTGAAAATTTCATTAGAAAAAATAAGTTCAGTGTCCAATTTGGCCAAAATTTGTAAACCAGTATTGTGGGATCATGTAAACTAGTATTGTGGGATCACATATATATATATATATATATATATATATATATATATATATATATATAATTTTGGAGAGGATTCCTCTACTACATCATATATTTCTTATAAAAAATTAATAATATTTAAATATTTGTTAGTTTCTAATCAATCTCATGTTTGATTATAATAACCTAAAAAATCATAAAATCAAAATATATATAAACTCCAAGCTCTACAAAAAATTATTTTTAGAATTTTATAAAAGTATATTTGGTTAAAGAAATTTGGAGTTGAAGTAGATTTTTTGTCAAATTTGTTCCAAACTAAGAGTTAGACAATCACATATGCTACCACATAAATAGTTCTAGGCAAAAGAATTTCAAGCACTCTTTCAATTAAAAAAGTTTTAGTTGAAACTTTTTCATATAGACTAAATCTAGTTTGAATTCTAATATTAAATTATATGAATTTAATAGTTTCAAGAGAAAGAGTTTCAGTCTAAACTCTTTGTGTCATGTAGATGTCAAGTAGTTTCACCCAAAATTATTTTGTTGTCATAAAGTGTGGCATGGCTCTATTTTAGTGAAATCATTGTCTCAAACTATTTTGTTAGCCTAAAGTGTAACACAACTCTAGACACTCATTTCGCTCCTCTTGGTCTTATTTACCTTTTCATGATATGCACATGCAAACTAAATATCTTTTTTAGTCTTCTTCATTCAACTCCCTCCTTTCATGCAATTTCTAATATGACAACTCTTACACACCTTACAAGTTATTATATTGTGGAAAAATAAAAGAATAAACAAAGAAACATATATAAAATTAAATCCTACTTCAATTCCCACCACTACTTTTGATTGAACAAACAAGGGACGCAAATTAAAATGGAAGTGAAAAATCAATACATTTAAACCTTGGGTGATTCGATGTGTTTTGATGTCATGTCGTTCTTGTGGAGTCTTCAATATGGGAGCATGTATTTCCATAAGGATTCTTCTTCTTTTCTATTGAGGAGAACGAAGGATTTATAGAGTTGAGATGAGAGGAATGGAGGGTTGAGATTCATTTGAAATGAATGACTAGAATTGAATGAGAGAAATTTTGAGTTTTAATTTTCGAGCAAGATGGAAATTATAAATATTGAAGTTGGTGAATGGGTGGCTAATATTGATTTGATTAAGTGAATGGTCAAGATTCAAAGTTGATTTGAATTTGGATAGATGGTAGTTCGGAATAAATGGTTGAGATTTGAATAGTTAAATTGAGGGTTAGGATTGAAGATTAATTTGATTTAGAATTGATGATGTGGATTAGAATTGTTGATTATGTGGATTAGAATTGTTATTTAAATGGCTAGCAGTTGGAGATGGATAGTGGTGATTAATCTGATTAATTAGATTGTTAGAATTGAAAATTAATTTCATTTATGATTGTAGAAATTTAATATTAAAAGAAATAGGTGATGTGGATATGAGGGAAGATAAAAAAATTTAAAAAAATTATGGGGAGGGTGAATGACATTAGTGTATTAATTAAATAAAATGAATGTTAAGGTAAACTATTTTATTAGTTGGGGGAAGAGGGGTAGTCAAATTACCATCAAAGATGTTGACTAAATAAATATGATTTATTTAATTAATTTGATAATGGGGGAATAATAAGAAGCTAATCATAATTAATTTATATTTCAATGATGTGAATGTAGTTAAAATGGGCTTATGTTGGAATCAAAAGTGTGAAAAGTGGTATTAGAATTGTGATGTTAGATATGGTGTTAGAATATTAGTCAATTTCAGATATATATAACTAGCAATTGCACTTCAGGTGTGCAATGGGGTACACTGAATAATTGTATGGCTATATTTGAATTTGTGTAGGAATATTGGTTGAAATAGAAAAAAGTTTATATAACCTAAAAAGATAACACATGAAATAAATAAAATGCAAACGATTATTTGCCTTATTTGATTTTGTGTAGACATATTGGTTGAAATAGAACAATGTGTATGTAACTTGTAAAGACAACACATGGAAAAACTTAAATGGAAATAGTGTACAAAAATGGGAACTTCAAATCATGTGATATAAAAATGTAGAATTGGGATATATATATACAATGTTGAAAATCCAGTGTTTCTATGGAATGTTTAATTGCCATTATAAGAATGTATGCAATTGAATACAATGGTATAGATATATTTTATATTTTGTGCAATTTTGTCACACGATCACTTTGAACTCCAATGTATCTGTAATAAACAATAGATCTATTTAGTATTTGAATAACAACTTGAAAGGAAAAATAAATGAGCAATGGAAAGTACTAACTAATGAGCATTGTTTGAAGGAAAGAGATTACCAAGAAATAGATAAGCCAAACCAAACACCAGCAAGTGCAAAGGAGACAAGAATTTGATAAGGGAAAAAAACAAGAAAAAACCCCAATATTATGAATGGAGGCAAAATGCCTAAGAATGATACAAAGAGAGAGAGAGAGCACTTAAGCCTTAAGCTTGCTTGCTTGAATATGAAGAATGAGAGGAGAGGTACCTCAATAAATAGAGGTGAGAAGAGGAGTTGGAATGTAACTACAAACTCAATGAATGCCACCATTCATCTATATGTGTGTGCAATGTGTCAAGAACCTCTTAAGGAGGTGGCTACAAATATTCCTTAATAAAGGAATTAAAAATAAAATGAATCATCCTCACACATGTGTGAGAAGACAAAAAGACAAAAGACTTGTAGGGATTCCTTTGGAATATACCTACAAGTTAATAAAAAATTACAATTAAAGAATAACCTTTACCAAGTAAAGATTAATCTTGTAACATCCCCCCTTAAGCTTTACTTGGGGAGATTACATCAAACCCTTCAATGGGTTGTAATCCAATATTTTTACAATGAAATAGAAATTTATCTTTACAAAAAGCTTTGGTGATTAGAATATCTGCAACTCAATCTTCACCTTTACAATACAAAAGAGAAATTTGCTTGTCTTCAATTTGCTCTCTAATGAAGTGATATTGAAGAGCAATGTGCTTGGTCCTTGCATGAAAAATTGGATTCTTTGTCAAAGCAATAACACTTTGATTATCACAATATAAAGGAGTAGGATCCTTTTGAGGTGAACCCAAGTCTCAAGTAATCTTCTTAACCATAGTGCTTCTTTATATGCATTTGTACAACCTTTATATTCAACTTTTGTAGAACAAAGAGAAGAAGATTGTTGTTTCTTACTATTCCATGAGATTGCACCTGATCCAACAAAGAAACAATAGCCACAAGTGGATCTCCCATCATTGGGATCACCTCCTAAATCTTAATCAGTATAACCCTTTAAAGAAAAATCACAATTTGTATCATAAAAAAGACCAAGATTAAGAGTACCTTTAACATATCTTAAAATATTTTTTGCAACTTTAAAATGAGTTTGTTGTGGTTTAGACATAAATATAGAAACCAATCCAACACTATAAGAAATATCAGGTCTAGTAAGAGTTAGATCATTTAAACTTCCTACTAATTTCCTATATAAAGTAGGATCAACAAAAGGAGTTTCCATATCAACCATTAATTTAGTTCCTAATTCACAAGGAGTAGAAACACACTTTGCATCATTCATTTTAAACCTATCTAAGAGATCTTGAGCATATTTATGTTGAGAAAGAAAAATACCTTTAGGTGTTTTCCAATGACCATCCTTATTACAATAAGTGCAATGAGGTCTCTTAGAAGAAGTACTCTTCCTAGGATCATTGTCATTATTATAATGAGGTTTATTATTATAATGTTGTTGTTTAGAATTAGACTTAAAATTTTGCTTATGATTAGACAAAAAGGCATGTTCATTAGACTTAAGATTTCCAAACTGAATCAACTTAGCTTCTTCTTGTCTTAATAAATTATAAAAAATATTATAAGTTAATTGAGTAGCTAAAGAAGGAATAGCTAATTGAGCATGAATATTAGTGATAAATTGTTGAAATTTTCTAGGAAGACACTTTTTAAGAATAAGATGAATTAATCTAAGATCTTCCAATTTTACTCCTAAACCATGCAATTGGCTATTTCAAGCATCAAACTTAAATCAAAAATCATCCATAGATTTAAAATCAGAATACCTTAAATCTTCAAGTTGATCTTGAAGTTGAGTTTTTCTTGATTCATTTGAACTATCATAAATAGTCTTGAGTTTGTCCCATGCTTCATAGGTTGTTGTACATGTCCCAATGTGAACATATAGTTCGGGTGACATGGAGATACCTACGGGTGACATGGAGATACCTATGAGGCCAATGGCTTCCTCATTTTTGAGCTTCTATTTTTCTTGTTCATTTTGAGATGGAGACAAACCAGGTTTCAATTTGGGATCCGTAGCAACATCCAAAATCTATGCTTAAAATGAAAAATAAAAGAGATGAGTTTTCCAAGAATGATAGTTAGAACTAGTTGATTTAATTTCAGGAATCAAAGTTGACATGATTGCAATAAAAAAATCACAACTTATGTAAATATTTGCTTAGAAAAAAAACACCCTTTTGATTGAATTAAATCTTAAAAAAGTAACCTCTTTTAAAAATAAATTGCCTAAAAATAAATAAGTCCCTTTAAACTAAAATATTAAAAAAACTCTTTTAGAAAAACTATATAAAAAATTAATAAAAGTTTTAAACTTTAAATAAATTAATAAATTGAAAGATTTGATCTAAAACTAAAGAAACTTTTAAATAAAAGTCTATAAATTAATAAAAACTTTTCATATGAGAGAAGGTTTTATAACTATAAAACAAAAAATATTTACTTAAAACTCTCTATATAAGGAGGATTTTAAGTTTTGATTTAAAAAGAAACTATAAAAAGTTTTTACTTATTTAAGGCTTTAATAAGAATGACTTTTGGAAAACCAACGCGTGGGGTTTATAAAGATTTAAAAAGGAAATATAAAAGCAAATGAAAAGAAAGAATTTGAGCGGGCAAAAAAGTTTTTTTTTTTTTGTTAGGAAAAGGTAGCATGGCTGTGATATATTGATTAAATCCTTTGGCAGGAAAAACAGAGAAAGCACAGTTAATCATTTTTTCTATCAAACAAAAAACCTTCCTTGATGTTCCTCACTAGTCTTCATAGAATCTCCCAGAGCCAACCAAGTCGGCGAATGCATAACACCAATCCAACCCGACAACCTAATCCATCCCTAGCCTTCGGCTAAGAAATTTTTTCCCACGGAAGCCCATCATCTATGGCGTTGCAAAGTTTTGCCTTGTACATCTAGAATAAAAGGATATCAGTCGACTGCCACGCCCAGATTAAGCATTCGTTCCACGTCATCCAGCCAGGGAAGCCCAACACCAATCAATGCAATTGCAACTGTGTCAATGTCACCCATCAAAATCAACCTTTTGAATATCGAACGAAGTAGGAGTAGACATCGTTCCTTTGGTAAGTCCAAATCTAGCAATGACGCCAAAAACTTGGAGGAGATATCTGAATTGGCCCTCGTTCGGTTCTTGGAAACACAGTATTCCTTGCCAAGCACCATCTTCATAGCCTCTGTGCAGAGGATATCCTTATTACGGCAAATATATTTCAGTCGCTTATCTAAGATTTCACCACGAAATGCAGCCTCCTTCTTGGAGCTCGATAGCTTCACTGGAGTATCCATTTTGGTGCCCATGAATTCCTTTGATTGTGCCATAAATAGAAGGTAGAGTGGGCATCGCATTAAATGTTGGCCGCCAGTGTCCATCATTTACTTTCTTTCGGACATCCTTCAGCACATGTGTGGCAGACTTGTCGTTAATTCACACATATAATCCCAACATTTCATACTTTTCAGCCCGAGGGAATAAGGTCAGTGTACTCCTACAGCGCAAGAATGTCGTCCATATGTCCTGGTCTATCTTGTCATATCTTGGAATGATCCCAAACTTCCTCCATTTCATACGTTTAAATTGCTTCCACCTCCACTAGCCTTTGTCGGGGAGTGTAACAAGCCCATCCTGATTAGCAACCAGCCTGCTGATCGTGGGAGTATTAATGAAGTGCTTTCCTAACACCAAGTGTCCAGGACCATGCACCCAATCTAGCCAACCTGGCATAGACAATGAATGCTCCCCGGTACATGGGCCAACCAGTTACTCTGATCCAACTCCTTCGTTGGCCAAGGCATCAACTTCTTTGTTCCCTTCTCTATATGTATGGTTTATCAGGATGCCTTCAAATGATTGTGCAAGTTCCAATGCTTTCATAAGAAAATCGTTAAGTTTCCAATTTGGGGTGCTTTCACTTCTTAAAGCATTGATGACCAAGGCAAAGTCACCTTCTATCTCTATCTTTGCAATTCCGAGCTCTTTACATAATTTCAGGCCTTGAATCAATGCTTGAAATTTAGCCTCGTTATTCGTACCAATCGAGAGAGCTTTTGCTAAGGAAGACAAAAAAAAATTAAAAGAGTATAATACATGAATTACAGTTGGCATTTCACCCTATTAATTGATTTATAAATGGCAATAACAATCATCTTATGGCATTGTAGCCCTTCATTGCTTCATGCCACATAGATTCCCAGAGAGTTTACGTGTTGTGGAGACTGCTCTTGTAGGACACAAATGCTTCAAATAGGCAACGCCTGCACATTAATCAAGGAGGATTTCAGGGGAGATAAGTAGAGCATCCAAACAAGTGAAATGATAAATACTGCAACAAGATAGGAGATGATGGAGCAGAGTCACAAGGTGGGCGCTTGGGCTTCGAACAAGAAAGACTCTCATAGCGTCAACTATATAGCAGAGCTTTTTCCGACAGAGATTTAAGGAAAGGAGAGTAACAGAGGCGAGACGGATCTAATCTATGCATGAAGCCTTGCAGAGATGAGTTGGAGACGGGAAGTCTATGGTGGAAGAGCTTCTTGCTCTCATGATTCAACGGGCTAGGAAAAGGTTCGTCTGTTTGAGAAATAAAGTTACAAAGCTTTTCCTAAAAATCATTTTTTTTGCATAACCTGCATTCATTGCATTCCATGAAATAGCCTCTCTTTGAGGCATTCTGTCAAACAATTCACGTGCCTTTTTTATGCTTCCACATTTTGCATACATGTTTACCATAGCATTCCAACTATAATATCTGGAAGAAATCCTCCTAGCCTTCCATGATGCTTTGATAGATGTCCTTATTGGCACAGGCAGAGAGGATACTGGCGAAGGTTGTCTGAGATGAGCCCAGCTGGCTCCCAACTAAACCCCTGTAGTATTTTGCTTATCTTTTTGTGTTTTTTAGTTTTTTAGAGAAATTTCTAGACAAAAGAGAAGGGGCGTACAACATATAAATGCTCATAAAAGTAAAATGCAAGAAATAATTGTTCAACAGGTACTGTAAATCATCATTAAAAATACATACAATGAATTTACAAACATCAAACATACTTGAAGTCCTCCAAATTATTTAAATAAGAAAATATGAAGCTTGCCAGTCAACAATAGTTGGAAATGGCGTCAAAGCATGCCTGGGCCTCAGATCTGAGTTCTCCTACAGAGTAACTGAAGAAGATGAGCTGAGAAGGTGGGACGCCCAAGATGCAACAGAGAAATAGGACAAAAGGGAGGCGTTTTGCCTCAAGAGGAGCCACGCCTCTTCTGGAGAAACACGCCAAAACAAGGGAAAATGTACGGCCTCTGGCAACTCTAAACCTCTAAAGCTGGAATGGCAGAAGATTGAAGATCCCCAACTGTTAACCCTCTCCTTCAACTGTATACTGAATAGCAGAACAAATATATACTGATTTGGCCCAGAAGAACTTTTGATTGTAGCTATCATCAATGGCAATCATTCAGATGGTGTCTCACAGCCTCACAATCACAGATCCAACAAAGATTCCTCATTCTTCAATGGAGTTTCCTTGTAACCCTTGTCCTTAGACAATTCACAGAGAAAGAAAATTACAATGTCAAATGATAATTAGATATTAGGTTGACTTGCAATTGCTTTGCCTTATACTCACAAAAAGGAACAGGTTTCAAGAAGTACAACTTTCTTCATTAAAATACATTTAAATTTCAATAGCTTACCCCAATAAAACATGGGCACACTTCCTTGAATATTTAAGTGATTTTAATATCACTTTATAAAGTAACATTTTATTATTTTATATTATATTTAAGTGGCATATTTCTTATAAAGTCAATTTGACTTTATATTTAATCATTTAAGTTAAATATATAACTTAACCACTGAAATACTCATAACTTCCTCCAAACTCAGTATAATGTCATGCCGTCAGAAGCTGACGAACACTGAACTCCATCTGCCTGCACTGGTACCAATACTGAGGTGAAAGAGGTGGGAATGGCAAACCCCACCAAAACGGACACTAACCCTCTAACCAAGTCCTATCAGCCCATGAGGATCCAAGAAATAGGCTAACTCCACTACCCCTGAACACTGACTAGAGTGGGGACATTACATTGTGGAATATGGATTTACACCTGCCAATTGCATTTGCTTGAAAGTTTCTAAAGCCTTTTCAACAAATCCATTTTGTGCATATCCTGCAAGTATTGTCGTCCATGAGATGACATCATTTGCAGATATTATGTCAAACAGTTCATGTGCCTTGTTAATGCTTCCACTTTTTAAAAACTATGAAATCCTACCATAGAAGAAAATAAAAATGAGACAGACCGAAACCAACCTCCATACAACCATTGTTCCAATCTATTCGCATCAAATGAAAATTAAGTTTGTATATATTTCCAAAATCTTCGGGAGCATTGAGGGCACTACAAATAGATCTGGAAAACCTTTGACTTCATTCTCCATTGATGATATAACTTCATGTTCCATTGTAATGACAGAAAATGCAAATGAAGAATAATATGTTGTGTGTTTCGACAGAGACCAATTAGGGTTAGTGTGATGTCGAAGGCATTTGCAGGGCGTCAACGTTCTGGTTTCCTAAATACTCTGCCACGCCGGTAATTAATCTCGGTGAGAAAAGACCGGAACGGCTATGATCAGTTTGATAGTCGACAAAGTTCTGTTTAGCTCGGCCTCTTTCAAATTGGATATCCCTTCAACATAAATTATCATAATTACATTTAACAACTCCCATAACAACTACATGATAATTACAAATTAACAAATTAATATTACAAATAACAACAAATACAATTAAATACAAATATTAAGAGAAAACAAAATTGAAACACCTTTCTCCTACCAAACTTTTCTATAATGAAGAATTCATATTGAATCTTGGCATACACTGCATTGTTTCTCAATAGCTTGTCATGCGTTTTGTTTTGACTTCTTAAATGAAACATGTTTCACTGCTCAGCTGTAAATAATGGGATCCTTGCTGATAGTACAGAATTTTTATGAGAGTATGAGTTTATTATTAGCTAAATCTACTCCGTTGTAGTAGAATTTTTGTCCAAAGGATTAATAAAATGCTATTTGGCGCTACAGATTTTGCATGAAAAGATCTTTCTACTTAAATCATGTTCTGTGTTGCAAATTTTGCTAATGTCAAAATTTGTTCTAAGTGCCATATTTTATTTCAATTAAAGCTGTGTAATGCTTTCCTTGTGGGCAGATCGTTATCTACTGCCTGGGCAAATGGGGAATGGGAATTCCTTTATTTGATTCGGAACTGCTTAGGACGTGGAGGAGTGAGTGGCACTTAAGAAGAAAGCTACGAATTTGGGGTCCATTGGTTCTATGGAAAACGAATACTGGATTTATCCCAAATCTAGTTCTATCTTAATAATTCCTTAAATAAATGTTTTTCACTACACAGGCATCTTAATCATTCCCATGTCCAACTCAACTTACAGCGTATCTTCTACTACCACCTTTTAGTCTATAATACACAACAATTCTTGCAGGCATTTTTTTAAAGTTTTGATTAAGATAAAGTTGGAAGGGGTCTGATACAAAACAGTCATTGGGACAAGCAGAATTAATCTCACCAAAGGTGAGGTTTAAAAGAACCAAACAAAGACCTCAGAGCAAGGAACCAAAAAGAAACAAGAAATAAGGGTCTCGACTCTATACAATAGACTTATCCAACAAGTCTCAAGAATGATAAATGGAAGTAGAGGAGGGACCTTTACACCTACAAATGACAATCCAAGTGATACTATCATCTGGATACCCACTATAAGGGGGAACATGAGACTCCCCCATGGGAAGACCATCAACACATGAGGGGGAAACAAGAGGACAACCAAGTGAACAACAATCACTATCCACAATAGATCCCTCATAGGAGGAAATACACCAACAAGGACCTCAAAACAAACCAAATTTGTGCCAAGAGCAAGGTGCTCATCAGAAGCTTGGGAGGAGGCATCCATAGAAGAGGAAAAAGTTGGAACAGTCAAGAGATCATCATTAGCATTATTCCACCAAGTAGCTGCACATTTTTGAAGTAGGAGAGAACAAGCCGAAGCCAAGTGACCAGTAGCGAAACAACGATGACACCTAAAAGTCAGGCCCTCATAATCGAACAGTTGTGACCAAGGCTGATCCTCAACCAACAGAACCACATCTTCATGAAGAGGCAAAGAGATATCAAAATCCACCAACTTCTAGCAAAGGTGGAATGGCCCATAAAAGAAGTGAATTATGAGCCTTCAAAAAATGATCAATAGAGTTTCCAATGGTCTCATAACAAGTCTCCTCCCAAAATTAGAGGGGGAGATTAAGGAGTCTAACCCACACTGGATGCTCATTGAGTGGTTGATAAGGGGTTAAAGGAAGAAGTTGAGGGTTTGAGCAAGAGAGAATGCTCTACCCAAGTCCAAAGTCGACCCAACATCAAGTAACGATCTCCAATAGAAACATAGATAGTAATAAAAATACCTATACCACAAGAGAAGAGCTCAATCTTGCTAGCCACTAAGGTCCTCCAAGAATCCAAGAATCCAAAACCCACTTATGCAAGTCAAGAAGAGAGGGCTAGAGATTAGAGAAACAACACACCAAATCTTACCTCTGGTAGAAATCCTCATTCTCAGCAACATCCTCACCACAAACCACCACCGAAGAAAGTTTGGCACAAGAGAGAGGGCACACCCGAGGAGGGTGAGCAAAACCATATCTGGCCACCAAAGAGTAAGAACAAGCCCCTGCAGAGACGGCAGGCAAGAGAGGAGGTGTGAAGGGGGACAAAGGGGCCTCGGCAGGAGGCACACGCACAAAAATGCCACGAGGCCCACACTCAAAAACACCACGCAAACCCACCACATGCAACGAAAACAAACCAGGAGCCCACACAGAAGTCTTGGGGGTGGACCCAGGAGAAGGCGTAGGGGTGTGAGCGAGACAGCAAGGGCACAAGCGACAACAGACACAAGAGAAGGTGCAGAGGCGCGAGAGATGCAGGAGCCATCTCTTAAGGATTATGTTGAGGTTTCAAGACAAAGCATTTCCTTAAAGTTGACATTAAATTCTACCAACTAAATATCTCAGGAACTTACTGATATGTATGTAGTTTTATACACAATTAACCTTGCACTGATTAGTATATCTTTTAACATATAATATAGGTTAAGATATGGAATTTTCACAGTTCATAATGTTAGTTCAAAGATTTTTGAATTAGAGTATGTGAGTATTATGTGATTATTTTTATTCATCAATTCTACATTTTAAGATTGTCTAATCTAGAAATATTCAAGCTAAATAATGTAAGTATAATAAAAGTAATAAATTATTGTTATCATGTAAAAATGAATAATTTTGATTAGTTTTATAAAAAATGATAATTGAATTATTTTTTATAGTTTTGTGAATATAGAAAAATAAGAATAAAATCAATATATGAATAGGCTAACATAAAGGTCCATAAAATTAATAGAAATTATTTTTAAATTCAATTATGTATATTTTTGCATTGACATTTTAAATTGTGCTCAATGTTCCATTATTAGAAAGATGAAATGATTTAAATTATAAATTTAACACTTAAAAGGAAGTGAGTGAAGAGGTGGCAAGACGAAATGTGGAGAGAAGAATAAATATATAATGTATAAACATATATTATCAAATTATGTTAAAAGTCAATGAAATTAGTCTATACTAAAAGTTAATAGAATCAAGTATTTATTAATATTGGTATGGATAGAATAATGATAATATAATTATATTTGAAAATGATATACATTGCTATGTATAAATGCAACCAACCTATTAATTATGTGTTGACGTATGGTGATACATAAATATTAAAAAATGCTATATACATAAATATTGCATATATAGTAATTCTTCGGACATGTGGGTTACAGGTTTTGATCCGAGGATGGAATTCGCTAAACAAGTCCTTGTTTGGATAAGGCTTCCAAGCTTGCCTATAGAATATTGGAATGAGGAAATGTTTCTGGGCATTGCTAGCTCAATTGGACAATTCAATGCTATTGATTTGGTTACAAAATCAAGATAGTGCATGTTGTTTGCAAGATTTTATGTCAATGTTCACATTGACAAGAAGCTTCCTCCTTCGATAATTGATGGTGTGCTTAAATTGCTGCAAAATGGGTCATGTTGCTGCAATTGTGTGAATAATCAATGGAAACAAAATATCCAAGGAGAGGTCTAGCTGATGCCTACTTAACCTCGGTCTATTGTTGAGCATTCCACAGAGTGTGGTGTCAAGGAGCTTTCCCCTTCATCAATTTATGTTCTTTATAATATTGACTGCCTATCTTCAAGGGACGAGCATCAACTCAAAGAAAATGATCAAGTGATGATTCACAAGGAATTTGGTCTTGGGCTGTCCCGGTTTGGTAAGGTTGTCAAGCGTTGAGGAACTCATTTCCTCTTTCCCTTTGTCCCCATCTGCTTTGTATGTGGCTTCTAATCTTGGGAGTTCCATCAAGATTATTGCACAGCTTTAAGAAGGGATGGTATTCATGAGCAATTTGATTTCTTACCACCATGAGTTAGTTTGTCATGCGTTAGGGTGGCTAGCAAAATTGGCGGGCACCTTACAATCTGATGTTATTTGTAAGCTTTGTTATTGTTAGTTTCTGTGTAAAAGAGTTTGGACTCTTTCAAAAAATCACATTGATTAATAATATCAAAATATTAATATACAAAATGTAACATATATATTAATGATGGGTCACTAAGTGTGATCTGAAAGGCTGATAAAAAAATACACACTTGAATCCAAAGCCACTGGTTAATAGAACATAAATATAACACTTCTCCAAATATGTTTCCTTCCAAAAAAAAAAAATATAAAAAATTGATTGGTCTAGGGCCGAAACTGTAGATGAATGACGGCATATGAAATGGAATCTGGTTCTGAATTGTACAGTTTTGTGTAGACAACCTTTTTTTTACATGGTCCAAGAATTAGTTGCAAATAAACTGAATTAATTGTGCGATGCATATATAAACCCTTAATTCTGTCGATTGTCAAGAGTATTGTTGATTTCAAAAAAAAAAAACTTTTAAGAGTTTTTCACGTATGAGCTTGCAATAAATCGTATTGCAATATCATTGGAAGTTCAATTGGCATTCGTCTGTCTATGCATGTATTCATCTACAAAATGATTTGCTGAACATTGGACATATATCGATAGAAACCATCACAAGGTTTACTTCATACATTATACAATCGTCAACATTGGAAGCTATTAAATGTAAACCATGGAAAATTCGACAATGATAAAAAACATAACATGGTCACTTTATTCAATATACAATCGTCTGCATTGGAAATTAATATGTTAACGATGGAAAAAATCTTAACAACAAAGATTGCCTTTCATGGCCCTTCAGACTATAAATGTAATAGATATTTTCAAAACATACAGCTCCTAGTTGGGTTTCTATTTAGTGTAATCCTTTGCCTATTGGAACATCCATTGCCAATGCTCTAGATATTGCTCCCCGCTAAAAGGTTCTCCAGCTTGTCCAGCTTCACAGTTTGGAACCATGAGGGACTTTGACGCACAAAATACCTATGCCTCTTCAACAAGATAATTCCCAAAAAAAAAAGCATTGATGGTGACTTCAGTGAAAATTCACGCCCTTTCTTTTTTATGCATCATTGGGATGAATCTATTTGCCTTTTACAATTACGTATCAAGCTATATTGCAAAGACAAAAGGCATGTCATGAGCATAATGGAAGAAGAATATTTGCAAATGGTTAGGTTTTGTGGAAATCTAGATGTGTAAGCATGTCTCATGTGAATTGTAATCAACTGCATACACTGCACTATGCAGACGTCCACATTCTGCAGGAAAAGGCACTTTTCATTGTCAATAAAATTTCAAACTTTGAATGTGCCATTGTTCTGAGCTGAGTTAGTCCTCAGTCATTTACGAGATGTTTCATTTACTATCAGGCAAAGTGATCAGAAACCTGGCATCTTGATACGGACATCTCAAGTGCTGCTTCATAATGACATTGTAAAGTCTTCTTGGCATAGTTCTTTCCTCACAAGGGAAATTCTCGATTTTTTATCATATTGATACACCCTTTGTAGTCTTGCATTTCATGCTAAATTTGTTGCATTGCTAAGCAATTTTCAGTTCCTACTTATTTAAGTAATAAGAAACTTCCTCGCATTAAATTTGATATATCTCCTTCATAACAAAAACCAAAGGAAATGTATACAGAACATTCTTTGGAGAGAATGGTAAACCATCACTCCTACGATCCATCAAAGATCAGACATTTTGGTTTATACAATTATGTACCAAAAATCTAAAATATTCTCCAGGATACACACTCACACTTGTGTCATCAACAACAAACTAACAGTTCTATTATCTAATTTTCATGATAAACAAAGAAGATGCAAGCATTAAATCAACACTTACTGTCCTGACCCAATACAAGCCTGCATTTAAATTTCATTGAAATGGCCAGCTGGAAATTCATTAGCATGGCACTACAAATTCCATGATGTATTTTCTGGGAAGTAAATTGTTAGAAATTGTAGCTGGCTACATCCATAAAAAATTTGAAGAACCACCTCAAATATGGGTGCTCCTACAAAAAAGAATCATGTTTTAGTCCAACAAAAGGCTCTGATTGATCAGATAATTTACTCCATGCATGTTCATTTTTGTCCATACAACAGGCCTCGGGTGACACTGTAACTACAGAAGGCTGCTGAAGCTCCACAGATGATTTCTGAGATTCTCTATAGCTTCCTACCAATATTGTATCACCTCTACCATGCCATACACCATCTTGGACATTATTTATTTCCAATGTCCTTGCTTCCTGTGTACAAATGAAGATAAAGAATCACTGGAAATTTCCAAAGCTATAATGAGGCAAATATGAGACAGTGAAATTGGCAGCATACCTGACAGAGACTGCAGGACGAACACAATAGATGATGCAAACAGTCATCTAGTGCACTGTCACGACCCTGCAAGAATATATGAATTGAGAAAATGTCAGAGGACAGTAAAAAAGAAAAGACATGTACACATGTATGCTACATTAAAAAAATAAAATGTGTCCATGCCACAATTCATGCATATCAGTAAATGAAAAGGTAAAATATATGAAGAGATTCTCAAGGGAAATGAAAATGTGTTCCCTTTGTTAGCTTTCATTTAACTATCACATTTCTTATGATCCCGAGTTTTAAATTTATACAATACTTATCATTACCTTGATGTTGAAACGCCTTCGCATTTCTGTACGGAAATAGCCAGCATATGCAGCCACTGAAAGCGTGATAAAAATAGCAACGTACAGAAAGGTGTGCACTTTGGTCACTCCAAAAGCAATGAAATTGGCTAGCGCAGATAACCCAGAAAGAAAATGGGCAGTACCCTGAACAGATAAATTGTATCAAATAAAACATAGTACAAATTCAACTTGGCTACATGCCTACTTAAATTATAGAAATAGCATGCGGAGTTAAAATAATCTCAGAAAAAAAGTGTCACCAGTTTGTCCCTGTTACCTAACTGGTTCAAGTGTGATCTGTTCTGGATCCTGATCATGGTCAGGTGTTGCCAGGGGTCACATTTTTGCCTAAGGGAACCAGGGAGAACCCATATATAACCCATGGCCAATCCAGCTGAAAGTGATGGGTTCTTAGAATTTTTTGGCTTTTTTTTATTGTTTTAACACATATTTGACTTTGACTAACACTAATAAGTGCATTCCAAAGCATTTGAAAGACAAAAACAAAGTTGTTTACCTCATTGTGAATGCAGAACACAAAAGTCATTCATTCTTGCTTGCCATCACACGAATAAAGCTAAAGATTGATTGGTGAAGGTTCCAAAGTGATTGGTTTGCTATTCCTCCATGCGTGCAAGAGCCCATTTTTGACCAAGGCTATTGTGGAGAAAGATTTTTGCAAAAGAGGTAGATATTTTTGGTTTCTTTTTTCTGCATTTTTGTTTTATAAATGAACTCTTTTGTTTTGTTTTGAAATTCTTGTTTTGTTTTCTTTCTTCTATGAATCTATAGCATATGCTTAAATTTTTAAATGAGTTAGGTTCTATTTATTATTTTTTGTTTTCATTTTTTTTGAATGAGTTATTTATTAAACTTGTTGCCATAGGGATTACAATGGCAACCAGTTCTAGCTCTATGGACAGACCCTGCTTCAAAATAGACCCAAATTCTTCCCTTTGAAAATATGCTAAAATGGGACAGAAAGCTCCAAAGAGTGATGGTTATATTTGGATTTGAAATTGATGTGGTATTAGGTATTCAAGTTCATACAATCAAGTGAAAGTCCATTTGTGTGGCATCCTTGGACAAGGCATCAAAGCTTGTCTAAGAAGGAATATTGTACCCATTCCATCATAGCAAGTCATACCATATACTATTGAGCAAGAAAAAAGTAAGTCAAGATACAAGTCATAAATCAAATCATCCTTTGTTCAAAAAGAACTTGAGGAATGAGGCCCCCTCCTTGACCACCTAATCCTCAACCTGTAGAGAGCCACCCATTTGTGCTCACACTTGAAGAACAAACTATGGCCTTTTTTACATAAGTGATCAAAGCAACCAATTTCACAATGAGTCTCAAAAGATTGCCAATCAACACATTGTGAAATGTATCTGTGCAAATGGTTTCACTTTCAATGTTGTTCGCTCATCATATTGGCAACAAATGGTGAAAACAATTAATGAGTTTCCAAAAGAGTACAAAATCTTGGTTTTTCAGAAGGTGCATAGCACCTTATGGGAAAAGGAGGTTGAGTTTCTAAAGGATTTATTGAAACCCACAAGGGTAATTAATGAGTGTCCAAAAGAGTACAAAATCTTGGTTTTTCAGAAGGTGCATAGCACCTTATACGAAAAAGAGATTAAGTTTCTAAAGGATTTATTGAAACCCACAAGGGATTCATCGGCTAAGGGTGTCTTATCATTTCCGATGGATGGATGAATGCAAGAAATCAAATATTGATCAATGTCATTGTAGCGTCCCCTAAAGGAGCAATGTTGTTGAAGGTAGTGGATTGTGAAAAAGAGGTGAAGGATGGTACATTTATTGCTAACATCCTCATAACAGCCAATGGCCGCAAAACGTTGTTCAAGTCTAATAGACAATGTCAAAATTCATAGAACAACTGATTTATTGGTTGAAAAGCATTATTCACATATCTTTTGGACACCTTGTGTTGTCTACACCTCCAACCTTGTGCTACAAAAATTGGCACCAGAATTGATTGGATCAAACAAATGTATGTCGAGGCTGAAAAGATTGTTTATCACCAACCACCATGTCACAAGGCATATTTAGTACATTCTCGAAACTAGAGTTGCTAAAGGTAAGTGGAGCAATAAGATTTATCTTAATATTTATGTTTCACTTTAGTTAAAAAAACAAAAGGTTTATGTTTATTTCTTTAAAAAAAATATATATTTTTATTTTTGAATAGGTTGCTAGGACCTATTTTGCCTCCAACACAATTAACTTGAAACAACTTGTGAAGGTTCAAGAGGCACTTTCTAACATGGTCATCAACCAAAATTGGTCCATATGTGTTAATGTTATAGCAGCTTCGGTAGCTCCTTCCAGCTCACTTCTTCCGTGGAAGTCTTAAATTGAATAATAGCCGTTGGCTATTCAATTTACTTTTATTGTTTTGTATTTCATGCTTTGGCCGACATGAAAGAATCCGAAATTCATAGAAGACATTTAATATACCTCTAGGCCGACTTCATTAAGAAGATATGTGATTTTGTAAGAGGCCGACATGAAAGGATTTGGTTCCTATACATATACACAGTTTGTTCATCCATTTCATATATTGAAAGCTCTCCCCCAGTTCGGTCATCTTCAAGTGCGAATATAATAGAGAAGCTCGACCTTATCAAATGCGAATATTACATCAAGTGCGAACAGATTATTATGTGTGAATAAGAGACTGTGAATCATTGTTATCTCTGCTGATTTGGATCTGTGCTAGTTACGAACTCTCCAGATCTGTGTTAACTGCGATCTCTCCATATTGGATCGGTGATTAGTGGTGAACTCTTGATTTCGGATCTGTGCGAACTCTACCATATTGAATCTGTGTCAAGGTGCGGACTATGTCAAAGGGTAAAGATCAGTGCGAAGCATTATAATGCGAATTCATATCCATCAGGTTGAGAACCATCAGTATTTGTGAGTACTGTTAAATGTTATTTCTGTACACAGTCATCTCATACATAACAGGTACGAATTGGCAGACTGTTATATGTTTTCATCTTGCCAGAGTTGAATATCGGTCTTGTGTTAGACCTCATTGTAATGTGTAAAATTGTCATTGTTATATCAAATATAAGAGAGATCTTTGTTGCTGGGTTTTTCTCCCTCAAGAGGAGGGTTTTCCCAGGGTATATGCTGTGTTATTTTGTCTGATTTTTTGAATTATTTCCTGTGCATTTAATCTGTTCACTTAAATTTAACAATATGGAAGCAATCTAGCATTGAATGGGCAACAAATATTAAGCAAATGATCTTGAATGACATTTGTTGAAATTGTGTCAAATATTTCCTTAGTTTCACCAAACTCTTTTTGAATACAATCCATTATACCAACATGGATAGGCTTTGTTTGGAAGAGATATATAATAACATTGACTCAATGATTGAGAAGATGTAGGCCATCATAATGAGGAGTAAGATTATCAAGAAACTTTCTTCAAACAGTTACACAAAATTACTAAAGAGAGAAGAAACAAAATGATCACCCAGCCACATCTTCTTGCCTTCGCATTTGAGTTTCAAATATTATAGTGTTGAGATCCTTTCTATGTCGATAAGGGTTTCCCCATATAGAGATTTCAAAGTCAATGAAGGGTACAAAACAGTAGTTTGCATTCTTCATTTATCTTGATCTGCAAGGTGCAATTAACATTGAGTTCATGGAACTTGTACACTCCAATGACTTTAGTATGGAACAAAATGATCACTCTGCCACATCTTGCCTTTGCATTGAATCCCAAACATTTGTGTTGAAATCCTTTATGTGCTGATGAGGGCTGCCCCATATAGAGATTTTGAAGTCAACTATGGGTACAAGGCAGCAATTTGTATACTTTTCATTGATCCTGATTTGCAAGATGCAATTAGGATTGAGTTCATGGATTTGTAGACACCAATGACTTTACTATTGATGCTCTTGACAAGTTTAAGGTTGATGCTCATAGTCAATCATTCACACACCTACAACCTCTTGAAATCAAAATTATTTTGCAAATTTTATAATATATATATATATCTTTTAAGTTTCATTTATAATTTCATTTTTTAACTTTAAGACAACAACTCTCTAGTATTGTCTCAATAGGTTGTTAGTTCATCTATTTCTAGGAGGAATTGGAGCACATACTCTTTCATCCACTCTATAAAGTGCAACCAATTACACTGAAGAAAGGTGAAGGACTGTGTGCATTCCAACTTGCACCTCCTTTCACACAAACAAAATGGTTACATGGAATGGAGCACAAAGAACTATCAAGCCAGAGCATACTAACTTAGATGCTTCCACTTCCCAATTTGCTACACTTGATGTTATGGATGAGCTAGCTAGCAAGCATGAGAGTGTCAGTGGCACTGTTTTTGGTTCTTCTAATATACTGATACCTAGATCATCTCATATGGATGATGATGATGATAATATTTTTTAAGACTCATATGATGCTGATGCCTAATCAGCAATCACTGATTAATGACACTCGACATTATTATTTTTATTTTAACATATATCATGATGTTAAAATTTGGTAATTGACATTGTAATATTTTTAATTTTTATGGTGATTTTGTTTATTATATGATGCTATGTAGTATTTCAAACTTAATTACTAAAGCAAATATGTGTATATTTCTGATTTTATATGTTTTTGTATAATTGAATCCAAAATAAACTTAACCCCAATTTTCTTTTTAACGAAACCCACAAACCAAAACCTGAACTATTACCAAGGTCAATAACTTAGGAAAAAGTAAATAACATCCTGAAGATAGCACCAATTAACTCAGTGATATTGGCTAGAGTTGTATATACTGAAAATAAAAGATGAAGAGAGAAAGTGGTCGTATCATCTAGCAAAAACTAGTAATTATATGAAGGTTTACTTCCGTGCATTTAAATATGAGCAAGGTAAAAATGAATAGTTAACAAGAACAGAATAAGCCTATTCGTATTCATATCTGAAGTTTCTACTCATAAAACATCAAGGAAGAAGAAAAAATATTAAAATATAATTGCTTATAATTTAAAATAAAATTTTAAAAAATTGGACCCTGACACAATTAGAAACAATTAAAAAATATACCTGACCAATACATGTCCCAAAACCAGCCCTTCGCATGTTCTTTCCAAATGTGGAGGATGGACAACTGCAATAACAATAAGTTGTGTTAGAACGGTGTATACATAAGTAATTACTACACGGTAAAACAATAAGTTTTTCAAGTAGCAAATAACAAGCCTCTAATTCCATTCCTGGTGAGATGGAGATAGTTTCAAATAAATTAATTGTTAACAGATTTCGATGCTTGGAAATCCTGCTCCATGTTTTTCAGTTTATGATTTTACATTGCTTTTATTGGGGGTCATGTCCATGCGGATGAAGAGGTAACAACGAAGACCAGGTTGCCTTGAAAATTTAATCAAGTAAAACATCTACCATTTGACTGAGTGACTTAAAAGGTCTCTCAAAGAACCCCAATCATTAGATTAATGGTAAGAAAAGAATCTCCTTATCCTCTTTGAAGATTGTCCAATAGGAAACTGTGTTTCCTGAGGTTTCTCAGCATCACGAAGACCTGATACCAAAAAGCGTCATTGTGGGTAAATGCTGTCAAGAATGAGGTCTCTCGATTTTTCCTTCCACCTTAATGGCCTTTCGCCTTTATTTCAATGTCATTTGTTTATCTCTTGTTTTTACTAGTAATTTTGTTTTGCCTTTAGTTTCCTGTAAACGAAATAGCATCTGGATAAAGCATCAGAGAGGCCAACGAGATCGAAGAGAGCAGTGGAAAGACTGAAGTTGAAGGATAAGTCTATTAAGAAAATTTGTCTGTGCTGAAAACATGTCAAACAACATCGTTGAGGCTTCTAAATGACCATGCAACATGTTGATTCTAATCAGTTCAAAGAACTGGCTACAATCCTTCCAGGATTTATAAAATTGCTTGTTAAATTTGAGATGAAAAGTCAGAAATGACATGGACAGCCTCCAACTCATGGGCTAAGCTACTTTGACGAAGATGGCAATGAAATACAAGAAATCTTTTGTATTTGCAATTTAATATTGTTAATAAAAACTGTGATAATAGAGAAAAACATCAACATGGTTAACATCCTCTTGCTTTTAAAGGATACTCTGGAATATTTTAATTTGTACAGTTTGACACCATTAGACTTTCCTGTCTGTAAAAGTCTGTTTTTAGTCTATCTAGTTTTAGTAGTTTGCTATTACTAAATCCTTTTCATAGGAATACCAATGTTTAGTGCCTGGAGTTGATACTGTGTCAACAGTTATATCATTTCATAGTGTCTTATGAAACTAATACATCATATTTGATCCTGTGTAAAATATTAATAAAAGCATTCATTCAATCCAGGAAACAACTCACTCAGACATTTCAATCTAGTAGTAAATGCTTGAGGAAAGACTCGGTTAATTGGATAACATTCAACAATATTTTTCTACTTTGGAATTAATGAGAACAGAAAACAAAGTTCTGCTGTCTCGCTTATACACTGAAACAGAGCCAACGATTGAAATGTACAAAATACAAGATTCAGAAAGTTAAGCAGTGTCAATGAAATAGGAAAGCGAGATAGCCAAGAGATCCTAGAGGAGCCCATGCTAAAGGCCTGCGTTTCTTTCAACCTGTTATTCATCCAGCTCACAGAACTACCACACCAATGCTTATTAGATTATGATTTCCCTACACATCCATTGCACAAGATTATCACAAACAAATGATCAAATTGGACCAAATAAGAAATCTCTTGAGTGAAAGTCAGTCTTCTGAGCAATCAAATGTGTTTGTCAATCCCCCTTTTGCAGACATTTAGAACATATACATTTGTAACATTAATTATTCCAATTAAAATGTCTTCTACATGAATTACACATGAAAGCTCCTAAATCACTTTCTTCTCTTGGAAGAACATTAACAGTGCCCTTTTCCAATGAATTTATCATTTGTATCTGAAAGTGATCAGTCCCTGGTTTGAATGAAAGATCTGTCCCAACATGCCTATGGAGGAAACTCAGATGATTAAGAATCAAGAACCACAGATTAACATAAAATTATTTCCAAATGGCAATCCCCCACCTTCATATCCAAGTCAGAGGTCATTTTTACTGCATGTCATACCAATGACTTGAAAATTCTGTCTGGAATGCCATTTGATTTCAATGGCACTGAAAAATGAAACAGATAGAAAACTAAAACTATCCCAAAACCTAATCATTGTCGAGACAGTATTGGTGAATTGCACGTTTAACTTAGAAGAATGTTCAAAATGGAATAGCTAAACCAAACACAACTATGTTTTATGCCTTTCCAAACAAAAAATTTAAGTGCATTAAAATGGCTGCAATATAGATTGTGAGGTTAATTAACTCTAAACCTAGGCCATTTAATCCCACTGCACTTGAAATGAACTATTGATAATCAGTACAGTTTCAAAGTTCAAAGTGGGAGCGACTGCAACAGCCCTTCAAATTAATCCATTCCACAATTTCCAAAGGCCATATAAAATGCAACAGTTAACTATTACTGCTATTTCAACACTTTCATGAATCAAAAAGTCTAAGAGAAATAACATCTTATATGGAACTGCATTTCTATTTCCAAGTTCCTGCAAAAGAAATTGTTATTTCCAGCAAAAATCACAGTGCTTTCAACAGGCCAAACTATGGAAAGTTAAAACTGTCATTGGCATAAGACTATCATTCAAAATTCCAATGCCTTGGAGGTTGAACACAAACTCTCCTTCAGATTCCTAAATTTTAGTGCAAGAACAGAAAACAGTGGAGGGCCATTGTTTTTATGGTTTATCACGTGAACTAAAGTTCAATGCTTCATAGAGCCCCCTTTAGGATTTTGATGGAGATATGGAATAGAAGGTGACTGGAAGTAGCCCCCAACCTGGGAAAATTCAAACGGAGCATGGCTGTATTAAAAAGAAAATGGAAACCAAAAAGAAATTACAAATTAAAGCATCTGAGAGTAGACAAGCTCAAAATGGATCACTTGGGAATTTCCCCAAGGATGCATTCCCATGGAATGCCTACTTAAACTTAGATAAATGATGATGGCTCAGTGAGCCTTGGACAAATTCATGACAACCATTTTCTCTCCAAATGCTAAAGGTTTAGTTTTACACTTATGCGTTTTATGCATTGCTTGATCAAAACATATATGACCTGTCCATCTTTGGATAGGAGTTCTGGACAATTCTCAAATTTTTAGCAAGAGGAAGAAAGTTCTGTAGACTGGGTATATCTCTAGTCAAATTTATAATTAGAAAAAAACACTAAACACTGCCCAATGCTTTTAAATAACTCGTCTTGAATCTCCATCTTTACACAATCTAATGTAACAAATTTAATTTATCTATTAGAGATTATTAATGTATATGATTCACCAACAAGAGCTTCCTTAATTAAACACATTTCAAGAAGCCTAAAGTAAGATATCCATAAGACTTTCGATTACTTTCACTCAAAATGTTTGGTTTGATGCTCCATCATATGGTGATGTGTTAGTATGTCTTCAGCAACTCTGATTTCTGCTATATATTATTTTTTTCTAAGCAATTTGAATCCTCTGTCGTGAAGAGCTCAGTGCACTTTAATTTTTTTTCATTTTAGCTAAGATACCTAAATACTACAACGGCTTTACTTACACATTATGGGAGAAATAAAATATTTCACCCATGAGAATTTATTTTTCCTTTATATTACATTCACTTAAACTTTTGATTTGATGCACCATGGAATAGTGATATTTTAGTCCGTCTTCAGCAACTCACATTTGCAGTCTATACTAGAAAAAATTAAGCAATTTGAATCTCAGTAGTGAAGAGCACAGTGTGCTTAATTTTTTCCATTCTTGCTAAGATACCTAAAATTTACAATAGCTTCAATTACATGTTATGGAAGAAGTACAATATTTCATCCAGGAGAATTTGTTTTTCCTTTAGATTGCATTCCCTCAAACTTTAGTTGTGATACAGAATTAAATGATGATATTGGTCCATTCTCAGAAATTCAGATTTGTATTAAAAATTCCTGAGTAATTTGGACCCTCGGTTACCAAGAACAGACTACTCACATTGAACACAGCTTTGAGACTCAAGGAGCTTCGGCTCACTTGCTGTGTCCCAAGCCAAGCAAGCCTGTTACTTGGAACTCAACTAAGCAGCTTGCAAAAACGAAAGAAAAATATGAAAAAAGTTAGAAGCTGTAAAAGAGTTCCTCTCCCCCTCATTTTAGTATCTAAATTTTTGTTTCGGAGCATTCACAAGATTGAACCATGATTTATATTGTGCAGCAAGGAGGACTGGTTGATGGTGCTACTGGGTAATATTCTCAAGCTTTGTGTGATTTTGCTTTAGTTTTTTGCCTGATATATTTTGCACAGTTTGCGGTCAACATCTGAACTGAAAATGGGTCTTGTTGATGCGTGTTTTGTGACACACCAAACACCTAGAATAAAGGAATGCCCAAAGGCAGCTCTATCCTCTCTTGAAAAATTACCTCTTATGCTAAGATTGCTAGAAAGGTCATACAGTAATTCCAATGTTCCGTTTTGGGGGACGGACAAGCTCAATGGATGATGTGATACGCTGGTTTCACAAGGGGACCTTGAATAATGAACTTACGGAAAGTAGGGATTTGGATTGATGTAACGTTGAATGCTCTTATATTTTTTGGGATTTTCAGTTTAGAATAAAATGAAAAAGGGATGAGGGTAAAGGAACTAGATTTATGCAAAACTACTCCTATGAACTTCAGAGACAAATGTTGGATAATGAAATTTAAACCAATCTTTGCTTCGCCAAGCACAGCACTACAACTAGACAAAGACGGTGCAATCTTCAGCGGTTTTACAAAAGATATCCTATTACACTATATCACCATCAATTCGACCAATGCATATAGGTAACGGAATTCATGTTAAGCAGTTTTAATGTTCAGACTAACCTTACACATCAAATTGAAAATCATCCAATTGAAAAAGGTATGAACTAATTCCACTATTTCCAACACTATCAATCTTTCATTCATCTAAAATACTTGAATGCAAATTTACTCTATTTGAAGAAATCATGAAACCATGCAGACTCATAAAAATAACAAATGCTCAACTCTGAATCCACTTATTATTTAAACAGCAATATTGCAACAATTTCATAAGTCTCTCCCCGAATAAATGAAATGCGTGGGGTTTATATAGGCACCCCAATTACAAAGCAACGGCCAAGATTAACTTTGATAAACCCTAACCCTAAAAGCATAACCAACCCAAAGACACATGGCGCAATTAGAACAAGCCACTTGTAGCATGGAAAATGGTGACACCTTGCAAATCATTTGAGCAAGTGGGAATCTAGAATGCAATTCCCTTTGGATCGCTCCCTAGCTGCAAATGCAAGAAATTTGGCTAACACAGAATCAAGTTCCTCCATTGAGATACTCAGCACAGAATCCAGTTGCACTCCGATCACGTCCAAGGTTTCCAGGCATTGAGTGAAAGTACTTTCCCATCTAGCCTCCTGTTTCTGAAAGCTATTCATGAAGGTCAACAGGGAAGACATATCATCAAGCTGATTCTCTATAATCACCTGCACTTCCTTGAAGTAAATGTTCATCACACTTTTCTTCAATCCTTCTAAGTCTAAGCCATTCACATCATGATGCTCCTGTCCTGTTAATCCTTCAAGAGAAGTGAGGATTTTGAACTGAATTTTCTCAACTGCGCTCCGTATAGCAGCACATTCTTCCTTTATCCCGTCATATGTCTTCTTTTTAGCCAATAAGGAATAATACCACCTGCTGAAATCATATGAGGCTCCTTCCTCGATAACACCTTCCTGGATCAATATATGCAAGGAAACTTCTTTTAGAACCCTCAAACGAGGTGTCACTTTGTCCTGTACGTACTGGAAATCTTCCACTTTGTCCTCAACTTGACTAACTTCAGTTATCAGCAAGGCAGATCTGCCATAAGTTTGGGCGCACTTCTCTAAGAATTGCTCCATTTGTTTTGAAATATTGGTCACCCAACTCTTGGTTGCTTGACTCGTGATCCTCATAGCTTTGAGAACATCAACAGATTCCGGAGTAAGAGATGTTGGTGGAATAAAGGCTGCATTTTCCTGGCGCAAAGGGGCTATTAGCTGCTGAATGAACTCCATCAGCCTTAGATTTTCTAACTCTAGCCTTTCTTTCTTCTCTTCTGTTTTATCGAACTTCTCCTTGATGGCTTTGGAAGTGTCCGCCAACTCATGGAAATCCTGATCTATTGTGGTTGGCCCAATGTCCAATGTTGTAACCTCGTAATCCATAGGAGTAATCTGATCTCTTGGCTTATCAATTTTCGGGACTGCCACCTGTAAGATCCTGGATCCTGCATCATTCCTGGTAATCTGAGAGTACTTCTTAGGCTTCTTTGGCGTTTTAGCTTTGCCAATTCTCTCCAGGAAGTCTTGTATGCTCTCAACTGGTTGAACTTCATCCAGTGGTCTGGACTTCTTCATCAAACTTTCAGTTAGCCAATCTGGGATTGTGGATAACTCCATCCCATCTTCTAACTGAACATCATCATTAATTCCTTTTAGAGCAGAAATTACCTCATCTCCTAGCTCTTCATTGTCCTCAAGGATCTCAGTATCTCCTGCGCCTTCAATCATCAAAGCATCATCTCCTTCTAAACACTCAGTGGAGGCTTGATTTTGGAGAGAATCCAACTGTTCTAACTCTTGAAACTGAATTTCTTGCTCATAGCTCGGCTCGATATCAACAATGGGTACCTTTTCAATTACTCCGACTGACAAAGTACTTGAAGATGATGGATTTTCAGTTACTTTATGCTTCTTACTCTCCAATTCTTCATTAGCTGATTCTTTTTCTTCTGTGCGGAGATTTTCACTCACCACCTTCCTCTTACTAGGGTATGAAGGTTCATCAAGATTTTCGCCAATTGCTTCCTCCTGGCTTTCCTTATTGCTCAACGTGGCATAAGTAAGAGAAACTCCTTCCTTTCTCAATCTGCTGATCTGATTGTCAACCCATTCCCTTGAGTAAGCAATAATGTCCTTCATCAATGTGTTCAAATCGGTCAACTCAGGTTGTGTCCAGTTAGGCAATAGGATAGGCTTATCTTTTTCTTGTTCAAATTGAGGATGTATGTAGTCCCCGTTGTCTTTTACTTGATCAGATATAGGGAACAAGTCACACCTTTTCACAAGTTCAACTGGAATTCTAGACCAAGTCTTCTTCCTGACTTCATACTCGTCTATCAGGTTAGACCAATAATCTTCGATCTGCATAACGTGAAGGGACTTCTTCCCGTGAACTCTTAGGTATGGATCATAATCGGACCTCGGATTATAAGTGTTGAACTTATAAAATTGCAACTCTACCCTTGCTGTCTTGGCTGATTGCAATGAGGGGCAGACTTCTAGCATTTTCCCAATTGCAACTGGAAAATCCACTCCTTGTTTGTTCTTCTTCGCTTGAATAGAGTCTACGCATGCCAGTTGCCTTGCAACTTCAAGCATAACAATTTTGTCTGTTGGATATCGAGGAAGTCTGTACGGAGCATCCGAGAACCCATGAATTCTTATATAAGTAAATGTCGGAAATTGGATAAACCAAGACCCGAACTTGTCAAGCATCACCATAGCTTCTTTAGATAGCCTTCTTTGAACTGTTCCTTGGAGAACTCGCGTGATATACATAAGGAAGGCGTCATTTGTTATCTTGAAATTGTCCCTGTAATGTAGTTGGAGCTGCGGGTAACAATCATATGATTTGAGTTGATCTTTCTGAAGTCCAACTTCGCCTTTACAAATCAGCCCTCTGTACTTGGTGAACCATGCCAAAATATAAACCACATAAGAACTCATGTAGAAGGTTTTGGTCTTTTCTAGGTTTCTCAACTGGAAATCGATATTATCACTTATTAACTTAGCCCAATTTATAGCCTCCATTCCCAATACGATCTCTTCCACATATGAAAACATCCATACTTCAAAGAAGGCTCCTTTAGAAGTTCCCATAACCCTGTTCAGCATATGAATCATATCACTGTATTCTATTTTAAAATCCATGCAAATTAATCTCTTTGGCAACTTGGAACGGTGTCTTTTGGGTTCCTTAATCCAGTTAGAATTAATTATGTCCATACAGGATTCCTTGGCTTGATCGAACATGGCCTGTGATTCCTGTTGAGTTCTGTTCAACATTTTTCGGCGATGGGGAATACCAAATACTTCCCTGACTGAATCCTCTGTGAAATAGGCCAAGGTGATTCCATTGGGTGTTTTAATTGATCTTGTTTGAGGATTGTACCTTCTAGCGCATTCAACCATTAACTCACTGCACTGAACTGCAGGTGGAAATCCTACTGCTTGATGAAGTCCAGACTTAACAATATTTGTGGCAATAGGCGTAGGCATTTCATTCTGAGTGCCAAAGATCCTTCTCCTGTGTTGAATTGCATTAAATTGCTCAAAGTTTGTATCTACTACTTTCTCCCACTTCGAGGATAACTGGGATTCTAGATAAAATTCTTTCAGGACTTCCTTTACTTGAGCTTTCCTGACTCCACCTCCCACGTTCTTTGGAGAAGACATTGCGCCTGTAAGAAGCTCGAAGTTAGAATATTTTAAATAAATTTGTAAAAAGGCAATTTCTTGACTGGAGGAAAAATAAAAAATTAATTTAAAATCCAGAACTTGATTAAAGGCTATGCAAAGAATAAATCCTTAATGAAATTTGATTCGCCTTTATTATTTTTAACGAGCATTCATGGAAATTTAAATAATTTTTTGGATTTTTAAAGGTTTATACTGAAGTTTTCTCAAATCCACAATGAACAAATCCTTCTCCCTTCTAAAATCGCCAATGATAACCTGCAGTTGCTTGAAAAAAATCCGGAAATGAAGAGAAAAAATCCAATTCTTATGTTCTGGAACTTAAGAAAAATCCACTTGCAGCTGAAAAAGACGTCTTTCTCTTGAGAGAGCTTTGCCTGTGAAAAAAAAATCGACTTTGCAAATAATGAAAATAAGCTCACAAGATTGTCTTTTATAATAAAAACCTTCCCAAATTGGCTTAAGTCGACTTCTTCTTCTTATTGGACATTTTTGCTTTAAAAACGAAAAAGCAATCTTATCGTGATCTTTGACTTTTCAAACCAGGCGCCCCTTTTGGCTTGATAATTAAGTTTCAAAATAAAACTTAAGTTATTTCTTTTATTATTGCCTTTAGTAAAATTCGACCCTCAACTGGACTTTTTGACTTTTCAACTGGATTTCTCTTACCAAGGCGACTTTGCCTTAAAAAAATTTCGATTCTTCCTTGAGGAATTCGACTTTCAACTGGATTTCTCCACTTTCCAACTGGAATTTCACTTTCCTAAAGTCCAGTTCAATATTTCACTTGCCTTGGTCGATTTTTCAATTTGTCCAACTGGAATTTCGAACTCTCCAACTGGATTTCCTTGGAGAAGGCGAATTTTCTCAAATAGATGAATTTTAGTTGGATTTTCAAGATTTCTCTTTGATAAACGGATTTTCCAACTGGATTTTTTAAAGTTTCAACTGGATTTTCCTGATGGCGTACCTCTTCCAGACTTAGGCGAATTTCATCATGACTTGCTTGCTTTTTTATGATTTTTCAATGATTTTCTCTCTAAGGCGCGATTTTGTCCAGTTGATTTTTTACTTTTGCATGCGCTTTTTTCTCGCTTTTCTTACCTTGCATGCGCCTTTTCTCTGCTTTTCTCATGATTTTTCGTCCTCTTGTTGATTTTTAGTTCCAAAAATGGAAACTTTTGACTCTAATGCCAATGACAGCTAGCACTTTCTAAAAATAGAAACTTACTAAAAATAGAAAAAAAGCAAAAAGCAACTTTCTAAAAATAGTAAATCCCAGATTGGTCCAGAAATGCCAAAACGAAAAAAGCAAAAAAGCAAAAAAAGCAGAATCCCTAAAAAATAGGAAGTGTCAGAATTGAGCGAAAGCACAGGCGATCCTCGTCTGCGAGGTCCTCTGCACTTCTTCCATGACGTTTACGTTCAGTTTCAAGCTCAAACTCCCAACTTGGCTCGGATGATGACTCCAGACTTCAACATGAAATTCCCAGATATCAGAGACCATGAAATTGCCACTCAAAGCTAAACCCTAAGAGGAAAACAGCGAGGGTCCCCATTTGCAATGGGGCGATGTGTGGAAAAGGTCACAACAGGTCTGCTGAGTCCAAATCTCAATACTATCAAGTCAAACCTAGTGCTTAATTTTTTTCCTTTTTTGCTATGCCATCTAGAGACTAATAGACCAAAATTACTCTTTTGTGACATGTCCATCTTATCCTAACGGGACAGTCACAGGGCTTGAACACTAACCTTCACTATTGTAATCAATCCACCTTACCACATCCATAAATGCTAAGATCACTAGAGACTAAGAAGCTCATGTTCCCTTCTTGTGAATGTCCATCTTATCAAGGGGACTGAATCCCGACCTTTACTGTGGTAATAACTCCATCTTACTACATTTTTATAAAGTTACAGGCCTCAGCTCCCTTTTAGTGGGCTACACATCTTATTCTAAGGGGGCAGCAATAGGGCTTGACTCCTAACCTTTTACCATACTAACAGCTCCATTTTACTACATTCTTCACCAGGTTAATAGCTCCACCTTACCGCATTTTCTTTTGCTGGGTCATTTTTGGCAGTGACGAGACTTGCTACGTTAACAGCTCTATCTCACTATAACATTTTGCAGTTCTCTTTTTATGAATTGAACCGTAACCTTTTATATAGAAATGCTCCCCCTTACCACTGAGCCAAGCCCACTGGACCATTGTTTAATTTTAATGTAAGAACCGTAAACAAAAAATGAAGAAAAGTCCGGAATGCTGGGTCAAATGGTTGAGAAAAACCGAATTATTTAATATCCTAAAGCATTATTCAAGCTGATAGTTCGATACAAGTATTTACAGGGGTTTGACATTATGTACTACGTACTTGTAAGAAAACTATTTCAGGTAAAAACCATATGCGATTTTCCAATAGATTTATCCGAAAAAAATGATATGATGGACTGAACTAAGGGCTCTCATTACAAAGATAACTCTAGTCAATCACATGATCCCATAGAAACAGAAAAAATAAACTTACCAGGTCGTTTCCAGCAAGATTTTGTGATCATCGCAGCAATCCATCAATCCACCTTCCCACATTCTCTGCACTCCGCCACCACCTTCCCTGTCAGGCAACCTTGTAAACTCAAAAGACAAATGCTCGCTTTGCATAGCAACGGTTGCGCACAGAACATCAAAATCAAGCACTGCCATACCCTCGCCATGGGCCTCTACATCAAAACCCTCATAATCGCAGTCAGCCTGTCCATCCTTACAGTTTTCCAGCCTCCCTTCCCTTAAATCATCATCTCCTAGATTTACCCCTTCCATTTTTTCAACCTTCAACCCCTTAACCTCCATAATATTATAAATTTTCAGTAAAAAAGAATAACCTTTACACACCAAATTCCGATACTGAAGAAGAAATAACCAAGACCAGAGCCGTGCAAAGCTTTAACTCGTTTAAGGCTTCATATTCAAATGCATTCAGCAGTAAACATCAGACGCAGAGAAATTTCCACAAATAGCTGTTTTCTCTACAAAATGCCTCTACAATCGTTTGCCTTGACAATTTTTTGCCAAAAACAAAAACTATCAGAAGAACAAATGTTTACGCAAGCCGTACAAATGCTATGCAAATATCTTTCAATGCCTCTATGTACACAACAAGACCTTCGAAAACATCAACACAAACAGTCCGCCGGGGATTCGAATCACTTGTCTTTACTGTCTTTCTCCAAAATGAAAAATAAAACAGCGACTATCCACGCAAGCCAAACAATGCTCAGAATATCTCTCTCAATGCCTCTATTTATACAGAAAACACTTCATATACAGCGACACTAACAGCCCATCCGTATTCAAATCTCTTTCTAAGGGCTTCTATGCTCAAAACAGCCAAAATCAAAGAAATCTTCGACAAGAAAAGCATCACCGACCTTCACGAAAACCACATTTTCCAACCTGACAAGCAAAACTTCTCCAAATCACGATCCTTTCCGTGAAGCAAGCTATCGTTATTTCCAAAGCAATACACCGAAAATAGCAAAGCTGGCTCTGTAACATTGATTTTTTCTATATTATCCACGATTCCATGGACACCTTTCACAAGTTTTGCCTCAAACCAAAGCCTTACAAAAAATTCACCTGAAACAGCTTGAATTTCTTTATCGATTCAGCTTCCATAGCAGTTCCGTGGTCGCTTTCCACGACTTATAAGTCTGATTCAGCCTCTGCAGCGATTCTGTGGCCAGTTTCAACGATTTTTAGCTCAAATCCAAGAAATAAAAAACCATTTTTATCTTAAACACCTTGAAATTGTCGTTGATTCAGATTTTACAGCGTCAATCTACTTAGATTACCGAGGTTTCGTAGCTCCGCAGAACTGTGAACAGAAATAGATAAAATGAAGGACTACATGACATCTTTCTGTTTTGCATAAAACTCGTAACAGAGCACTGTTGCGTATTGTTTTTTATTTAAAAATATAACGAAATTAGGTTAACCAGTTGAAGTTGGTAATTAGGACTTTTGTTTTGTTTTTAATAAATTTTAAAGGGGTCAGTATTTAGTAAAGTTTGCTTTTATAGGTGGTGCGTCAAATCTTGGTAATAAAATTTATTATTATTATGGATAGTTGCTGGAGAAACAAACAAACGAGTCCATCATTCATTGCTTTTTATTTCCAGTGTCAACCTAAAACTGCTTTCCACTTCAGTTTTAAATGGTGCTTTCTGGTTTTCGAAAAATTTATAATAATTTTATGTTGTTTCTTTTTTTAAAAGATTAAGGGATATTCATTTCACAAATTGTTAAAGAAATACTATTGGAGTTGTCAATTTATTAAAGAAATAATTTTAGAGTTGTCTAATGTACATTCATGCCATTCTTTATACATTGCATGTGGATGACGTAAACAAATTACGTATCATCACTCTTATTAATTTTTTTCCAAACCAATTAAATGGTTTGTTCTTGATTGAGAGGATAAACCTCCTTTGATTAATATTTATACCTATAAATTCATTGTGGATGGATATTTTTTATAGTGTTGAACTTTTATTTAATGTTTTTTTGTATTTTTTTTTAATAAATTGAAGGCTATTTAAGTATTTTGTTTAGTTTAAGGCTGTATTTTCTTCAAAAATATCAAAGGATTAAATTTAGTAGATTAATTGTTCTAATATGAATCGATTT
Source organism: Sequoia sempervirens (assembly GCA_007258455.2). Classification (NCBI taxonomy): domain Eukaryota; kingdom Viridiplantae; phylum Streptophyta; class Pinopsida; order Cupressales; family Cupressaceae; genus Sequoia; species Sequoia sempervirens. The sequence goes on from VDFB02327154.1 coordinate 55,066, forward strand.
ATGGTGGATTTTTTTCTAAACATAATTTTTTGCAAGTGATAAAGAGTATACTTTTGTCTTTTTATCTTTCTTTCTACATTCACTTTTGATTATGTTGTAAATAATATTGTTTTAATGTTTAATTAAGCTTGTTTCATACATAAGTTGATTCTAAATCTAATCTTATTAGATCCTATAATCTTCTTAGCTCATAGTGATTCAAGCCTACTTAATTATTTCTAAATTCTAGACTAAACCATAAGTACAAATTTGTCCCTTGGAGAAGACTGCACTTGTCACCTAATCCTTCCAATTCAACTATCATTTCTTGCATTCTCAAACCAATCATTTTGAAGAATTTGAACATTACCCATCATCTTGTTTGCCATTAAGCATTGTTGGTGTGGATGTAGATACATTCCTAATCAATTTCCCTCTTAGATCCTTTTAACACCTAGTTGTTTAAGTTTATGTAGGGCACTTACTTATATGTTGCAATCATATAACAAAGACACGTGTCATCATCTTAGTTGGCATATGTCTCACCCTTGCCTATATGTAAAGAATTTTTTCATTGTAATATATTAATCATTGTATATTTGCATCATTTGATAGAAAATAATTATTCTTTCATTTTGGGTCTCTTAGTGCTTTTTTAAGTTCCTTCATCTTGGATGATTATTTCCATAGCAAAAAATTTTAAACATATAAGACCTCGTATTTAATAATTTAAATAAGCTTAATTACAAATGTCACACTTTAGAGAAATTGATCAAAATAGTATGAAAAAAAGTGGGACTAACTTGGATGTATGAAAAATCACCTAAGTCAAATTTGTACCATAAAATTGACCACCTACAACTAAAAACAGATTGTGAAATGAACTATCAATTTTTATTTAAGAGTATTTTAATTTAACAAAAAGAAATGCCCAACAAATATAAAAAAAAAAGAATAATGGAAAATATAAGTTCAACCATCCATAATAATTTATGAAGAAAATAATTAAAAAACATTTCCTTAAGAAACAAAATAATTTCATAGAGATTATTTACAATTACACATTTGAACAATATATTATATTAAGAAAACAATTGCATTCTTTTATTTTAATATTTTATTTCTTTATAAATAACTCTTTAATATAGAGAGAGAGAGGGGTGATGGTTGAGAACAAAAGTAGACCAAATCTATTAGGAGATCTATAGAAAATTAAAATAATGAACACAAATGTGCCAAGTCTTAATTTCCAAATTATTAAATATTTTTTTGTGTAATTTGAAGGCTAACAATCTTATCTAAAAGATTAATGAGCATTTGAAATTTTTGAAAATTAATCTTATCTAAAAGATTAATGAGCATTTGAAATTTTTGAAAATTAATCTTATCTAAAAGATTAATGAGCATTTGAAAAATTTGAGTGCCAAGTCTATTCCTCCAAACTTAGTGATGTTACATGTGCTATTTACTTTTTTAGTGGGCATTACTTTATTCTTCCACCATTCATTTTTTGCGAATTGTTTAATAATTAAATGAATTTTTAATAGTCAGTGCGGGAAATTGCAATTCCCAAAGTAGATAGAAGGTGACAGGTGTGATAGGTCAAAGCCGTCCTAAAGAATCTTAGATTTTAAGTTAGCATATTTTATTGTATAGGTGAAATCACAACCTACTCTCACATTTTGTGATTTAAAGAAATAATCAATTAATTAATAATAATCAAACATTCAATATTAGTTAGTAAATAATAAATAAAAAGAGTTTAGAGATTATTTAGTTTTTCTTTTAATTGGAGGTCTTAATATTAAAGATTTATTGTATATTATGTTTAATAATTAGATTGAAGAATTTAGAACAATATTTGTATTTTTTAAATTGTAATTTGTTTATTTTGTGATCTAGAGATCATTTAAAATTAAATTGTAATTAGTATTTAATTTATTGAAATTTGTGTATTGTTCGATTTTATCTTATATTAAAGTTTATTTTAATAATCAATCACCTTTGCTAATTCTTATTGTTGAAGAAAATATGGCACTAAGAATTGCATTTGGGGATTTGTTTTGAGAAGTTTAAAGTATAAAATTCGTTTTCCTCTAATTCAAACCTTGTTACTAATTATGAAAGATTGAAGACACAAAAAAAGCAAGTTATGCAAAATATCTAAATGTAGTATGTATATTATAATTGTATCTAATATGCTATATTTGATTTCCTCTTAATCTTCATGTATTGTTTAATCCTTATATTTTCCATATTATATCCTAGATCCTATATTTGAATACACAACCCTACATGTTGGGACTCAAATCTATTGTGCCCTTTTTTCTTAAGTCCCTTCATTTTTCATGTGTTGTCTTGGCCATTTGTGAACCATTATTGATAATCAATATGAGAAAAATGCCTAAATGTAGTATGTATATTATAATTGTATCTGATATGCTATATTTGATTTCCTCTTAATCTTCATATATTGTTTAATCCTTACATTTTCCATATTATATCCTAGATCCTATATTTGAATACACAACCCTATGTTGGGACTCAAATCTATTGTGCCCTTTTTTCTTAAGTCCCTTCATTTTTCATGTGTTGTCTTGGCCATTTGTGAACCATTATTGATAATCAATATGAGAAAAATGCCTAAATGTAGTGTGTATATTATAATTGTATCCGATATGCCATATTTGATTTCCTCTTAATCTTCTTGTATTGTTTAATCCTTACATTTCCCATATTATATCCTAGATCCTATATTTGAATACACATCCCTACATGTTGGGACTCAAATCTGTTGTGCCCTTTTTTCTTAAGTCCCTTCATTTTCCATGTGTTGTCTTGGCCATTTGTGAACCATTATTGATAATCAATATGAGAAAAATGCCCGAATGTAGTATGTATATTATAATTGTATCAATATGCTATATTTGATTTCCTCTTAATCTTCATGTATTGTTTAATCCTTACATTTCCTATATTATATCCTAGATCCTATATTTGAATACACACTACATGTTGGGACTCAAATCTATTGTGCCCTTTTTTCTTGAGTCCTTCCATTTTCCATGTGATGTCTTGTCCATTTGTGAACCATTATTGATAATTGATATGAGAAAAATGCCTAAATGTAGTATGTATATTATAATTGTATCTGATATGCTATATTTGGTTTCCTCTTAATCTTCATGTATTGTTTAATCTTTGTATTTCCCATATTATATCCTAGATCCTATATTTGAATACACACCCCTACAAGTTGGGACTCAAATCTATTGTGCCCATTTTTCTTAAGTCCCTTCATTTTCCATGTGTTGTCTTGGTCATGTGTGAACCATTATTGATAATCGATCTGAGAAATCTATTAAGTTGGGTCCCCTTATTGAAGTGATGTTCAAGAGGAATAGCAAATATTTAGAAAGTTTGTTAAAATAAGTTAAAGTGATTAATAAATTAGCTTGTGGGTTTTACCCTCCCAATTGGATCAAATCTAGTTCACTTTGATTTTTCTGCAAGGTCTGTCCACTTAGAAATCCCCATAAAATGATGAAAACAAAGGAATATAATCTAAGTATTTCTTTTGTGAAAACTCGACTTCCATCTAAACTTCCTCTCTTAAAGGTAATTGGGTCTAGTTCAAGTAGATTTTCCTACAATTCTAGTTTGGTTATAAGATCCCACATTAAGCCTTTTGTGGGAATTTCCCCCCCATTTGAACTTCCCCTTTCAAAAGTGACTTGTTTAGTTCACTTAGCCTTTTTCGCATCTAATTTTTATAAAGAAAATTTAAAATGTTGTGAAAGTCTAGGGTCCATTTGAACTCAATCCTTGGTATTTGAACTTAAGTTTGGTTCACTTAGAAAATTTCATAGGCCAATCATCATGAAATCATCATTCCATCACCATTGCATCATCAACCCTTTTGCAAAGATTCCCTAGCCAATTGAATTGAATGTTTTGAATACATTGAATTATTATCAAGTTTATTCAATTAAGTTAGACTTCCCCACAAAATCAATCCAATTACATATTCTTGCAAGTCATAATTTGTTGACATCATCATATCCTTTTGATGACATCATCCCACCCTACTAACATAATCATGATGTCATCCCATTCAAAGTCATCCTATCACACTTTATGTCATGATGATGTCACCATGTCCTTTTTATTATTCAATCATCATTGGAACTTTTCATCTAAACTAAACATTGAAACATTATGAAGTTGCCTGGTTTAGTTGGTTTCCCTACAAGTTCAATTTAATTAGATTTCTCTATAAATCTAGTTTAGTAGCAAACTCCTACAAAGTCCTATTGCACTTCAAAATCCCACAAACATTCATTTTGACATGCAAAGAGCTTTGATGGTGCCAAAATGTCCATAATTTCACCATTATTGCATCTTCCACCTACAAAATACTTTTTAAATTTGAAAATATGTTTGGGCACCAAAAAATTGTGTGTTGGGTTTGCTCCTAATTACCTGTCATTAATGAAGGATGGTCACCCAACCATCAAAAATCAATGCGTGACTACTCTTTTAATCTAAGATGCCCATTTTGTGTGGGATTTATCCTTGTTCATGGATTTGACATTGATACAATGTTATAGGTTAGGGTTTGATGCCTTGTTGCTCTTATGATGAAGATCATGGTCATTTTTTTAGGAGGTTGCTTCAACAGTGGTCTTGACACACCAAATATTTTCCAATGTATTACAAGGTAGCCATAGACACTAGTCCAATTTTTCTTATGGGATACAAATTTGAAAAATCAAAGAAAGTTGATATTACAAATGGTTTTTATTGCAGATTGTCTTCAAAGCATTAGGTATATATTTAAGAAGGTCTCTTAGTCGCAACTAGGGATTTTCTCGTGTCACATTTGGTGGCACAAATGTAATTTTGGGTTAGATGAATGTAACAACATTATGAAAATGTTACAAGTATTGTAATAATCTCTTTCATTTTATGTATGAATATATTTAGTTATGTTATGGATTACTAAGTACACTCTTACAAATTTCATGATTATTGTTGTATACAAATGCATAACTCCATATTCTTCAATTATGTTTTTTTTTCTCTATGAATTGTAACTCTATTTCCCAAGGAATATGCATCAATATGGGGCCATGCACCAATTTCACACCATCAAACAAAAAATAGATTAATAGTGTGTCAGTAGGAATAGTTTTGTGTATTCATGACCTCATAATATAACAAGGGATATCTTCAAGATAGTTGTTCAAATGAATCTATTTCATATGGATCATGATTGCATAATTGTATTAGCTATATAGGGGTTTTGAGATAGCTAGTAGCACTTGGTTTAGTGACAATCTTTGGGGCCAAGTCAACAAGTTGGGTTTGGCTATCAATAGGTTTGGTTGTTCATTTTGCTTGATTGTAATATGTGATAAGGTATACCCCTAGGAACACCCTCCCAAGTCTAAGTTAAGCTCAAAGAGAAAGCTATGAAACCCACTATCGTAGAGTTGTCATTTAACCCTCCATATTTTTTTGACGATCTGATTTCACTTGCATGACGACAACCCTAGACCTATGAGTGAAATTTTATTCTAGGAAGTGGAGCAATGGTTTTGGGACCCAACACTACACACTTAATTCAAACTAAAAGGTGCACAACCTAATAAGCAATAGTCAATTTTGTTTTAAGATTTGACTTGAGAAGGCTTGAAAAAATCATTTAAATTGGGAGATTCATAGTCAAGAGTGTAATTTTATTCAAAGGAAATAACAACACATGTTATCCAATCTTAGATGTAGAAAAGAGTGTTGTGAGAATCTAATCCAAACCATTGGGGACTAAGATATGATTATGGAAGAATGGTTCCAAGTTCATGTCATCTTATGCCCAATCAAACTAAGTGTCAAACAAATATATTTGGGATACATCCAAATTTAGATTAAAACAAGGTGTTAAAAGGGAAAATTATGCACTTTTCTCCTCTATATTTTGTCCCCACTTTGGCATGCATATAAACTACAAGCATAATACATGCTAAAGTAAATAGTATAATAATTGGAATAGTAGAAAAATTCATGGATATGTGATTAGATGATGCATCTTGATTTCATGTTCTTGGTAGAGTCACCTCCTAATATGCACACACATAAGACATTAGTAATACCTACAATAAATATTGGTAGCATAAGAAACATAATCACTTTGTATTTTTATAATTATAATTTTTGTCATCTATCAAATGTAAATAGATGAAAAGGGTAAAAATTTTGAGTTTAGAAAGATGAAGTTTTGGGATTGTGACTAAGTTTCCCCCCATAGAACTATGTCAAATATTGGTATACCCAATGTAGGAACCATGACAAAGTCACTTCAACCATTGTATATGTATTAGTATAAGACCTGTGAAAGAGTCACATTAACCATTATGAGTGTCAATATAGGGCATATGAAGGAGTCAAATTAACCATTATGTAGTGTATGACCCATGAAGGAGCCACTTTAACCATTATGTGGTCTAGGACCCATGAAGGAGTTAATTTAACCACTATATGAGTGTAAGATGTATTCCCCACCAAATTAGATTTGTAACATCATCGTGGATTCAATTTGAGGAGATGAAAGTGTAATGGCCATATATGTCAAGGTATTGGCCCTAGAAAAAAAGTCGAATGATAATGTTGTAAGAGATCATGTAATGAGGTAATAATAAATATTGATCCATATCTTGTCCCCAAGTGTAAGGATGAGTCTCATACTAAAGATAGATCATGCAAGTGCAAGGGTGTAGATATGTCATGTATAATTTAAGCATGTAGAGGTGACATAAGCATGTATGTATGGTCTAAGATAACATCATATGAGTATGCAAGGTAAATTCCATGAAAAATAATGTTAACTTGTAAAGCGTTGGTGAAGGATACCATGCATAATATAAGCATGTAAAATGATATGGTATAATTATAAGATTTATGTTTTCAAAAAGGAGAAATTTGATGAGTTACTTGGCTCAAAAGGTTACATCCATAGATGCTCCCAAGTGGGGAAGCCAAGCAATGTGAAGTGTGTATAGTGTGATATATATGTAAAATGAGACCAAGATAAATGTGAGAGAGAAGTAGGAGAAGCAAAATATATAAGGTGTAATAAAAATGCCAAAGTAAATTATGCAAAATATTCTAAGATAGAAAAAGAGGAGTGCAACAATCATAACTCCATCAAAATGGCAAGGAAATAACCAAAAAGAAAAAGAATTTTAATCAAAATAAATTGAAGTGTCTTGAGGACACATTATTGCTTGGCATAATCCCAAATCTATGTGAAAGAAGAACAAGGAAGAATGTTGAAAATAAAGAAGAAGAAGAAGAAGAGACCTCATGAAATAAAAATATTTATCACCACTTGTGTCAACATACAACATTAAAGTTTGTTTTGCATCATCTACTCATAATCTATAAACATGAGTAAAGAAAAACAAAGGTGAGAGGATAGAAAAAGAAAAAGAAAAACTTAAAACAAGTAAAATGTAGCATAATAAAAAGGTTCAAGAGGATTGCCATTTAATGTAGACCCATTAACAAATATTTATGCCACTATATATATTTTTTAAAATTAATTGGGTCACCCATGTTTTTTTTTTTCTACAGTTCTTTGTAACTAATTTTTTTGATATGGTTTTTGTTTCAATTGTTGTAGTTTTTTTGCATAATTGTTGGATCCTTGATTGTTATTTATGATTTAGGTCTAACCATATTATTTTTGTTGTGTTATTGTTTTTGAGAATGTTATTTGTATGCATGTTCAAAAAAAAAATATATATTATTTATAACCATCTCTAAGTATTTGTAAATATCAAAAACTACATATTATCTCTCACAAGGTGAATGCTTTGATTTATGCATTATGGTATCAATTGTGAAATTTCCATGTTCAAATGAGTTGATAGTTGGATCCTGGTATAATGATAACCTTGTTATCATAAATAAATTATAAACATTGTTGAAGTATGGAAAGTGTCACTTGATATTGTTCAATCAAAAGTTGACTATGTATCATATCCAACCTATTTGTGTACACAAAAATTATAGCATACAAATACAAGTTACAACAACAGTAACCTATTATACTCACAATCTAATGCAACACTCATACTAAGCAAAAGAGTTAGCAAAGGAATCCTACCAACATCAACCCTTCTTGCACCAATTATATGGTGGTTGTGCTCAAAGGTGATGGATGTGAGTGCCTTTACTAATATAGGCCAATTTATAGATTTTTGGCTCAAGGATTGGATGCATAAGATTAAAAGGAGAGATCAAAGGCTGAAATTAGTTGAGACTCATAGAGGGGTGAGAGGAGGATAAGTTTCCTCACATGATTGGTGGATGGAGAGGAGTCCAAGATAAAATGGGAAACTGTGGTGGAGAATCTCCTTGGAGAAAGTGGATCGATGAGATGGAAAAGGGGTACTTTGGAGTACCCTAGGGGGATGGGAAAGTCCTTAGTCCTATGTGACATATAACCAAAGCCATGCCACATGTACAAGGGGGATATTCCTTGTGTACAAAGGCCACACCTTTGCACATATTTGGGGATTATGCATGATTTGAGGGGTTTGACTAGGATTAGGAATGTGTAAGTAAGGGATTAAAGGGCTAATTGATTTTTTAGCCCAATTAATGAAGAGTGGATGGAAAAAGGAAATAAAATAAATACATATTTATTTAATTTTTGGAAAGGGGATGGGGAACTTAGGTAAACAAATATTTATATTCATTTACCTAAGGTGGAATATAGATGAAGTATGATTAAGTGATTTTAGGATAAAAATGGGATTGGGAGAATAATGATGAATAGTGACTTTATTAATTAAATAATAAATTATTATTTAATAAGGGGATGAAATTTGGACAATTAACTATATAAATAGGGATTTATTCAACCAATTTATAAAGGAAATGTTTGGGTTATTAGGTAATGGATGATGTGCCAATTTTAGGTGTCTAAAATTTGCCTCTTTAAAGTGGTGTTACAAAGTAGTATCATTTCAAGAAGAATAAAATCTGTTGGAAGAATATGGTATTAGGGAAGATTCCCTAGTCATTCGTAGAAGTGACTAGGAAGAAGGATTATGGGAATGATGATGCCCCCTCAAGAGGACATGCATGTTAGGAGAACATAGGTGTGATATCAACATTGATGAAGAGATACAAGATAGATGATATAAAAGAGGTTAGAGGATAGGTGATGAAAGGATAAAGGGATAATGGAGGGAGGATTAAATTTATAGTTATTTTTTATTATTAAATAAGTTTTTTTGAATAAAGCTATGAACCAAAAAGAGGGTTTTCAAAGGGCCCCAAAACCTTGTACAAAAATAATGAGCAACAACCAAATGGGACTAATACACAAAAACAATAATGAACAACAAAAAGAGACAAGAGACAATAAAGAAACTAGCATAAGAACTAAAGAGGCCTCAAGAAAAGAGTAGAGACTTAGCAAAATAATAACCTTGACATGATCATAGAGGCTTAAATCCAAATCATTCTAAAGAATTTTGAAGAGGATTCAAAGCCTAGTCCTTAGGTGCCAACCTATATTTTTTCACAAAGGAGTCAAGTTCAACTAACTGACACTTAATCACAACTTCAATATTTCTCTTATATGGGCCCACCACCAAAATATTTAAAACCTTTCTTTTATTCCTTATATTAGGTTGCTCTTTAACAAGATTTTGATATTCTTTCCAAACCATGTGAGGAAACATGATGCCATTTTTTTTAATATGGTTATTCTCTTTGAGACCTTGGTAGGAATGGGAGAAGTGCCCAACTTTAAGGCAATGCTTTCAAATATGTAAGGAATCCTAGCGGATTTTTTCTCCCAATTGTTGTATTTGGAACAATTTTTTATAATATTTTGTAGCTCTCCCTATTTATATCAACACATACACATAATCTACACAAGACCATAGATTTCATAGATTTCATGACATTATTAATATATAAAATTTGACCAAAAAAATTGGAAATACCATGAATGACTCAATACTCCAAAGGGATCCCTAGGAGTCTAACCCAAATAGAGACCAAGCAAAGGTTTTCCTTTGTAGCATCAAAACTAGACCTTTTCTTAAAAGGAAAAACATGCCAAGGAACCAAGGACCTCCTTGCATAGTTCTCATACTTTTTGCCAAAGATTGGAAGAAAAATAAGAATATATTTGTCATAGCAGCCACTTGAGTTTGACCAAGTACACACCACCTTCTTAGAACTCAACTTTGAACATCATCAATATTCAGATGGAAGCCCAAAAATTTCCCAATGAGATCATTCCCCCTAAAGGAAAAAAGCATGGTCAATAGCATCATCAAGAGCCTTCAAAATGATGCAAGAACTATTCATAACAAAATGAGCTTCACCCAAATAATGGTTAGAACCATGCAAGGAATAATTGAACTAGAATCCATCCCCCATCAGACCAATAAAATCAGCCCCAATTTACACCACAACTCCATTTGAGACTCTTGAGATTTGAGATCAACTAGGAGCCAACAACTCTAATGGGGTCACTTCCACCCCATCAACTGAAAATGAGGTGGAAAACTCACCCATGTTTGGCACCCTCTCATTCTCTGAGGAGCACCACCCTTTGACTAAGAAGGGAAACTCTCCATTTCCTAAGAAGAACCCTAAATATGGAAATTGCGTCCAGGCCCCAACATATAATTCTCCTGTGATTAACTTGTAGAACTCATTTAGTGTTCTATCTCAAGAGGAGGGTGGGGAATCTGCATTAAGGTCTAAAGAAATAACTAACCCTATTCCTATGGTGGAAGCTTCTTCTTCGGCCACCCATACCCTGCTTATTGCTAACAATATCGTCTTAATTAAGAAACTAAATGCACAACAAATTGCCATGAAAAAAAATCAGGGAGAGAATTGAGAAAAATCTAGAAAATAGATATTTTGGAAATGGTTCCTCTACGGTTTCTGAATATCACTTTAATAGGAATTCTAACAAAATCTATCTTGAGAATTTCAATCAAGTGGTAAACAAGACAATTGTTGATAGTTTAAATGGGAGTGACAAGGATCCCCCTTGGTCTTTGAGGTTGGGAAAAATCACGTGGTCACTGATAGCCCACTTGAATCATGCATCCAATTATAAATGCTTAACTATGGCTCAAATAAGGAAGGGAAACTCCCGTCTTCGATGTCGGGCAAAGATTTTCCTAAAGAACCTAATATTTGTTCTCCTGGGAGGCAAGGTCTCTCCTCGCTAATGGCGCAATCCCTAGGTTATCCCACAATAATGGGTTACAGTTTTTGGCCAAACTTGACATTAAAATCAAGATTTTTCACCAAATATTCACTTTCTTACACCTATAGCAGCTAAACCATTAAGAATTTGAAGATGAATCAAACTAGTTATTTGTTAGATCTTTTGTGTAGATTCTAATTATATTTTTAAAAAAATAAAATAAAATAAATTGTGAATCATTTTATGTAATTTTTAATAACTTATTTTTTCTACTAATCAACATTTTTAAAAGTGATGTTTACTTCGGACTGCATAACTTTTTTTAGAGACAGTATACAATTCAAATTTTTAAAATAAAATTTTTTCACACCAATATCTAGTGCATGGAAATTTTTTTATAATTTTTTATTACATATATTTTTTAATTAATTTTCCAAGTCAGAGTAATTATAATTTGGACAGAGGTGTACTTCGGCCCGCATAACTTTTTTGTATTCATTTGAATTAACTTATTCTTTTTTTGTTGGAATAAGGACATCAATACCTAGTGCACATATATTTTCTAGAATTTTTTTTCTCTATTTTTCTATTTTTTTGTATGTGTGAAACAAAGAACTTGATGTTCATTGAAAATCCTACATTCACAAGAAATTAAAAAAAATTTATAATAATCAAATTAAACACATTTAAAATTATACTTTTTGGGAAGATTATAATAAGGGCTACATGCTTACAAAACATGAATTTTAAATGAATTCATTTGATCACCCAAAAGGTAAATCAAAAGTGGTTTTTTATCAGCATTTTGGTAGGTGTAGAGGAGACTTGATTATAGGTATGGTTTAAATCTAACAAGGTTCTATCCAAGGAGGTTTGATCTAAGGGGGTTTGATCAATCACTCTTTAATTAAAATCATTTAAATGGAACCTTTAAAGTCTTAAATCCTTTTATTTTGTAAAAATATGTGATTTCAGGAAAAAATCAGGATGTCCCAAAAAGTGTAACCCATTATTGTGGCAGCACCCCCTACTTGTCCCCATCCAAACTAGCAGTACTAGTCTTGGCAAATTTTTTGAAACAATTAATAACATTACCTATCCCCTTGATGTCAAGGATATTTCCCTCTCTTCCGAGGAAACTGCTTGCAACTTGGAACCAAAAGGAGATTATAATGGAAAGTCTAGTAACTTAAAAGAGAATAAGAAATCCAAGAATAAATTAAAAGATAGTGAGGCCATATGGTGTGAGAAAGATGAGAATATCACTATTGGGCAGGCTACCTAAGCCCCAAATCCTCGGGTTGGGCCAGGCGGGCCAAGGAAATATGGAATCTCCAAGTTAGTAGATAAGGGAGTGATTCTCTCCAAAACCAAAAGAAAGAAGACAAGTATTGTGATTCAATCACCCATTTCAAAGAGGGTGGAGGTTGAGGAAGAACTACCAAAATGTTTTGAGTAGTTTAGGTGTGAACAAGAGGACACTCCCATGAGCAATGAAAATGAACCTTAACTTCTTTTCTTGGAATATTAGGGGCCTCAAGTCTCCTGACAGGAAATATATTATAAGAAGGTTTATGAACCTTGAGAAAAGTAAGGATTTTGTTTTCCTACAAGAAACTAAGCCTATTGGGTTCTCCTTAGAAACAAATCTCAAATTTATTTGGTCTGGATCTATTTTTTTCTCCACCTTGCATGAGATAGGAAGGGGGGCTATTATTGTGCTAGTCTCTAATTAGTGGGCTCAACATGTTACTGGTAGTGGCATCTCACCCTACACCAGGGTGGTGTGGTTCACCTTAGAAAAAGATGGAGTTGCATTTGGGGTCTGCTTCATTTATGCCCCCAATGATGATAGAGATAGGATTGTGCTATGGAAATGGCTTTCAAGCCTCCCAAATATCCCCTAGATCTTGGGTGGAGACTTCAATATGGTGGAACACATGGACGACAAGTGGGGAGGGATTGACATGTCTTGGAAAGGTAGTGAAAAACACTTTTGGAAAAGGTTGAAGAACAAGTTAAAACTAGTAGAACCCATTAAAGGGAACAAAAAGGATTGCAAAGGGATCTGGTTCACTTGGTGTAATTCCCAAAAAGGGGGTAATAGGATCTATTGCAGGTTGGATAGAATATATGCAAATAAGGATTTCATTAGTTTCACTCTAAATGATAATGCCATCAAATTGTGTGTATATCAATACACTCTCTTTGATCATCATCCTATCAAGGAAAAACTCCTAAGTGGTTAGGGTAGACCAAAGGAAAGCAGTAAAAAGACTAGTTTTATCCTCAACACCTTTTTGCTAAAGGACTATGACTGTAGAGATGTTATTTCCTCTCTCAGGGAAATTAATAAGTGGTTGTTAAAAGATGCATTTTCCATATAAAGATGGAGCAAAAATGTGGAAGGGTGGAGGAAGTTGTTCCAAAAATTTGGGAAAAAGAAAGCTTTGGATAGTAGGAAAGAGGAAATGGATCTTCAAGAAGGCATATTTTTGGTTGAGACTAGATTATAGGAAAGTATGAATGATGAAAGGCTATGTGAAGAGATGAATATGGAAAAAAACTACCTAAGGAAAATATAGGCTCACATGGTGAAAGGCATAAAAGTGAGAGCCAAGTTGAATTGTCTTGAATGTGGTGATAAAGGTTCCAAGTTTTTCTTTAAGTTCATTAAAGAAAAAAATGTTAAGGAATAGATTGATCAAATATGGGTTGGGGAAAAGATGCTTGCTTCCCAAGGAGATATCCAGAAACAGATCCACTCCTTCAAATGTCTATTCACCTCTGAGGGGGGAACTGAGAATAGTAATAATGCTAGATCCCTTATCCAAAGGCTTATCCCAAGGAAATTCTTTGAGGACTCTTCCAAACTCTTAACAAATATAACCAAGGACTTAAAATATTGAATTTTATCCACTCCATGAATAATGATAAATCCCTTGGGAGTGATGGATTTCCCGTAGAACTCTACAAATACTTCTCTAATTGGGTGTGTGATGATCTTATGCAAGTCTATCAAGAAACTCTGGGCAAAGACTCCGTAGGGAAAAGCATTAACATGGGTGTTATAAAAATCCTACCAAAAGGGGTAGATAAGACCTTAGTCAAGAATTGGAGGCCAATAACACTATTAAATGTGTCATATAAGATCTTGGCTAAGGTAATTGCTTTAAGATTGGTTAGCATTCTTCCAAGATTCATCAATAGTACTTAAATGGGCTTTATAAAAGGCGGTTATATTCTTGAAAATCTAATAACAAGTTGGGAAGCCATGGAATGGGCAAGGTGCTCCAATCAAAATGCAACAATGCTTATATTGGATTTTGAAAAGGCCTATGACAGAGTGGAGTGGCATTTTATAAGAAGCATCCTACAAGCCTTTGGCTTCCCTAGTACCTTCTATAAAATGGTGGATACTCTTTTGAAGGATGCTTCTACATAGGTAGATGTGAATGGGTCAAGGTCAAAAGAAATCAACCTAGAAAGGTGCATTCGGTAAGGATGCCCCTTGGCACATACCCTCTTTGTCATTGCCTTAGATGCTCTCTTCTACCTGCTAAGGGATCACACTTTTTCACCAAGGGTTAGGGTAATTAGACTCCCTGGCAAAAATGAACTAATCAACATGTACAAATTGGTGATGATATTGTTATCTTTATAGAACTTGATCAGGACAATATGGAATCCTTGATGAAAAAATTAACCTTTTTTGTCAAGTATCTGGTGTAAGGATCTCTAATTTCAAATCAATGGTTCTTGGGTGGGAAGAGTCCACTCTAGACTTGCTAAGGAGATATGATTTATCATGGGGGGGCCCAATGTACAAGTGAGGTAACTGGGGATACCATTTGTTGTTATCCCAAATATTAAGGAAATGTGGAACTGGATAAGAACAAAATTTGAGAAAAAGCTAGGAGGGTGGATTAGGCAATATCTATCTCTTGCTGGCAAACTACAAGTTTGTTAAAAGATTCTCTCCTCCTACAATATTTATTTTGCTTTAGTTTGGATTTTTTGCAATTATCAAGTTAATAAAATTCAAAAAAGTATAAGGTGCTTTTTATGGTCTGATGGAAAAGGGAAGAGAAAGAAACATTTAGTTAGGTGGGAGTGGTGTTGCTTGGACAAGATGCGTAGTGGCTTGGGTCTGAAGGATCTAAGGTTGCAAGGTATTGCTTTGGTTGTTAAATGGATTGTCCAGGCTTTAGATGAAAATGAACCATGGAAGGTCCTAGTAAGAAACAACATTCAACAAGTAGTGCCCAAACAGGCGAAGGCTTGGAAGTTGTTGCCCTTGAGTGATATTCTCATCAACCAATACCTTATGACTCTAGCTAGATCCTCAGTTTTCAAGAGCCTTTGGAAGGCTTGGGAATTAATTAAACATAATGCTAAATTCAAGATTAATAATATAACACTTAATAATAACTTGAAAAGCCAAACTTATAGTTCCATATGGTGGAATTTGGAGCATAATAACAAACCCTTGGCTAGATATTACACGGGTGTTTGGCTAAAAATTGGAACCATAAAGCAATTAAAGTTTTTAGGGACATAATGACTAATGGGTAATTAAAAAGTTGGGATGTCTTGAGTTTTGAGTTCAGCCTCCCTCCTTCCAACACAAGAACATATTCTACACTAATGTCATCCTATAAAGAGGCTACCTTCCCCATGTGTGTTGAGAAAGAACTTCACTTAGCTAGTGATTTTGTGTGGAAGGATGGGACTACTTTGACTGAAATCAAAGCCAATACTATCTACAAGGATCCGGTTTGTAATGATTTTGTTATTGATCATGTTAACAGATGTTAGGGAGCTTCCTTATCTGATGAAGAATGGAAAAAAAGTTTTCTTTTCTATTTGGCATAATTCTATGGAGCCTAAAAAGGCTTGTTCCAAATGGTTTGTTCTCTTGCATAAAATTCTATTTAAGGTCAATCATTATGATGTTGATATTTGTAGCATAATTTGTAAAGTGCCCAAGTCTGTAATGCATATTCTATTTGATTGTTTTTATGCTAAGAAAATTTGGAAGAGCTATTATGTTATAATTTAAAATTTTGGGATAAAGATGATAAACTCATATGGAAAGACGTTACATTTAATGACAAGAAAATGAGAAATGAAAATAAGATGTTTTGGAATTATTTATCAACTTAAATTATGTGGCACATATTGAAAGCAAGAAATGAGGACAAATTCTTGAGGGTAGCAAGAGGGTACTTACTGAGTCATCAAAATGACTCACATTTCTTAATGTTGCTTTGCAAGTATTTGTCTATATAGAGGTTTCCATGACTAAATTCTTGAGGCTGATCAAAGAGGGTATTGTTTTGGTAAACAAGGAAGAAGTAAGATGTGGACACACAAGGCACCATACCTATGAAGAGTTAAAAACATTTCATAGAGCATTGAATGAACTATAGAGGGAGCTCAATAATGCAACAACTGGTGTTGAAAGGCTCAAGATTTTATGTTGCCCAGGGGTCGAAGGACATGATGATGTAGTTTCAGTCATTGAAGTGGTCAGGTCCAATTCCTTACTGCCTAATGGGGAGGACAATTGGGGTGATCCAACGATGCCAATAGGTGAAGTGGCAACGATTAAACATACACTCCTGATTTTGTATAGATTGAACCTATAGTATGGTATCTTCTGAGTGATTATAGGCTTGTATATTATGAACTTATGTATTTATCAAATGTATGTAATTCAGTAGCTTTGAGATAACCAACATCAACAGTCTTGAACATTTAGTCTCAATTTTTTTATTTACAAATGTAATACAAATTATATGGTTTGAAAGTTGCATTGGCAGAAATCATGTAATCGTTGATAAACTACTTCTAATACAAAAAAAAAAATATTAATAATAAAAAAATAGCAAGAATAATTTAATAATAAAAATAATATTATATTATAATAATTAAATAATGTTATAATAATATGATATTTTTATTATTAAGAATATAATAATATAAATACTATAAATATATTAATTTAAATAATATAATAATGATTTAATATTAATATATTTAATAATAATATATAATATTAATAATCCTAACTCAAATCATAAATTCTCAATAGTAAAATCTAATTATACAATTTTAATTTAATATATTAATTGATTATTATAGATTCTATTATCATTTAATATAATCAATTAAAAAACATATATATATTCTAATATATTAAATCTTAAATATAATCTATATATTTATTTATTTTAAATTTTGAAAAAAAACCTATATATATATATATATATAAACAAATATATTTTAACCATGTAGATTTGAATACTATATTTTATTATAAAAATTTCCTCATTTCATTTATCTATTATGTCAAGATATTCTCTATGTTTGAAAATGAATTTTAATAAATACATTTTATTAATAAAGTTTTATCCTTAAATATTTGAACTTGATATGGTTTTATAATTTTTGTATGCATGGATTATGCATGTTTCGAGTATTTATTACAATTTTTTTTTTATTTAATATTATATATTTTCTTAATTGAATTTTTTAAATTATTCATATATATATATATACATTTTATTAATAAAAAATAATTAAAAAATAATTTTAATTTAATAATAATTAGTATAAAGAGATATAAATTTTGAATTGTTTTGTTTATTTAAATAATTTTATTATCTATTGTTTTATTTAATAAAATGTATAGTTATTTATTATTTTATTTACTAAAGTATGTAATAATTTCATTAAAAAATATTTTTCATATTTTTCATATATTTTATTTGTTTTGAATTTTATTATTTTTGTATGTCTTCTATTTAATAATTTTTCAATTAACATTTTCATGAAATTACACTCTACTTCATATTATTATTATAATTAAGACAATAAATTAATTGATAAAAAGAAGGTATGTGTCAAACTATGATTTAATTTCACATTAGATTAGACACTTTTGAGTCAAACTTATTGATCCATTATAAATTAATATAAATTCCAAATAATATTTACAAATTAAATAATAAAAAAATAAAAAAAAAATCATTATTTTATTTAAATTATCTCAGTTTAAATATAATTTGTAAATTTGTATTTAAAATCTTTCTAAAAAATTAGATTTGTTGAGTAGATTCGGCAATGCATTTTACATTTTACAGTAGATAGAAATGAAAAATAAAAGTCATTTGATCAGTCAAGATCTCAAAACCATTTAATCATATGAAAATGATTGATTTGATTTGATGAAAGAAACCATTTTGTTTTAGAGGCCCGTGATGAAAGAAGCCATTTTCTTTTAAAATCCTTCTACAGGCCTGTTTTATTTGTTAGTAGGAATATGTCTTTGTTTATGGGTAAAATATTGATAAGACAGTTTGTTTACAACTGTAATACCGGCCATGAAAGAAGTAATATTTGTCACTTCATTCTTTGATTTTGATAACGGACAACTAATTATTTCTTTCTTTTTTAGAATATAGTAGGAAATGAAAGCAACAGTTATGAGATATATAGGTGGAAATGAAAACAACAGTTATTAAAATATATATAGAGAAGAGGAATTGTATAGTCCATAAGTGGACAAGTGAATGGATAATGACAGACATTGCTCTCTATGAGTTGGCAAATCGAGAATGAGATTCAAAATATGAATCCCTCTACTAATCTTTAATTGCATATTATGAAATGTATAAAAAAGAGTTTTAATTGCATGCCAAAGAGTAGTCCCTGCCAAAGGATATGGATAAATATTTAAAAACAAATAATATAATACAAATATGGAGGCTACAAATTATTAATATTATGTTATTGTTATATTATTATTGTATTATTGTTATTATTATATTATTATTAATATTAGTATTATATTATTAATGAAATTATCATAATAATTTATCTTTATTACTATTATTTATTTTATTCGAATTATAATTTAATATTTTTAAGTTATATTAATATATTATATAGATTTAATATCATGTAATAAAGATGTATAATATTTTTAATTTATGTTATATACATAAAATATTAGTCTAGGATTAAAAATATTAATAATATAAATAGGTAATATATAATATTATCTATTTTTTTTCTTAAGGTCTTGGGTTCGACTCCGCTTCCGAGTTTACAAGGTGTTATGTGGTTGTGAGCTTCGTAGTAACACCCTCACGGACTAGTCTCGCCTCCCTACTCGCCTATAGGTGTCGTTGGGTGGGGGGTCACAAGGATACCCTGTGTATCAAAAAAAAAAGTATCTATTTTATTTGAACTCGAATATAATATTTTAATATATCTATAATATAGTATATATTCAACTTTAATTTTAAATATTATATATAATATATATTGAATATTAATAATATATAAATATATTTATTGAATATATAAATGTATATTAATAATATATAACATTTTATATTTAATTATTATATAATAATTAAATATTAAATATTATATATTATTCCACTTAATAATGTTATTATATATTAAATTTATATTATAATTATATATAATAAATATAAATATATATAGGGCGATCTATTGGGTCCAACCTTGTTCATTAGGGTTGTTGAACTAGTCAAAGGTATTTGCTCTTTGAAGTCCAAAAGGGTCTAGATGTAAGAATCATGCTTAGCATGTACAAACGAAGTAATCATCCTTGAGCTCTCAATTTCATCCCAATGATGGATTACAGAGTGTGATCCGAAACATTGATGCAAAAATATCTACACAATCAAATCCAAGAACCTTCAAGCAATCCTGGTCTTATCAATATAATGGGCACTACCTCCACTGTAGCACTTATTTACCAAAATAAAAATAAAAATGAATATATATATATATATATATATATATATATATATCTTTAATGTATATATATATTATATTTAATAAATCATAGATGTATTACTATAAACATATACATTTAATATAGCTTTTGGATATATATATTTATTTTATTTAGATATATCTTTATTGTAGAAATCTTAATAATGCAATATAATAGTTTATTTACTTTGCAATAATAAAACTTTCCCTTAATGTATGAAATTGATAAGTAGGAGGTATTTTCCATAGCATGTCAAATTTTGATATTGCTATCAAGATTCAACTATGTAGTTTTGCAAGTCAAACTCATTGACCCGTGTTTCATGAGTAGTGGTTCACAAGAACCCATCTCTCATGACAATGAATGATTCACTTAACACTCATTGCATCTAGGTGATGCTCACAAAGGTGAAGCACTGAGCCTTCCTGGGAGGTCACCCATCCCAGTACTACTCCAACTCAAGCACGCTTAACCATAGAGTTTTCTCCAAGGTTAAACCCACTTAGCTTGCAACCCCATTTGCAAAACCTTCAAAAAGTGTTGTGCCTTATGAACCATTCATTATAGATCCCCTTTAGCTCATTAATTGATAAGTAGGAGGTATTTTCCATCACATGTCAAATTTTGATATTGCTATTAGGATTCAACTATGTAGTTTTACGAGTCAAACTCATTGACTTGTGTTTCATGAGTAGTGGCTCACAAGAACCCATCAATAATGATAATGAATGATACCCTTAGCACTCATTGCATCTAGGTGATGCTCACAAAGGTGAAGCATTGGGCCTTCCCGGGAGGTCACATATCCCAGTACTACTCTAGCTCAAGCACGCTTAACCATAGAGTTTTCTCTGGTTAAACCCACTTAACTTGTAACCCCATTTGCAAAACCTTTAGCAAGTGTTGTACCTTATGAACCATTCATTATAGAGCCCCTTTAGCTCATCAATTGATAAGTAGGAGGTATTTTCCACAATGTATCAAATTTTGATATTGCTATCAGGATTCAACCGTGTAGTTTTACAAGTCAAACTCATTAACTTGTGTTTCATGAGTAGTGGTTCAAAAGAACCCATCTCTCATGATAATGAATGATATACTTAGCACTCATTGCATCTAGGTGATGCTCACAAAGGTGAAGTAGTGGGCCTTCCCAAGAGATCACCCATCCCAATACTACTCCAACTCAAGCACACTTAGCCATAGAGTTTTATCCAAGGTTAAACCCAGTTAGCTTGCAACCCCATTTGAAAAACCTTCAAAAAGTGTTGTGCCTTATGAACCATTCATTATAGATCCCATTTAGCTCATTAATTGATAAGTAGGAGGTATCTTCCATAGCATGTCAAATTTTGATATCGTTATTAGGATTCAACTGTGTAGTTTTACAAGTCAAACTCATTGACCCATGTTTCATGAGTAGTGGTTCACAAGAACCCATCTCTCATGATTATGAATGATCCACTTAGCACTCATTGCATCTAGGTGATGCTCATAGAGGTGAAGCACTGGGCCTTCCCCGGAGGTCACCCATCCTAGTACTACTCCAACTCAAGCATGCTTAACCATAGAGTTTTCTCCAAGGTTAATCCCACTTAGCTTGCAACCCCATTTGAAAAACCTTTAGAATTTTTTGTGCCTTATGAACCATTCATTACAGAGCTCCTTTAGCTCATTAATTGATAAGTAGGAGGTATATTTCCACAACGTGTTAAATTTTGATATTGCTATCAGGATTCAACTGTGTAGTTTTATGAGTCAAACTCATTGACCCATGTTTCATGAGTAGTGGTTCACAAGAACCCATCTCTCATGACAATGAATGATCCACTTAGCACTCATTGCATCTAGGTGATGCTCATAGAGATGAAGCACTGGGCCTTCTTGGGAGGTCACCCATCACAGTACTACTCTAGCTCAAGTGTGCTTAACCATAGAGTTTTCTCCAAGGTTAAACCCACTTAGCTTGCAACCACATTTGTAAAAACTTCAACAAGTGTTGTGCCTTATGAGCCATTTATTATAGAGCCCCTTTAGCTCATAAATTGATAAGTAGGAGCTATTTTCTACAGCGTGTCAAATTTTGATATTGCTATCAGGATTCAATCATGTAGTTTTATGAGTCAAACTCATTGACCTGTGTTTCATGAGTAGTGGTTCACAAGAACCCATCAATCATGATAATGAATGATCCACTTAAAACTCATTGCATCTAGGTGATGCTCACAGAGGTGAAGCATTGGGCCTTCCTGAGAGGTCATCCATCCCAATACTACTCCATCTCAAGTTCATTTAACCATAGAGTTTTCTCCAAGGTTAAACCCACTTAGCTTGCAACCCCATCTGCAAAACCTTTAGCAAGTGTTGTGCCTTATGAGCCATTCATTATAAATCCCCTTTAGCTCATCAATTGATAAGTAGGAGGTATTTTCCACAGCATATCAAATTTTGATATTGCCATCAGGATTCAACCATGTAGTTTTACGAGTCAAACTCATTGACCCATGTTTCATGAATAGTGGTTCACAAGAACCCATCTCTCATGATAATGAATGATCCACTTAGCACTCATTGCATCTAGGTGATGCTCATAGAGGTGAAGCACTGGGCCTTCCTGGGAGGTCACCCATCCCAGTACTAATCCAACTCAAGTGTGCTTAACCATAGAGTTTTCTCCAATGTTAAATCCACTTAGCTTGCAACTCCATTTGTGAAACATTCAACAAGTGTTGTGCCTTATTTTTGTTTTCTATGTTCTAATTGATTCCATGTTCATATGATGTGCTCACTTCCTCTCCTACATGATTACAAGTGGAATTAGGTCTTTTAAATTCATCTAAAGAGGATGTTTAGAAGAAAAATATTCAAATCCTCATATTCCAAAAGAAACTTATCAAGCATGGTTGCACTCTTATTTTAAAATATTTGCTTGGTTAAGAATCTCAAGGATCTTGTCTGATTTTCTTTGGATACTCTCATCCCAATCAAAATTACAAAAAATACAACAAAATATTAATCAGGAGACTAGTATGAACAAAGATAACAAGCAATGCATTCCAATGTATTTATAAACTACTACAAAGGATCAATAACATAAATGTAGAATATAGCTTTATCAATTTCATTTTATTCATATGGTTAACTCAATCCTAATACAGTTTTACCATCCTGCATTTTGAAACATCATCAATAACTATTTATTTTGCTAATCATGTTTGTTTGCTTGGTATATAACATAAAAAATATGGCATGTTGAAAGGGTGGGCATTTAGGTGTTTTTGTACAAAAACCTCTTTTTTGCATCTTTGTTGTGGTTGTTGGTAATGGATTTGTTAGTTTTTTCTTATTTCTATAATTGTTGGATTTTGTGTTGTTTTTTGTTCACATTTAGTAAAAGGGATGGGTGAGGATTTCCATTAAACCAAAGAAGACTTGCAAATGTGAGTAGAAATCTAACTTGATAGTTGCTAGAAGCATATAGATCTACTACCTTTTTAATAAGGTCATCCATAATATAAGTTGAGAGAGCTAAACTAAAAGTATAAATCCAAAATTAGGGGATAAATAAGAACAAAATTAATGTAAGGAATTTTTTGAAAATTCTAAATTACTATAAATTATGCTGTAATTTATTTTACATAATTAAGTTTGTTAATTGGTTTCACCCATATGCCTACAATACCAATAAATATTGTTAGATTTAATTATACAAATACCTCTTATAATATATCATGTGTATAAAATATTTCTAACATTCACATATATTTATTAATTTAAAAGTATAAATGGTTGGAAAAGTATTTTAAAGTCGTGTCAACTCTTTATAAGAATGGTTTTCCTCTAAATAATTATTATCATAGTAGTTTTTGTATTTCATGGGTAAAAAATTCTTAAATGTTCACATATCAAGAAAACCAAAAACATATAATAAAGTATCCGTCAATATCAAAAATATATAAAATTTAGACAATCAATTTCTCTTAATTATTTTAATATAATCTATGTCATTGTTTTCACAATAAACCATCTTTAATTAATCAATGCACATCTTACAAAGTAAATAAATATATGTTAAAAAATACAACAAAATTTAAAAAAAATTAACATCACTTATTGAGTTAATAAAAATCAAAATTTTAAATGTGATAGTGGAAAGTTCCATTATTATAAACAAAGTATTAAAATCAATTAAAAAGAAAGAACGAGTCAATGTCACATTCAAGTGGAACTTAAAATAAAAACTTTCTCGTATGAAGTGTGATAAAATTTTTAAGTCAAACTTATTTTATTTATTAATTCTGCCCATTGGTGAGGAATTTATATATTGCCAACTTATTCTTATTCCACACAAGTGGTCAAGAAGAGCATATTATGCTTAGCTAGATGCCTTACACGCTATGATGTCACTATATTTTGAACTTCCATATACTAAACTTTCTAAACGATTTGTTTATGTATTTATTTATTTTTTTAAAATATGTTTGTAGTTTTTTGAGTTCTAAAAATCAAACAAATTTTGTCACATATTTTAAAGATGTTCTTCTTGAATTTTTAAGAATTTATATTTTATAACATGTTTACAAGGAATGCTTTTTCTATATTAGCTAATTAATGTTTGTTTTAAGTGAGTTTATAGTTAGATATAACGAATTTAGGGATAATTATAATTGTAGAGAAGATTGTTTCATAGTTTGTGAAGGATGATGAACATGATTAGTTATTTGTTATGTAGTCAGTTGTAATATAGTTGTAAATTGACTAAGTGTCAATACGAGTATTTTGTGTACATGAACATTTAGTTTTTGGATCCGTATTGGTCCACTGTATAAGATCTTGCTTTGTGCTTTTGATACAACTTTGTTGAATGATAGAGGAACCTAATTCCAAAATTTCATATTGTTTTGGCTCTTGGTGTTGAAATTATGAGTAACAATATATCGGTCTAATAGTAATGAGTGTTTTCCAATTCAGGGCATATGTTTTGGTGAATCCACACTTCTCTATGGATTAGAATCTAGCTTTGTAGATTTGTAGAGATATTGTCAAGTGTCAGTAGAGTGTGGCATAGAGTTTGCAGGTCTGCATGTTCGAATGTGGTTATACAGTTGGAAATTTTTGTTATTAGGTCATTACTGGTGCCAACCTAATAAGTTTTTTGTATTGAGAAGTTTGAATATGTATTGATCCGTTATGTGGGAGCTATTATGGGTCCATACCGACCTATTTTGAGTTGTTATGAGTTTTTGGATCTTGGTACAAAGCCTGTATGTATGTATGTTGAGTTGACAAGGTATAATTGATATGGTACATCTAATTAGGATGACCTAATTGATGTTATAGGTGTTTGTGGATGAAGGGGATATATATGTAAGATCTTCAATTGAACTATAATTCATGCATATGTTAGATGCAATTCTAATAGTTCAAACTTGGTTGTGTGCCACAATCTCTTCTATCTTTTCTTCTTTTAGTCGGCAGTGAGTCCACTTGGATAGTGACTCCACCTACAATGAGCATTTTTGTAATATACTATAACCAGTTATAATATATTGTGTGCTAATCCTCACCATTGTTTTTCCTATTTTAGGTTTTCCACGTAAAAATATGTATTCATGTGTTATGTGATATTGATGGTTGTTTACATGCTTATCTTTCCTTCTGCACATTAAATATGCTATGTGGAATGAATTCTTAAATGTTTATGTGGTTTAAAAGAATATTGATTCACCCCCCTCTCAATATTCTGGGTGTTCAACATGAAGTTTGACACTTGACTTTTTTGACTTTAATATTTTGAAGGCATTCTATAGTGGACATCGAGTGTCAGGCATATGGATGAAGGCTTATTGAATAATCATTTAGAAGATATTACTAATACCCAATGTTTGAAATCTAAGCCAACTTAGAGTTCACTATAAGGAAAAAGGAATTCAATAGGGACATGCCAACCCTCTTTTCAAAATTAGGCTAAAAAGGAAACTTGGGGTCTAGTGGGATGATTCCATAAATATCATCGATCAGAGCACTCGTGAGAAACATGATTCGATGAGTTGAACAATGGAAAAAAAAGGAAAATAGGGAAAAATGAAAATATCAAAAGGGGAAAAAATAAAACAACAAGAACAACCTAGCTGACTCGACGTGACAACAAGACCATGCAAGAACAAGGTAAAACTAGAAACAAAACAAAATCCACCAAGTTTCGAGCCTACTGAGAAACGTTGCAAGGAAAAAATAAGGAAATGAATGTATGTGACAACAAGGAAACACATGAACACTATCTCTAACCAGACATAAGTGATGCAATGAAACCATCGTGGACTAAGCACGAGAATTTTTGAGAAATGTGGGTTGAAAATGTGAATGGGGTTTGATAAAATTACAAAGCTTTTTGGTAATTTTTTTTTAACATTATTAAATGACAATAAAAATCACTCAAACTCACTTTTAAACACTTTTAAATGGTGCATTAATGCTTAGTAAATATGGGATGACACAATTGAATGCTTTAACAAGAAGGAAAATGAGATGATAAGGCATTACTTCAATCGGGCCTCAGGGGTCAAGAATTTCATAAGGAAAACATTTCAACTATGAAAACACTGACGATTGAAACTCTAAAACAAAGAATTATGACAACACAGACATCGAGGATTGGATCCAACAAAGATTTCATGCTAATCTTGAAAACCTTGAAACTCCGACAGGTGAAAAAAAAGGGAAAGAAGGAGAAGGGAAAGGAAGAAGAAAAAGAGAAAAAAAGAGGGGAAAAGAAAGAGGGAAAGAAAAGAGAAGAATGAGAATAAAAAGGGTGGGTCCCCATTTTACTATAAAACACAATGGGGTGTGGGCATAAGACACAACAGGTATTTTAGAATTATGTTCAGGTTTCAAGATTTATTTATTTATTTATAATAAACAAATATTTTACTATGAAAGAGTGAACCATTAGTAGTACTCAATACTCTTTTTGGTTAAGGGGAATAACCAATGGAAAAATTTATACACTTGAAAATTTAAGATACGACTTAATTGAAAAGGATTTATGGAGCATTGGGAATATATTGAGGTCATAGTACACTAATGAAGCAATAAAATGGTTGATAAGAGATAAAAAAATTAATGAGTTCATTATGAGTTTTAGATTATATAATAGTTCCCTTCATCATATAGATCTCATCGAATCATCTAAATAATTTTTGGATTATCTTAATGCCTTGTTTAGATCACAAACAATAATCATTTATAGGACTAAAATAATTATTTTGTCTTGTAGAGAAGGGGGACCCATCACCCTCGGGATTACAAGTCACAAAAGAGTCTTAAGGAATGGGCTACCCTAAACTACCTCAAGTTTTCTAAGCAAATAAAAAAGGACAAGGTACTGAGGTTGAAAAGGAAGGGAAAATAGCCTGCCACTTTCCTTCGCTAAACTAGATGTTCACAGGGTTAGAAGAGTTGATTTCCAAGGTTTACCCTATTTCCTAGGCAATTCACTATCTAAGGATGGTAGTGCAGATCTCAGACTCTAGCATGACGCACTGGTGTCTTAGGGACATGCTAGCATCCACATAGATAGGGGTCCAAAATATAGGCAAAAGCTACAAGGAAATCTACTAACTACCGGACTATGCAATGTTTATATTTTGATAGAGAATAAAAAGAATAGAAGCAACAAATATGAAAAAATGAGACTAAGGACTAAGCTATTACAAAAATGACAAGGAGGGTAAGAAAATGTGCCTTTTCATCCACAAGTTGAATCTTCGAATAGCTCCACTCGAAAAGCACCACCTACACACAAAGATATAAAAATGTTGGGGTTGTTTTAGAGGTCTGCCTTAGCCAGTCCCCCACTTTGGTGTTCCCGCCTCCACAGACAGCCAGATAGCCACAAAGTGTAGAAAGCGATAAAGAAAGTAGAAGCAAAGTAAAGAGTACAACAACTACTATGCTACTCAATGAACAAGATGATACAAATAGTGAGCAAAAATGAACAATATCACCTTCATAGCTATGAGAACTCAAGGCAAGTAGTGGAAGGAAGAAGCTTGAAAGTATCCAATGGTGGCATTGTGGTAGCAAGAATGTGACATAGAAAGTAAAACTAGCAACTTGTAACCAAGAATGAGTGAGAATTGAGCAAGAGAGAGTGGAGTGAGTGAAGAGATGCAAGAAGAAGTGATAGACTATGAGTTGATTGATTTGAACTAGCAAAAGGGAGGCAAAACTCCTGCTTTTCATCGGTCAAGGAAGTAGGAGACGTTACGCTTAGTGACCAATGGAGAAGTGTAATTCCTCTAAGAATTCTAGAGACAAGAATCTTATTAGGATGACAACATGGTGTGTGGACATTCACATGACACACATGCATTACCAACAGTGAATCCTTCACTGACACATAAAGACACGAACAGGTGGAATGAGTGAGGTGGCGGCAGTGAAATTGCATCATTAGGTTTAAATTTTATAAGGTAGGGGAAATTAAATGGGGAATTTTCCTAGGGGTGCAAAATTCTCTTCAAAGAGGTTGAAGATAATATACCTTAACCGTCAAGGAAGTAAATCTCTAATCTAGCACACCTGGATGTGTAGGAGGTAGTTCTATAGGTTCTTGATCCTATAGGGCAACCTTGATGTGAAAGAGAGAGAGATGGCGAGCCACAAGTACTCATTCTTGTGAAAGGGCTCCATGGGTTATCAGTCCCAAAAAAATTGAACAAAGGCTCCACAGGTTCTTGGTCCTATAGAAGTTGAAAAATGACTCTATAGGTTCTTGGTCCTATGGAAAGAAGGAGCTTCAAAGGTGCTCGGTCCTGCAAAGGGAGTGCCATAGGTTCTCGGTCCTACGGGGCTTGACATGAAAGTACTTTACAGGTGTTTGGTATTGGAGAGTTTGCTAAAAAAGGCCCTTACATGTGCTCAGTCCTACAAGGAAAGCTTGAAGAGGTGCTCAGTCTTGCAAAGAAACATGAACATTAAGTTGTAGACAAAACATGTTTAGAAAAAAAGCTTAAATAGATAGACATATCATAGAGCAAGCAATTGAAGGAGAATTTTTCAAAGGGGTCCCCTCATTCCGGAACCCTTCAAGATAGCAAGGGGCCCACACAAAGGAGCACTTCATTTGAAAAGCGCAACATTTTTTGCAAATGATTATGTCATCAAGGAATCCTTTTGAAAGATCACTTTCGTCAAGGAATCTGATAAAAATAATGCTCCTTCTCAAAGGAAAGTTTTCAAACTTATTCATTAGAAAAAGTACTTTTTTGAAGGAAAGTTTTCATATTCTTTTGCAACGAATTCATTTTCAAAAGAAAAATTTCACGAAGGGTATCCATGTTGAAGAATACATTTTTGAAAAATGCAAAATTTTCAGTAAGGGATTCGTTGGCCACCAAATTCACCTAATTAAAAATTAGAGAGGTGTAGTAACCCCCCTTAGGATGCATGCAAAGTAAAGGGGCATGTGGCATCTTAAGGAGAGAGAGAAAAGACAATGAAGTTATGGCCCATAAGAAATAGTGAGGTGTAAATGTGGAAATGTTGTCATGCATGTGAGGGAAAACACATAAGCACCACAACATCACAAAGCAAGTAGAAAGAGAGGCAAACAAAGACAAAGAAAACAAGACACAAGCAGAGATGAAGAAATCAAGAGACATGGGGATCTAGGAGTTAAGGGTCAAATAAGTTCTTATATATATAAATAGATAACCCATGATGTAATGAATGAAAGATCATCAGTCCCTAATGTTCCCAGATCATGAAGAAGAGCACATGAAGAAAATATAAAAATAAAAAATTGGGTCAACATGGAAGAAAGCTCTAAATGTTCCAAATACTCTACATCATCCCCAATTGTCAAAAATCAAAGTCACAACATATAGAAGAATGATGAAACATATAGAGGAAGTTCACAAAAAATTATCCAAGCCTATATCCAAGAACCTACAAGGGTAGCAAGGGTCCTCTAGGTAGGATCACAAACACATAAATACAAGCACGGGGGGAACACAACACACACAAATCTAATCTATAGATAAAGAAGAGGTACTCCCCTACTCCTCATCAACCAACAGGTCATCTTGATCCTAATCTAGATCATTATATGGGGAGGGAGGATGGTCATGCAAGGGTGGGATAGCAAGGGGAGCACCCTTTGACTCTCCTATGACAAGGGCCAAGGAAGAAGGCCCTTTGTGGTCTTCTTCGTTGAGCTCTTGTGAGGTGAAGCTCATCGATCTAAAAAATGACCACTAGCTGAGCCAAGACATCATCCATTGATTTAAACATGCACGTAACTGGAGTTCCATGTGTTGACTAGGTGGGAGAAGAAGGAGGCACCCAAAATCTATGGTTGACCTCGTCGAAAGGGGTTGTAACAAACTTATGGGATATTGAGGCTGCTGCAAGCCAAAGAAGAACTAACTCCCAAAGAAGGTGAGCCCTTCTTCCAACCACCACTTGAGGTGAGATAATATTTCGGCTTATGCTTCAGCAGAGGATGTTGGATATCCATAGAAGAAGTGGAGGTAGAGGAGGGAGAAGACAGAGCAATGACATAAACCATTGATGTGTTTGGCATGTCTATGGGCTATGAAAATGGATGGATTTCTGGAAGGGACATCAAAAGCAGAGGCTTCATGGAAGGAGCGATGAGCACCTACACCCTTTTGGGGTGAGGGTCATCAACACATGTTGAAGGATCCAACATTAGAACTAAGGCGAGTGGAACTGAAGTAGAAGGAGTAGAAGGAGACACAATAAGAGGTGTCGAAGTAGGAGCTACCGACTCCCCTTTTTCTTCTACAAGGAAGCTTGTTTAATGCTCAGAGCCTTTCTCATATGCTTGTGCCCGTGTGTAAGCCAGTTATGTCAGCTCAGGGCACTAGAAGTTGCAACTTGAGAAGGGACAAGAGGCTCCTGTTATGTCATAAGAGTGTCCTCCACAATTGTCATCGATGGAAGGGAAACCTCCTAAAAAAGAGAAAGAGTAGGAAGTGTAGGATCAAGAATTATAGTAGGTGGAGAAGTAGACATGAGTGTCTTAGCAGCAGGCCTCTTCCCATTCATTGCAAGAGGAATAGTAGGAGTTTGCAGAGGTAAAAACATGGGGAAACTCCACGAGGACCCTTCCCCTTGCCATAAGCCATGAGTCTAGGAACCATGGGAAAAACGAGAAGTTCAAACCTGACACCTAACTTTTTGCTAAGTGGGCACCATCAAGATCCCCATGCGAGGCATGGGAGTAGGAGCCGAGGATGCCACAACAGGGAGAGAAGCAAAAGAGGATGGGGAAAAAGATGTAGAAGAGGAAGGCCCTTGGTCATGAGAAAGCTTCCCCTTCCCCCTTTGTTGGGGGGAGGAAGCAACTTGCTGCTACAAAATCATAAAACCTTTTACTACGATGGTGTAGGGAGATACTGGATAGGTCAGTTTTGGTGCCATGCCCCTAGTTTGATACTTGACATATGCATGATATAGCAAGTCTATCCTCAGAGGCAGTGGTCCGACAGGAGTAGGCCAAAAGTGATCTAACAAGAAGCCCCCACGTGACACTAGTGGCTTGTAACCGGTTTCATGCACAACATGCATAGAGCCCTCATGATAAAACTTGAGACATTTATGAATTATCAAAGTGATGCCATTCATGGAAACCAGCCATGGAATGTCGAGTTTCACCCTGAATAGGTTTGACTTCAAAATTATGACAAAATAGGTATCCACGATCCTAGGTCCTAGCAAGATTGAAAGAGTACTAGAACCAAGAGGAGGGACCAAGAGTCCATCATGTGTGCATATAGTGTCCTTCAACTCTTCGTATTTCTCCATATGCAAAATTTTTATCAAGAGTGTTTCTTTCGCTATAACATTCACTCGGCTCATGGTGTCAACTAGGACACCAGTCACAATGTTCCCATTGACACAAGTGAGAATATACAAGGGAGAAGGATCTTTATTCATAGGTAGATCTCGTGAGGTAAAAGTTATGTCTATTGATCCACTTGCAAGCTAGGTGGAAGGAATACGTGTGAATGAGACCATGTTAACGTACACGGGCATAACAGACTCAACAAACATAAAAGATTGAGAGATTGGATAGTGACCTATCTAAATTCCACTCCTAAATATCTAAGATCCCTTCTGACTTCGTAGGTAGAGGTTGTAGATTGGGTTGCAAGGTTGTACACCCTACAACACACAAATCAACAACACACCTAGGATACAAGAGAAGGTTCTTCGATACCAAGGGATGAAATCAAAATAGTTCATGTCAGGTTCACCAAAATGTAAAGAAGGGGGACCTTTCACCCCTGAGACTCTAAGTCACAAAAGAGTCCTAAGAAATAGGCTTCCCTAAACTACCTCAAGTTTGCTAGGTGGATCGAAAAGGACAAGGTATTGAGGCTGAAAAGGAAGGGAAAACAGCCTGCCACTTTCCTTTTGCTAAATTGAATGTTCATAGGGTTAGAAGAGTCAATTTCCAAGGTTCAGCTTGTTGCCCAGACAAATCATTGTCTAAGGACGACAGTGTTGATCTCAAACTCTAGTGTGTCACATTGACATCTCAGGGACATGTTGGGATCTGTATGGACATGGGTCCAAAATACAAGTAAAAGCTAGAAGGAAATCTACTAACTACATGACTATGCAATGATTATATTTTGACAAAGAATAAAAAGAAATAATGAATATGCCAAAATGAGATTAAGGACTGAACTATTACAAAAATGACCAGGGTAAGAAAACGTGTCTTTTCATCCACGAGTTGAATCTTTGAATAGCTCCACTCAAAAAGAACCACCTACACACATAGAGACAGATAAATGTTGGGGATATTTTAGAGGACTACCTCAATCAGTCCCCCGCTTTGGTATTCCCACCTCCATGGACAACCAAATAGCCACAAAGTGTGGAAAATGATAAAGAAAGTAGAAGCAAAGTAAAGAGTAGAACAACTAGTATGCTACTCAATGAAAAAGATGATGCAAATAGTGAACAACAATGAACAATATGACCTTCACAACTACAAGCACTCAAAGAAAGTAGAGGAAGGAAGAAGCTTGAAAGTCTCCAATGGTGGTGTTGTGGTAGCAAGAATGTGATGTAGGAAGAAAAACCAACAACTTGCAACCAAGAATGAGTGAGAATTGAGCAAGCGAGAGTGGAGTGAGTGAAGAGATGCAAGAAGTGAAAGAATGTGAGTTGATGGATTTGAAGTAGCAAAAGGGAGGAAAAGACCCATTTTTCATCGATCAAGGAAGCAGGAGACATTATGCTTCATGACCAATGGATAAGTGTAACACCTCTACGGATTCCAAAGGTAGGAATCTTATCAAGATGATAAGGAGACCCATGGATGTCTATGCGGTGCGCGTGCATCCTCAAAAAAGATTCCTCCACCAACACAAAAAGATGCAGCTATGTGGAATGAGTGAGGTGGTGGTGGTGAAATTGCATGATCAGATATACATTTTCTAAGGTAGGTGAAATTAAAAGGGGAATTTTCCTAGGGGTACAAATTTGCTCCATTACAGGTCTAAAGATGGAGGGAGGTGACAATCTAGTACAACACATAAGTAAGTTCAATATTTTTTGAGAAAAATAAGTGGGAATAAATGTGAAAGTAAATTATGCTGATGCCAAAGATATTTTGTTAAATAATATGCTTTTTAGCTAGCCATTTATTGTATTCACATTAATTAAAATTAATTTGAACCTGGAAAAATATCTTCATTAATTGATGAAGAGAACCAATCTAAGAAAGTGATAAGGAAAATTTCATACTACTTATACAAAACAAGCTCATTAATTCTTCCAAAAAACATCAAAATTCTCAAAGTACATGACCATAGAGGATTACATAAGCATGTTGTTTTTGCAAACAAAGATTTCATGTAATGGTGGATTACATACAAGGAGAAAAAGACCAAATAGATGAAAATATGAATAAAGTTAAAGAATTGGAAAAAACTGAAAGCGATGGTGAAAAATACCAGTATGCTAAACATCCTTCCCATGAGAAAGGTGATGATGAGATTCTTTTTTGAAAAGGTGATTTGGTGAGGTCTAGTCCCACTTGAGGGGTAATCAAGTGAGGTCCAATCCCACTTGAGGAGTAGTCAAGGTGAGATTTAGTTCACTTGAGGATGAAGTAGTGAAGTTCATTCTGGAACTACCATATTTTGTGATTATAGTGGGTTTTGTGTATTTTTATAGGTATGTCTATGCTATGAGGTCAATGGTAGAGTGTTTATCTATTAGTAACAAAGCCATTTTCTATTGTGGAGGCATAATGAGACCACTCCCACTATTAATTGTAAGTTTATCAAATTGAGGGGATGTCTCAATTCACATATGAAGTTTTTCTCTCTGAATATTAGAATTATAAGTAATAATGGAGTTGAGTGAAGGAAACAATATCCACAAGTTTGATATTTAAAAAGGGTGTTAGAGGTTGAATATAAAAATTATGTTATAATTTATTTTATATAATTAGTTTTGTTAATTGGTTTCACCCATATGCCTACAATACCAATATATTGTTAGATTTAATTATACAAATACCTCTCATAATATATCTTGTGTAGAAAAATATTTCCAATATTCACATATATTTATTAATTTAAAAGTATAAATGGTTGAAAAACTATTTTAAAGTCATGTCAACTCTTTATAAGGATGGTTTTCCTCCAAATAATTATTATCATACTAGTTTTTGTATTTCATGGGTAAAAACTTTTTAAATGTTCACATGTCAAGAAAACCAAAAAAATGTAATAAAGTACCTATCAATATCAAAATATATAAAATTTAGACAATCATTTTCTCTTAATTATTTTAATATAATCTATTTTGACATTGTTTTCACAATAAATTATTCTTAATTAATCAATATGCATCTTCCAAAATTAATAAATATATGTTAAAAAAATACAAATTAATTTGTCAATTTTAAAAATATTAACATCACTTATTGAATTAATAAAAATCAAAATTTTAAATTTGATAGTGGAAAGTTCCATTATTATAAACAAAATATGTACCAAATTTGAATGCATACTATAACTAGCATACATATATTAAATATTAATATATATAAAATACATCAAGAGTTATCATTATCGAGGCGCCTATTGCACTCTAAAAAATTATTGAATATGTGAGAAGCATATGAAACATACCAATTATTTAAATTATAGTGTGAAATATGAAGAATCCACGTGGGTAGGTCAAATGAATTTTAAATTTATTACAACTCATTAGAAACATTTGAAATGTATCATAATTGTGTTACATAAGGAACATTTATCTTTACAATTTGAAAATTTTGTCCATTAAATTTACAACTCATTAGAAACATTTGAAAAGTATCATAATTGTGTTACATAAGGAACATTTATCTTTATAATTTGAAATCTTCTTCTTAAGAGTAAGAACCT
The DNA here is from genome assembly GCA_007258455.2 of Sequoia sempervirens. Lineage (NCBI taxonomy): Eukaryota > Viridiplantae > Streptophyta > Pinopsida > Cupressales > Cupressaceae > Sequoia > Sequoia sempervirens. The sequence goes on from VDFB02327154.1 coordinate 90,560, forward strand.
ATATGAATCAACTTCTAAAACTTTACAAATTATACATTATTTTTTGATGGATAATATTGGAAGACTCAAAATCTCTTCTCTATTTAATTTGGAGCATCTTCATTTCAAATAATCTATGTCCTAAGTGTGAAATTCCACTTTGTCATCCCCTTATTCCTCTTCTTCTTTTTATGCAAGCTTCTTTTGATATACACTTTCCTCCACACACCCCTACTGATTTCTAATTTTTTCTCAACATGCACCTCTACATTAGTAGGAGACAAAACAAAAGAGCATCCAACAAGTTGATTATTAAGGTGTAGCATTCTTCCACCAAGTTGAGCACTTCGAAGGCCTTTCTAGATTTGTACATTCCATTGATGTGTCAACCCTTAAATAAAAATCCCAATTATAAAATGACTATTTCGTAATCTAATGTCCACTTGAACCATAAAAAAAACCTATTTTTTAAAGGAGACACTTAGATCCATTTCCATTAAAATTTATGTTAATGTAGTTAATGTGTAGCTTTCACTTTTAGAAGCCAAAATGAAGAATGAAATATGTTTCAATCTTATCAAATAGAAGACATCTTTATTTCTTTCCTTTCTTTTAATCATATGTCTTTAACTTCAAATTAGATTTTTTTTTATGTTATTCAATAAAGAGTACGAAACTATGATTTGTTGAAAAGGTTTTAGAAATTGTTATGCATATCCAATTGGCACAGACAAATCCAAATTTCATAGCCTTCATACTATCCTCTCTACCTGTGCCAAAATAGGAGATTTGAAATAGAATATAAACATCCATTGAACCATAAATGATAGAGGAATTTTGTCAAACGTAGCTGCAATTATTGTGGTAGATATGTATCCAATAAAAAATAGTCTTTTTAAGTCCTAACCTGGAATGATTGTGTGCAAAATGCAAAGCTACTGAAGACCACACTCGACCCATTCTAATCAAATGTGATGTTGTTCCTTCAAATACTGTCAAACTGTCAAATTTTGTGCAAAATTGGTTTGGAGAAATAGCCAAAATTTGCTGCAAACATGAGCAAAAATGCCCAAAAGATAGATTTATAGGTCAAAAATTTATGAATTATTGTTGATTATTTGAATGGTTTTATCGATTGACCAATTAAATGGAAAGAATGGCATATTTTTGGAAAAAAATAGCTGTAGGGGAGAGTATAGGCAAGAAACATGAACATTTGACAAAATGTCCCAAAATAAATCTGAATAAATAACATTTCCTTATGTAAATAGATACAAATGCTGCCATTGAAGACCTGGTACTTCAGCTTTCCTTGTGGGATGAAGCACCTGCAGTTGTCCAACCAACGCTCAGGCTTGAATTGTAGGTAGTTGGATCCCTAAACAACAAGCATCCACCCCATGGAATAGGAATAGTGCATCACCTGCATTCCCTTGCCAAAAATTGTCCTCTTTGGTAGCACATCGTCACGGAGAGTGTGTTTTGGAGTTGATGGGAACTGGTGGGTAGAGGTGCATGGATTGAAAAATTGCAGCGTGCAAGTAATGCATGCTCTTCAGCTCTTCGTAAGAGAACGAAATGTCAGTTCTATTTTCTCTTGACACAACTTCATTATAGATCTGTTGTCTTCAACCTATAAGTGTTAGGAGAGGAGCCAAAAGAAGCCAATGATGGTGAGCCAGAAGAAGCTAATGAGATGAGCCAGGTGACTATAAACGAGGTGGTGTCCCACCTAGCCAAGATGAATCTAATGATGATTTCGTGAAGAAATTGCTCTGACCCATCCACGCCCACACCTGCACCTTTGCTGTAATCGAGTGTCATCATGAATCTCGAAAACATCTCCTGGTTACAATCCTTAGTTTCAATTGACTCATGTAAAGAAACCACCCCTTGGATTCAACTTCAACCATATGAGGATCGATCCAAAAAAAATGCTCACACCTTTCTTGACACTTGCTGCTCACAATATGATCTGCACATCCTCTAATTGGCCTTTCTCTGGTTAGTTCGATCCTCAAATGGACTTCAACAGAGAAAACATGAACTCAAATAGAGATAACATGATGATTGTGCTGCATGGTGAATTTAATGTGTAGGTATCATAAAACCCTCCACCAACAAGCTTCTCAAAGGCATTGATCAAATATACATAATAGTTCATCATGCAAGATGGATCACCTATGTTTCAGTTTCTCACGCCTCATCTTCCACTACCATCTACTTCTGCATTTTAGTTACTCACACCTCATCTTCCACTACCATCCATGTCTAGTGAAGACCATCAATTGTACCACTGATAAAATCTTTCAACTTCTTCCACTACACGTAATCATGATTACTGGCATATGTGTGTCCCTTACATAGATTTTTGGATGCCACATTAGATGTCTCTCAGTGTAATAAAAAATATTAAAAACAATTAAAACAAAAAGAATGAGTCAATATTACATTCAAGTGAAACTTAAAATAAAAACTTTCTCACATGAAGTGTGATAAATGTCACTTTTAAGTCAAGCTTATTTTATTTATTAATTCTGCCCATTGATGATGTCACTGTATTTTGAACTTCCATGTACTAAACTTTCTAAACGATTTGTTTATGCTTGTTTTTTTTTTTAAATGTTTGTAGTTTTTTGGGTTCTAAAAATCAAACAAATTTTGTCACATATTTTAAAGATGTTTTTCTTGAATTTTTAAGAATTTATATTTTATAACACGTTTATAAGGAATGCTTTTTTCTATATTAGCTAATTAATGTTTGTTTTAAAGTGAATTATAATTTAGATATAATGTATTTAGGAATAATTGTTATTGTAGAGAAGATAAATATTTATAGTAAGTTTTGAATTTTTTTTTTGGATTTCAATGTTTATCAAGATCAATGTTTATAAACAAGTTTTGAAACTAGATTTTTTTCGAACTTCAATGTTTGTGGTAATTTTTTAGGTTGAATATTTATAGCATGTTTTGAATTTAAGTGTTTCTAAAATTTTAATAATTTTAATAAGTCAATCTCCAATATCTGTAGCGAGTATATAGTCATGTCTTGTTAAAAAGAACACAATCTACATTTTGTGATCTTTATTGTTTTTTAATAATGAACTATGAAATGTGATTTGAAACAATGATTCAAAAACATCTACATAATTTACTTAGAAATATCCACACACTTATATTGATTGTAAAAAAATATTACTCCTAAAAAATAAAGCGATTCAATCATCTAAAATAAACTTCTATAACAAATATTAACTATTTTTACATTTTCACAATATAACCAATACAATAATTTTAAATTTTTAAAAAAAAGAGACGGTTTTCATCAAACAATTTCTTTCTTATAACATTATGAAAAAATGAGATGATTTTAATCCTATGCCCATAATTCGTAAAATGCTTATGGAATAAGTGGATAGCATGTTACCAACATGGTCCTTAAAAACATGTTATTGCAGTTGGAACTCTTAATCCAGACAACATACATAATAGGAGACACGTTATATATAGGTCCTACCAATGATTTGATGAATGTGGTTGGATTTGAAGGTAATGATTGTGTTAATTGGGTTATGAAAATTGTAGTTAGTTATAGTTTTGTAAGAACATTATTATTGTTGTGCAATTTATTTGTATTTTTGGAATGTGGAACAAAATGTAGACAAACATATATAATTATGGCTATTAGAATATACAATAGAAGTACATTTAGTAAATCATGGTAGATTTTATCATTAATTTAGTTGCTATTATTTCAAAAGCCTAATGGGTTAGAAAGAGTTGTGTTAACTAGTATACAATTATTGGGCTAAAATAATCTTTGTGTAGTGCCCCTCCATGATTCACCCTGCAGTGTTGTCCGTATGTGGTTTGGTTCGTTTTTGTTGTCGTAGACTTGCTTTTCAACCTTGCTGTGAAGTCTGGTATTGCTTGTTATTTTGTGAATTTGATTTAAATTGGGTTGATTAGTACTTCGATTAATTATTACTTTAAAATAAAATTACTGAAATTTAAAAAGGCATTGTGATAATTAAAATAAATGCTTTAATATAAATATGGCTTTGATAAAATAAAATATTATTAATGATTTTACTTAGTTTAAATAAATTAAAAGAAAGATTAAATTAACAAATAAAATATCTTGAGTTGATTTATTATGAGTTATGAATAAGGATACATATATAAATAAATATATTTAAAAAGTGGCAGTTGATAAGGGATGGGAGATTAATAAAATAATTAAATTAAGGAGAGAGCATGTAGTAATGGATCATGGAGTAGTAAATAAATTAGTTAAATTGTTCTAAGATTGGTGCTGCAAGCTATGAATAAGGAGCTTAACATCTTATCTCCAACCTTGTCAAGCGAATTGGTTCCAGGTTCTTTTACTTTTTAAATTTTACCTCTAGTTTTCAAAAGAAAATGCTAATCTATCTAGAGCTAAAATTTTCTTGAGTATTTACTTTCAAATGGAAACAATTATTTAATCTCTTCTTTGAATATTTCCAAGCCCTATTTGTAAATTGAATTATATTTGTTCTGTAAATGTTGGCAGCTATTGCAAATCCATTCCTTTTGGAATATTCCATTTATTTCATTAATTGCTCTATGTTTCCCCAATCTGACTGCAAAATAACAGAGTATCTCCACCACAAAATTTGATCATCCCTTCATCCTTCATTTGATGTAATCCTCTGTTTCTTCAATCTTGCCTTCATAAATTTTTCCCTCAATCCTAAGCATATCGTAAGGTTGATCCTGTTGTTACTTTAGCGTCTTCCATGGATTTTTGCACATAATTTTTGCATACTAGGTTACCAATTCAACCCCCTATCGTTGCTTTTCTTTGGGAATTTCTTTAGTCTCCTTACTAATTTCCTTGGGCGCATGGTACCCCATTGTTTTTGGGTGAAACTTTTTTTGAGACTGCCAAACATACTTGGCACCGACCCTGCTAAGATTGGTGGTCGAACATCTTAGTTTCTCCTTAGCGGCCATGCCGTCATGGCTCGTTTGGGGTTGAGGCTGTAGGGCTTGAATGCAATGTTTAATAAAAGGTGTTGGATCTGATATCTTGCTTGGCATTCCTTTTTGCATGGGATTCAATGATATACTTAAGGTGTCTGTTTTATTCATTCTGATGTTGCAAGATGCGTCTTTACCCTTGCATGTTAACTACCTTTGCTACGCCTTTTCTGTTGCATAGTATAAAAGATATGGATTATGCCGAGTTCTTCCTTGGGCTGCGTATTCATTGTATTATGCCTAATACGAATCTAAACCCTGCGACAACTTCTAACATTTTATTGTTAGAGTAATAAGTTATTATGCTTAATTAATTATATCATATTGGTTAATTAATTAAGTCACTTATTCCTTTAGTTACTTAAGCTAAACTTAGGCACATTAATAATTGATTAATTATTAAGTGTGCACACTAGGTTTCATTTAGGGTTTCTTGATCTCCTTCATAAGGATTGATCTCTTTGTAATAATTGATTCTCTTTAATGCATTTTTACTTTGAGGTTTACAAAATATCTTCTTTGGTTACGCGTCTTTTGCATGTGACAAGTATCCCTTTGCATGTAGATCTTGGTTTCTAACATGGTATCAGAGCTCTAGACCTGCAACTGCCTATTCGTGCTCTGAAGATATGGCCTTTCAGTGAGTTTCTAATGCAAGGGTTTCCACAGGCATCTTTTTTGCAAGATCTAAGGGTAGCTAATTTTTTGGGACACTTTGGGCTCAAACGGACACTGCCATCGTGTTTGCAGGGGCCAAAAACCCTAAGAATGCCTATTGTTTCATCGATTTTGGTGTAGTTGATCTGGGAGGCAAAAAAATTTGTCTAGGGGGCCGTACGGCCTCCCTAGCACGCAAATCGAAGCACGAAAATCAATTTTTTTTAAAAAAATGTGTTTTTCGATGTCTGTGTGGGTGCCTCCAGTTATAAGGAATTCTGCCGCCCCCACGCCACCGGGCGGCCACCCATCCACCGCCGTCGCCGGGCTCCATTGCTGGTCCACCGCCGGGCCCATCCGCCAGCCCTTGAGGGCTCCCTCCAATCTACCCCGGTCCTATGGTGGACCAGGGGCCATGTACTCAGCCTCGTCGGCCATTCTACGCCAGCCGGTGGTCATATGTATGACCATGGGCCCACAAATAGCCCGACAGCCTCTCAGAATATTCCGGGAGGAAAGAATATACCAGTTACCGAGCATGGAATATTCTGACTGTTTTCAGCATATACTGGCACCACAAAATGTTTTCCAGCAAGGGGGGGCATTTTTTTGCCTCGACGGCCAGACGGCCGTCAATTTTTTTCTCGTGAACCGCTAACGTCAGCGGCCGTACGGCCCCTCTTTGCCCCTCCTAGCCCTAATCTTTCCTAAAGGAGCACTTTTTTTTCTTTTGGTCATAACTTGGGCATACGGTATCAAAATCGGGCAAACGAGATATCGCCGAAAAGCTGGTTCCGAGTACTTTCCTATGGTGGATTTTATTTTACAGTATTTTTCTGTTTTACTTCATTTATTGATGTTTGAAGTCAGATGTTTATTTTATGCTTCCAAGCTCATAACTTTTTGCCACGATCTCCAATTTTTTCTATCTTCACGGCGTTGAAAAGGTATTAAGGAGCTCTATGTTGCTGTCTATGCACTTTTTCTGTATCTATCCTAGGTTGATCACTTAGTCCAGATTTGGCCTGATGGGTTGTTTGGAGATTACTTGGATGTTTTGGCAGTTGGGAGGGTGCATCTTACATCTTTGCACTTTGTTTTCAGTAATACATCTTTCAATAATTACTTGCTGCTTCATAGATTCCAGGGTTGTTCCTGTTTGGAGTTTTTGAGTGTTCCATGGCATCGGGTCTGCTGTTGCTTTATCATGATTCCTTGAGTCAATCAGTGACTCTCATCTGGTTTCAATAGTAAACAGAAGAATCTTTCCTTGCTTGCCAGTATCAGACCTTCTAGTGTTACTCTATAGTGATCTTCCAGCGCTTCTTGCAGCAGTCATCTCATTGTAGGGGGGTTTTGTCCCACTGGGTTTTTCCTTCTCTACCTCATTCTTGCATTTGTAAATGGGTACCTGATCAGGCCTAGTTGCCGGGACCCATCTTTGCTTTCATGCATCTTCTTCTAGTGTTTTAGCTTCTTCCTAAGTTCATCTTAAGGGGGGTGTTAGAGTAATAAGTTATTATGCTTAATTAATTATATCATATTGGTTAATTAATTAAGTCACTTATTCCTTTAGTTACTTAAGCTAAACTTAGGCACATTAATAATTGATTAATTATTAAGTGTGCACACTAGGGTTTCATTTAGGGTTTCTTAATCTCCTTCATAAGGATTGACCTCTTTGTAATAATTGATTCTCTTTAATGCATTTTTACTTTGAGGTTTATAGAACATCTTCTTTGGTTCTGCATGTCTTTTGCATGTGACAGGTATCCCTTTGCATGTAGGTGATCTTGGTTTCTAACATTTATTATGGTCTGCAAGATTGGTTTCGATGGGCATGTTCATTTTTAGTAATTGAAATATGTATGGCAATTTTATACTTGTTCAATTTTTCCTAGATGGTGTATTGTGTCTGGTACTTGGCGTCCGATATTTTTTAATGCTTATGGCGATTTCTACTCCTGTGAGTTATGTGCGCTATATTAGTGTTCAACCTGCTTTTTCTTAAAATTTGTATATGGCGATTTTCATTCTTCAATCTATGATTTTATTTGGTGGTAACATTTAGGGTTTGAACGGAGTGTTTGTTTATGCCGAAGGCATATCCAATTTGAAACACATCAATCTAAATTTTGCCATCCATGGTTGACCCTTGTCCACAGCAGCTGGCCAACGATTGAAATGCAATGAGCCGTCGATCATCTTCTGCTCATAAAAGGCAGAACACCTGCATTTATGCCACATTCAATCCACTGCCTTCATGATGCATTGAATCCACTTGCAACTGTCCGCCCGCCGGCGCTAGGTAAAGGTCATAACTCTCCTTTACTTCGTGGTGTCATGGAAAGAACAAAAATTCATTTGAAATTGATCAACCGACACATCAGGTGCGTAGAGTCACAGGGAAAAAAATCCACGCTTACCTTTACATTTGGACTACTCTTCACCCACACCACGTTGGTCACCATCCTCCTCTTCACCTGAGCACGCTAATTTTGTGTATTAAAAAACTTTGTTTTTAGGGCAAGATAGGTGGCTTGTTTTAGGGGGAAAAAAAAGAAGAAGCGCTAGAGGGGTTGGGGAGAAGAGGGCGGTGCTCTGGTTCCGAGGAGGAGCAGAAAACAAAAAGGAGAGGATACCTGAGTTGCGGTGGGAGATTTAGGAAGGCATGAGTACAACATGAGGAGTTTTGGTGCACGAGCGACCTATGGGGAAAAGGTGCTTTAGTTTTCTATGCTTGTGCAGGTTGAGGAGGTAATCCCTTGTTCTTATATTAATCTTTGTGTCTCCAAAGAAAACCTTTGTCCTTGTTGTTTGTTTTGTTTTTATTCTCTTGCGGAGGCAAGAAAGCAAGCTCTGTAAGATCTTTCAGATTGGTGTTATTTTCGGCCTGTACATGCAAACCACTACCCTGATTAAATAGTTATTAGATTTAATTTCACCTGGGAATGGCATTCATGCCTTGTGCCAAGAATACTGATGCAAATGGGAGTAGGAGCTAGATGCTTTTGGTTTTATTTTTGTGTATTGGTATGAATATAAATGAGTGCAACAACAGTTTTCAAAGTGGTAAGAAATCTAGTCAGAAGCAAAATAATATCATAACTTAATATATTATGATTAAATTAAATAATATAAAATTTAAAATATAAACTAATAAATCAAACCAGAAAGTGGCCCAATGTAATCTCCCTTTACCAAATCCTTCCAAAGAACTGAACAAAAAATTCAACAAGGCTGGACCTGATGCAGGATCATGACAGGGAGACCCTCAACAGGGTCAAATTGATGATTAATTCAAGTCTGTTAAAATTTATTAGACTACTTATTAGCTCCAAATAGTCCTTGTTTCAACATCTTCAATCTGAAGACAGGTACTATTGCTGATTAGTCTAGCCAGGTAAATCCAAGGATATGCACAAATGTGATTTTTCAGTTTTAGTAGTTAAGGCATGAATGAGTAAAGATCAGAATTACCAGACTTTACCCATCATATTGGTGGAAGTTCCCACCCAATAACATATTTTGAAGTAGACCAAACCTTATCATATTGGTTATTGCCAATTATTATACTTGCAAGTTCCTTGGTAGACATTACATAAAATGCCACAAAGAAATGCAATGGAATGATTGTAGGTTCCTTGGTAATACATGGAAACCCTAATTGTATCCTTATTATTAGCATGTTGTTTACTCTTAACCTATTCTTAGGATAGTCCTCTACAAAAGACATAATTTTCAATATCTTGTTGTAGACAGAACACCTTGTTTCGGCAGTCTCTCTCCCTAGATAAGCATTAAGAATGTCAATGCAAGAACACCTCTCCTTTAGCATGCTGTGAATGAAAATGTAGCATAGCTCTATCATGGAGGCGAATACTGAAATCAGCGAGGAAATGTGGAGGGCAATTTTCATTACTTTTATATGGTTGCTACCTCTAAAGATCTATTGCTACATGTCAATCTTGACCAACTAAGATTTATAGCTGCACGTTAATGGCATATATGGATATTTTTACTTTCCTTTTCTCTTTATTAAGCTCATTACAGCTATAGGGTTTATCTTGGATTTGTGATCTATCACACTCTTTTTTTGAAGTTTTTAAAATTTTAAAGCTCATTACGATTAGGACTTATCTTGCATTTATGATCTATCACACTCTGCTCTAAGGCGTTCTCGACTTTCGGTCATTCATATTTTTGTTTTTAGGAACTTATTAGTTTTCAAGATTATAAAAATTTATTTCCAAGTGTTTAAGGCTTCCATTTGTTTTCATTTTTGTTTTCTGTTCAAAATGGATAGCAAAATTCTACAAATTATTTTGGTAATTTAATTTGGGGCTTTAATAAGAGGATTTCATTTCTATAATCTCTATCTCATAGCATGAGATGTGAATGCAGTTACTATGGTAAACCAAGATTCAATGGTCTATTTTTGGATTAGCAAATGTGAACCAACCTTGATAGATCTTCTTCGAGATAGAACTGCAAGAGGAAAAAGCGATGCAGCGAATTCCCTGTTTCATCTATCAGTTTTTCATGGAAATGATTTACAGGTAGTAGCAGCTGGGGCAGTTCCTTTTCTAGTTAATCTTCTAATAGATGAAAGACCAGGTCTTGTAGATGACGCTCTCTTTATTCTTGCTTTGCTTTCCAATAATTTAAGGGTTTTAATTGCAATTAGTGAAGCCTCTGCAATTCCTCTACTTATCAGTCTTCTTATATCAGGTTCTTCCTCACCCAAATCCAAGGAGAATTCAATTGCTATCTTATTAGCACTATGTTGCCATACAGGAGCTGAAATTGTAAATATGTTGTTGAGACTGCCATCACTAATTCCTTCTCTATATAGTCTTCTCATTTCTGGCACTCCTTGAGCCACAAAGAAAGCCACTTCACTCCTTAGAATCCTTCACAATTGGGAAACCTTCCCAATCTCCTCAAAACATTCTCGCCTCTCAAAATCAAAATCTAGTTGCTTCGGTGACATAGCCATTGAAGTTCTTTCACTTGATCAAAATGGCATAGTCGTCTTCCGATTCATTTTATTAGCGATGCACATTCTTTAAATTTGTTTGGTTCCTGCCTATTTGTCCTACACTATATTCTTTGGTCATCAAGGATCAACATAAAATGTAGACAAATTTGTCCTAAGGCAGAGGTCTGTCTTGTAAACTATATATTCTACATAAAAAGCTATAGCAAATGATCATACATTAAAATGGATGGATTATAAATCCAAGGTGTAAAAATCCAGCTTTGTAATTTTTAGTCAATACTTTTGTTTTTTGAATTGGATAAGTATGATTAATGTATGTACCAATGGCTATATTCATGATTTTTCTATTGAATGAACTAAATATTGAAGACAAGATATGAACAGAGTATCAAGTTGAATTTGATCTTTTCTCTTTCCAATTCTATAACCATTGATGAAAATCTTCCTTTATTTTGGGCATTGATTGACTAGTAAGCTTGAGGGTGAGGAAGATGCAGAGAAGTGGGAGCATTTGTTGGTGGAGTGTTATCCAGTGTCTTCATGCTTGATAATGTTTCACACCCCTACTGACCAGAGGCTCATCAAGGAAGAACATTTTTAGGCTAACTCAGTATACATATATTCCGATGGCTAAGGGGTTTGAGTGAGTTTTGGGCCTCACTCATCCAATAGATGGGTTTGTGATCCAAAGTTACCTTGAGTGGGAGGGAGGCATATATCTCTTTTCTTCTATTCACCAAATGCTAACATTTCAATATTATGTAAACTAGGTGGTGTTTTTGTAGTCTATCAAATTATATAATTATGTGTGGGCATTAATGTGTAGTTTCAAGTCAATCTTCATTGATTGATATTATGTATGTTCAAATCTAGATGATTTGTGCTCGAGTAGATAATGAAGACCAAGTTTTAGAGCTAAGTTTAGATTCAAAGCATATGCAAAATACAATCATTGTACTAATATATCCTTGGCCATCTCTTGAGAATCCGATGTGCAGACCTCAATAGAAGGAAATATATGCTTTGTATCCCATATATCAAACATGAAGGTTCAGAGAGCTTCAAGTTCTCTACATTGAAAAATGAGTACATAGGCATATGTGAAGGCAGTTCATGCCCCTAAATGTTGTCATGCTACTCTATATTGAATAGATCATATTGTATCAGTTTGAGCTCATCCCTTATCCAACCTTGTTTGAGTACGATCATACGATGTCACCAACTTAGAAATGATATTCTCTTTAATGCTTATTGTGACATGCTTTGCAATTGCTTTGAGTTGTAAAGAGTTTTTGTCACTCTTTAATGTGCCAATATGACACTATGAGCTTGGCAACTTTGGTTGCTTCCAAACCAGCCTCCTACATGGCTTCTTATATGCACTGTTGAGTAATGGTTGCCCATTCTTGATCAAATGATACTTTCTCTCCTTAAAAAGAAAATTGCATCTCTGTTGTACTTGATTGCCGTATAACAACTCACCCACTTCAGGTGGTGCCATATTGCTGCACTCTTTGCCATCAATGAAATTAGCAGTCATGGCAAACTTGAATTTGAATTGCATTGTAACATGCATTTTTCTATCCTTGTGTCACCAAAGTCTGTTTTATTGCTTTATCACTATTTAGATAATAAATATATAATAATTAGATAATATAATCATATTATAAATTAAATTAATTATAAAATTATCAAATAAATAAAAAATATAAATAATAACTACTTAATAAATTATAAAAGTAATTAAAAATGATAAAGCTGGACGATTTAAGAAAAAGGTCAATTTCATCATTTTGGCTCATAATTCACACATAGTAAACTTCAACGTCCCATCTACCGCAAATACTTTAAAAATCCATTATTAAAATAAATCTACTGCACAATTATCTAAAAAAGTTTTATAATTTAAAAAAACACTGAATAGGTTAAAATGTTTTGTACACCTAAGCGTGGAAAAATTACCTCTTTACCATATGTGATTTGGCGAGCAAAAAATTAAATACATGACGTAGGAATGCCCGCCAGTAAAAATATTTTGAATAATAATAAAGAGATAGGGTACCATTCGGTGCAGAAACTGATAGTGGCCTGACAGGAGGAATGTCCGACTGTTTTAAACAACGATCAACAGTTTCCATTGAGCAATTTTTCAACCATGCCCTCTCTGCACTTTTAGACTGTTGAAGGAGAAAATGAGCTTCGAAAGCTCATATAGGACACACCACTTCTTCTCTTGTTCATCATGGCTCCCCACAAGTTTCCTTTGGTCATCAGGTCCTCTCAACCTCTCCCTGCCAGTCGAGCTTCATTCCAATGGCTCTCATTCATTGCCAAGTACTGTTGACGCCTATCTCTCTTGTTAACGTTATCTACATTCTTTTCAGAATATTAATTATGTTGTGTCCTCCTCGAATCTGTTGAATCATCTTTGAGCCCTTCAAGATCTTATCCTTTCATCTACCCCCCTCGTTCCCCTCCTCCTTCCTTGCACGTGGCATCCCCATTGGATTTGGTCTACCTTAGCTCAACCTATGTTTTTCACTCCAATCATATCATGACCTCTTCCAACTCAAGTTCCCTTTCTCTCCTCTCTAACACACTTAAACCCCTCTCACATCAATCTATTCACAAGTGGAGGGAAAACTCATTGTCAACCTTTCCAATGTTCACTTGGATTGAGGAGCTTTCAACCTCCTCAAAAGAGGCTTGCACTTTTCCTTACTTTCTTGATTTATCCCTCATCATGCTTTTCTTTTGTTTTTTACTCTTCTCTTTTTAATATTGAATCTTTATGTTTAAGCTTAGTTTAACATTTCTCTTGAATTTATTTATAATTCTTATTTAAATTTTATATAATAATATAATAGTTAATACATAAAGTTTGAAGAAAATATACCTATTTAAATATGTACACCAATTATGTAACACGAGTCAATTAAAATTTGTACATTCATTTTAAATTAATTTGAAAAAAAAATATATTAATATTATTCTATAATAAAAAATTAAAAAAAATTTAATACTAATATTAAAATCATTTTCAAAATGACCTATCAATTGTCATTAATACTAATACTAATTGTCGAAGGGCTTTGAAAGCTTTCAAGCAAATGTAGTTGGCACATTTGAAGCCAACTCCACAAACTTTGCCAACACCTTCCAATTAGGGAAAACTGAGCTTTGGATCAGGGCATGCACATCCAACAGAGCATAATCAAATAGTGGACACCAATGCAAAATGTAAAAGCATATGCAAGGGACAAAATGCCTCAAAATTTGTGGTCAACACTCTACAAGTATGCCTATGATTATTGTATTATTAAAACAAGTTAATAACAATTACCTCATCAAAGCAACAAATTACTACAAGTTGTATTTACTTTCATGATCATTGCTTTCCTAAGAAATGATTTGATATAATTATTTTCTAATCTTGCTAGATAATAATTCTTCCAATACATACATATCAATGCACCAATGAACTAGAATTTAACATACTAAAAACTATGAATATTTCATCTCATTACAAAAGAAGGGCCCATTTCTACCATCACAAAATTCTATTAGTATCATGTTAAAATGTACAATACAACATAGCTTACCACTAAAAATTCTTTGGGAAAATTATTTCTATGCTATATGGTATCCATCATACTACATATCAACCTACACTGCGGCCCTTATCAATGCATTGACTAGAAAGAACTTCACCCTTCGTTTTGGGCAAGAAGTAATGAAGCTTTGTAACATGCAATCTACACTACTTGGAGTCAAACCCACATTGTCAACTTGAATCTAATGGGTGGCACTTGTCAACTCAAAGTGATTAAATTATGTGGGAGCAAATTGTTTAGTAGAATTCACTAAAGATGTGTTGTCATGACTTTCTATGATCATAGACTATGCACAAAATGGATTTGTTGAAAAGTCCTTGGAAACTTTCAAACAAATGCAATCAACATGTATAAAGTCAGTCTCAAAAACCTTTTCCTACCTTCTCCTTAATTTTGCTTGAATAGGAGCTCTATAATAGAGTATCTATCACAACATAATGGAAGGGGATTTTTGGGCATTCCATCAAGCAAATGCAATCGACATGTATAAAGTCAATCTCAATAAACTTTGCCTACCTTCTCCTTATTTTTGCTTGAATAGGAGCTCTATAATAGGGTATGACATCTATCACAACATATTTGAAGCTATCACTTCTCCATTGAGACCTTTGTTGCACAAAAAAATCATTGCTAAATGGCCTACCAATTGACCTCGTGTATTGCAAAATGTATGAAAAAAATAGACCACTTTTTTTCCTAATTGACCTTCCACACCTCTTCATATAAAATAAATCTATACCATTGTATTCAATTGCATACATTGTTATAATTGCAATTAAACATTCCTTGGAAACAATGGACTTTCACCATTGTATATATATCATAATTTTACATTTTTATATCAAATAAATTGAAGTTCCCTTTCATTTGCATACTACTTCCATTTTAGTTTATCTATGTGTTGTTTTTATAAATTATATACACATTGATCTATTTCAACCAATATGTCTACACAAAATGAAATATGACAAATACTCATTTTCATTTTATTTATTTCATGTGTTGCTTTTTCTAGATTAAATACACAATTTTCTATTTCAAAAACTCTAATACAACCATATAATTGTTCGGCGTACCCCATTGCACACCTAAAGTGCAATTGCTAGTTTTATGTTTCTGTAAGTATGATTTACATTTGAATTCAATGTGTATGGTATTCGCTGAATGCAAATATGTTGGGTATCCAATTAATGTGTATGGCGTATTCATTTCGCTATGTATAGTAAGCACTTGACTTTTTGCTACCTTGTATTGGGTCTTCATTTTGATTTGATTGGTATTTTATACCTTGTAAATTCGTTTCTTGAAAAAGGCTATATTGCGTATCATGTTTGCCTTTTTGATTTCATCTTGGAGTATTATCTTGAGGTTTATGTTGATTTTTGATGGATATGAATTCTGTTTGGTATGCGATTTATTCTGTTGGTATTCAATTTGTTCTCTTTGGTATTGGTTTTGCCTTCTTTTTCCTACATTCATATTTAAGATGCCTTGTATTGTGTTATATTTCGGTGAGCTTATCATATGCTTTGAATGGTGTTTCATTTTGATGAACATAATAGATGCTTTGTATTCTATACCTGCATTGCATTTTATCTCTGTGTTGTATAACCAATACTGGACACTTCGATTTCACTTCGATGGCTTTGTTTTGAATTTGGTGTTCGACAACTTTATTATATTTGGTATTTGATATTGATTACTTTGATTTCATTCGAAGGTTACTTCTATATATGGCATTTTACTTTGTATTGTGGACACAGAAAAAGTATCCCTTTTTTCTTGCTTGATTTGGGCATAATTGATGATAAATTGGACTTAATGAGACCTTGATTTAGTGTTGTGAGGTGTTTTACACATCCACATTAGGTCTTGGGCCCTTGCAAATTGAATAAAATGTATGTCTTGTAAAGGTGTAAAGAATTGTAAATGATTTTCACACTTTTCTATACTTTTATTGGTCCTTTCCTCTCTACTTTTGAATTAAATATTATTTTAATTCAAAAGTTAGCTTTTCCCTCTTCTATAATTAAATAATTCTTTCAATTATTTAATTATTCATTAGCCTTTTCTCTCTACAATTAAATATCTCCCCAATTAAATAATTATTTAATTTTTTTTGTATTAAAGATAGTATAACAAAAGGATTACAATGAACACGCTAAATCAGAGTTCACACTGTTCAAACACAACAAGAGGACCATGAAGGCCTCAGGATAACAAAGACCACGCAGAGTCACAGCAAGAGGAAGACCACACAGGTCTTAGAACATGAATACATACAGATTTATGTCCCAAAATAAGACTAATCAAAACAAATTTACCACATGCTTTTGAATTCTGAATTGTTGACTTCCAATATGTCTTCTTTCAACAACTTAATGAACTTGCTTTTCTGGAGAGCTGCAACAACATAAATCGCTCAAGAATGGAGCCTAACCTCACCAACAACTCCTACAGTTTCGTTGAAGACCCATTGGAATTCCTTTAACATCCTTAGAAAGTTCTCATCATCACCCAGATTGTGTCCAAATTCAACTTCAGATTTGTTTGCCATCCCACCACTATTAGTAATCAATCTCCTTACTTTTGCTAATACCATCTCTAATGCCGCATTTTCCTGCAAAGCAACAATAAGATATGTGAGTATCCTATTTGACTTAGTAAGCCCTCTCTTACACCCTTGGAATCTTTCCCATTCCTAGCCTTCCATAGGTACCAAAGAATTTCAGTTGTAAGAATATCCCAAAAAAAATTATAATCTTTTGGAATATTCCTACAAATGAACATTATTTCATACCAATTAATCTGTCCATATTCATTCCATATGAGAATTTCATTACAAAATATATTCCAAACCTCTTTGGCATAAAAGCACTCAAAGAAAATATGCATTATTGATTCAGGTGTCCTGCAAATACTGCACATACTCACTTCATTGTGATTAGTCTTATAAGGAATTTTCTGTAGGAACAATTGCCACCTAAAACAAGCCTTCTTTGGTTCAATAGTATTTTTCCATAAAGATAAGATCACTTTCTTCCAACTAGCATTAGTTAGATTGATATTCTAGCAAGCATTAACATGGTCCTGAACAACATTAGTATTAGTGAGCTCTTTATAAACACTTTAAGCTTTAATTTCATGTAACGCAGAACCATCCTTCCAAATCAAATCACTAGAAATAACATCAGAAATAATTTCACTATCAGCAGGATTCAAAAGGAAAGAAACATTTTTGCAAGAGTCCAAGAGGGTATTATAGGTTCTAGTTTTAAAGCTACCCAACTGAAACTCCTCCACCAACTTGTCTAGAGGTTTGATTTTCCCCTTTTCAAGGAGATTATAAAAGGTATGAATACCGACAACGTTCCACTTTTTGGTAGAGCACCCCTACAGTAGCGCTAAGGGCTTAATATTATGCTCTAAGTTCCACCATGGAGAGTAGGAAGAATGGCAAATGAAATCATTGTTGATAGTGATATTACAGTTTTTAAACCCAACTTGATGTTTCACCAACTCTTAGGCCTTCCATAAAATTTTGAAGACCAGGGATCCAGTTGTTGTCATGGGGTGTTTACCCATCAGAATGTCACAAAAGGGTAGGTTCTTCCAAGATTTAGCCTGCTTGGGGGAGGCACAAAGGATATTGTTCCTGACCAGAACCTTCCATGGTTCCCCACCAGAGGTAGCCTTTGCAATCCACTTTGCAGCCAGGGCAATGCCTTGGGATCTAAGATCTTTTAACCACAACCCCCCCCTCATTTTGTCAATGCAACACCAATCCCACCTTACAACATGTCTTCTCTTCTTGCCTTTTCCATCCGACCACAGAAAGGCCCTAATCTTTTTTTGAATTTCAAACACTTGATAACTATAGAAGAACCAAACGGGAGCAAAATAGATGCTATAGGAGGAAAGAATCTTTTGGAAAACTTGCAATCTCCCAGCAAAAAATAGATACTGTCTTTTCCAGTTATCCAATTTTTTGTCAATCTTTGATCTGATCCAAAGCCACATCTCCTTCAGATTGGGGCTGATAGAAAAAGGAATCCCAAGATATCTCACAAGTTTGTTAGGGCCCCCCCATTGAAACTCATATTTCTGGAGCCAACTAGGGGGGGTCTCAACCCAGCCAAGAAAGCAAGACTTTGCAATGGAAACTTTGGCACTAGCATCCATGTAATATAAATCCAATTTCCCCAAAAGGGTCTCCAGGTTCTTTTCCTCCAGCTCAATGAAAATGGCGATGTCATCCGTGAACTGGATGTTGATTAGGTCATTGAGGTCAAGTAGGATTATCCCATGGAACTTGGGTGAAATTGTTGTGTCTCTTAGCAAATAGTGTAAGGCATCAGATGCAATCACAAAAAGTGCAGGGGCCAGAGGGCAGCCTTGTCTAATGGATATGCCAAGATTGATTTCTTCTGAAAGAACACCATTGACATCCACATGCGCATTAGCGTCACAAAGGAGGACGCCCACTACCTTGCGAAAATCCTTAGGAAACCCAAACGCTTCCAGAGTCATCCTTAGAAATGACCATTCAACTCTATCATAGGCTTTTTCAAAGTCCAATAGTAGCATAGCAGAGTTCTGACCTGATTGTTTTGACCATTCCATGGCTTCCCAGCTTGTGATCAAGTTCTCCAAAATATACCTACCTTTAATAAAACCAGTTTGAGTATTGTTTACAAACTTAGGGAGGATGTCAACCAGTATTAGAGCTAGGATTTTAGCCAGAATCTTGTAGGAAACATTTAGCAGCATTATGGGCCTCCAGTTTTTTATTAAAGTTTTGTCACCCCCTTTTGGGAGCAGCTTGATGATACCTTTGTTTATGTTATTTCCTAGTGATCCTTTCTCCAAGGCCTCTTGATACACTAGCAAGAGGTCATCACTTATCCAATCTTTAAATTCCTTGAAGAATTCCACCAGGAACCCATCACAGCCAGGTGATTTGTCACTATTCATGATATTGATGGCCTTCACAATTTCCTCCTTGGTGATGGCAGCCGCCAACTTGGAAGCACAATCTTGCCCAATTTTTTTGGGAATGATCATTTTAATACATTCCCTAGCCTTCTTGTTGTTCTCCTCGTTACTTTCAGAGGTAAAGAGCTTTTCATAGAAACCGTGGAATTGCTTTAGGATCTCCTCCTGAGAGGTGAAGAGCTCTCCCTCCTCCCAAATTTGGATGATCTGCTCCTTATGATTTTTTCCCTAATGAAGTTGAAAAATAACTTCAAGCCTTTGTCCCCATGGAAAAGCCAATTTAGTTTGGCTCTGACCTTGATACCTTTAGTTTTCTTGGCTTGAAGATTTCTGAGATTGTCCTTGCACCAAATCAAATCCTCATTAAACACCAGGTTATCCAGTGCTTCCTGAATCTTGGACTCAGCAAGCACAAATTCTTCTTGCAGTTTATTCTCCTCACGCCTTGAGTCCTTGGCACATTTTCTCCCAATGACTTGAAGGAGTTTTTTCTAGGCGTCAACGTTATGCTCCCATCTTGAGATAGCACTTTCCCCTTTCAACATCCAGTTGTTAATCTCTCTAATGGAGGCAATTCCATCCTTGCAGTCAACATCCTGAATCAGCTGAGTGTTGAGGATGAAATTTCCCCTTTTAGTCTCATCCACCCCAACATTCCCCCTTGTGCAAATGCAAGCTTTTATGGGTGGTGGTCTGACAGGGTGAATGGGCAGACACTGATTTGAAGCCCCGAAACATTTGGGACAAAACTTACCTCATCCTTATTCATGTAGAACCTATCAAGGTGGCAATAGATCCTCTTCTTACCCTTCTGAGCATTACACCATGTGTACCAGATCCCCTTATAATCCTTTTTTCCATTTTTCAAGGGATCCATTAGGTTTAGTTTGTACTTCATCCGTTGCCAAAAATGTCTCTCATCCCCTTTCCATGAGACATCGACACCACCCCACTTATCCTCAAGTTGCTCCACCATGTTGAAGTCTCCACCAACTACCTAGGGGACTTGAGGCAGCTGATCATTCATCCATTTCCATAGGTGGGTTCTCTCCCTGTGATCATTAGGAGCATAAACCGAACAGATACCAATACTATTCCCATATTTTTCCAAGATGATCCACACCACCCTGTTACAGGGGGAGGATCCGTTACCAGTGACAAGATGTTTCCATTTATTAGAAAGGAGAATGGAAGTTCCACCCCTTCCCTTGTCATGTTTGGTGGAGAACTGATAGGCTTCCGTCCAGATGAATTTCAAATTTACCTCAAGTGAGAAGCCAATTGCCTTAGTTTCTTGCAAGAGGACAATGTCTCTCTTAGGCCCCATATTCATAAATCTTCTAATGGTGTATTTCCTATCTGGAGACTCCAGCCCATGAACGTTCCAAGAGATGATGTTAAGATTCATGTTCCAAAGTCATGAGGGCTACCTCTTGGGAACTCTTGAAAATTTCAAAACATTTAAGTAACTTATCATCCAATTTAGGTTTCTTGGCCATGGGGGATTGGATGACCAGACTTGTCTTCTTTCTCTTGTTCTAAACATTCTTTTTTCTAGTCAAAGGATCCCCATTCTTTCTAGGTCGACCAGGACCTTTCCTTCCCACCCTTTTGTGACATTCTCATCGGTATCATCCCCATCTTCATCAGCTGAATCATGGCTGTTACAATTAATTATGTTATTGGTGACAAGTTTGCTACATAGGTCTACACCAATCAAAGAGGGCACAAACTCCTCCCTCCCTTCCGAAACAAGCTGGCAGGGGGTTTCTTGGGTTTGAGCCTTACTCGAAGGATGATAGTCACAAACATAATCAATTTTAGCTACAGATTTAGAGTTAGGTTCATCCCCACCAAGGATGTCACCCACTTGAGTAGAAACCTTAGAGTATTCTTAGGGCTTTGATGAGATTTTTGTATCCATGATCTCGTTTGAGAGCAACCCATCTTCTTTTCCCAATATGGCGGTGGTAGGGCCCTTATATAGTCCCTTAGCCCTCGTGTTCCTACTCAAATCAGTGTAATCCTACTGGGAGACACCACTTCCCATTTTTTCCAACATCATTTTACCATCCACAACCTTCAGTTGCATTAGACTTTCATGATCATTATTTTTACCTCTATCTTTTTCATCAACAAGATGGTTGTCTTGGATTCTCTGCCTAATTTTCCTTAAGGAAATTTGTTGGGCATTCAACTTACCAAGTTGTTCATTGTTCTAGCCAGGTGGAGGGGGTGGGCGAGAGAGAGTAATAAGATGCTCCAAAGCAGCAGGAAAAATAGGGTCAATGGGTCCTTTTGAAGGCTCAACATCTTCACAGGTCTTGACCTCCTCACTAACCAAAGCCTCAAAAGAATTCTTAGTGGGGAGACTACCATGGCACATACCCAAAAGGTGCAAAGATCTAGGGGCAGGGGACTTGCCTTAAGCCCGGGCCAGAGAATCAACACTACAGGGCGAAGAGTTTGGGACAGATTGAAGGCCTTGCGAGGGGTTGATAGCCGAGTTGGGGGAAGGAGATGAAAAAGGAGAGGAAGACTCCAGGTGGGGTTATCCACAGAGGAGTTTTTGAAAGGGTTAAATTTCTTTTTTTAATAAGAGGGAAATTTTTTTGGATGTGCCCTTCTTTGCGGAAAAGGTAGCACACATTGATGCTGCCAAGCACCTCCAAGGGGCAACAAATGTCTTTTCCCTCATCCTCAATGATGATACTTGGTGGAAACTCAGTGCTAGGACTAAGAGAAACAAGAGCCCGAGCATCCAGATTTGGGAGGGAGGCCTTTGCATCGTCAACCCTTAGAACACAGCCGAATGGGGCCAAGACAGTCAGAACAAGCTTCTAGAAGTCAGGGGGGAGGTCTTTAATCAAAACCCATCTCAGGCATGAGAGAGCCACAATCTCATCAGCAATGGCGGATGGAGACCATGCCATCGCTCGAAACATGCAACCCCTAATGTTCCAGAAGGGTTTGGCTAGGGCTTTTGTCTGTATTTCCTTATTTTTAAGAAAAATAACAAAAAGGCCTTGCTGGAGCATTCTACAGTATGAAAGTTGAATACCAAATTTTTCCAGTCAGACACTAGAAAACCAAGCATTGATGTAATTTCTAGTAGGAGTTTTATTGATATCTAATGCAGCAAGAAAAATAGCAATATCCTTGAGCCTATTCCTTTCATTTTTAATTACAGATTTCATCTCTAGATTAGGAATGAGCCTAGAAAAACCATGGGTGTCAAGGGGCTTACCTTCTACACCGCATCCTCCGCAGGCACCCACCTCACTGTTGATAGCAAAAAATGCATTTTCAGGAATGGAGACCCTGCCTCCAGCAACCACATCTTTGAAAGTATTTGGCAGAGAGGCACCACCATCAGGAAAAGGGAGGTCAACACCTACCTGCTCATCAGGGGAGCTCGAGCCCCTGTCCATTAGAGCCCCATAGGGCTGAGGCACCAGGTTGAGTGCAGAGCCGCCAAAACAAAAATACTATGCACAAAAACTAGGGTTAGAAAAGAAAAAAGAAAAGACCAAAGGAACAGCGCATAAAAGATAACTAGAGGAAACAATGGGGCGAAGAACCAATGTGGGGGAGGACGTCACCCCCCCACAGGACATGGACAGGCCACACAACCAGCAAAAACAAGTTCCACATTGCAGAGTTTCTAGAGCATGCCGGTTCTCTCTGGTTAATTATTAGATCTACTACCAAGAAAAATAGATCCACCTTTCAAAAAAGACATCTAAAACAAATAATTATTTAATTATTCCTTCCCTCTCCATTAAATAATTTTTTTTAATTATTTAATGTTTAACACTCCACCTTTCCTCTATAATTAAATAATTCTTTTTAATTATTTAATTATCTAAATTATTTGTATTCATCTTTCTAAATAAATAAAATTAATATTTTATTTATCTCTCCTATGTTGGCCACCTAAACTAAATAATCTTTATTATTTAATTTTATCCTATCACCTCTTTTTCCGTGCCAATCTTGTCTTCCACTTCAAGTCTTTATCTACCCACACTAATACATTTGACTGCAAAATCTGACGAAAATGTCTAACGAAATATGTAAAATTCGATGTTTGTCGGGTGCTTGTAAAATTTGATGTGTAATTTTCATTTTTTTGAAAGTTTATCCCTGATGTTCGTTGAAATTTCGAAGAACCTAGGGTTCATCGAAATGTCAGCTATGATTTTCGTCGAATTTTCGACAAACATGAAAAATTTAAAAAAATCAAATTGTGGCCGACATAAAGAAAAGTGAGTTCGTGCTTGATTTATTGCAACAGTGTTTTTCTCTACTTGAGACAGTTTGTGGAGAACTAAGGATGATTTTCTTGGGAAAAATCAGAAAAAATTCAAGAAGATATCACCAGGTTGAGGGTAGTCATTGTCTTTTTGCAGAATTCAGTTGTGAAGTCAGATTTGTAGTTCCGTTTTGAAAATCATATTTTAAAGCAACATCTCATCGATTTCATTTTAGAGGTTAAGGGTTTTGAGAATTTCATGTCCGATTTTGTTGTGTGGAATCACCATAAGATCACAACCAAGGAACAAATTCTTGTGACTGTAATTATGTGATCCATAACTCTATTGGTCATGTGGCACAGTTGTGCTATAACAAATACAAGATGCATTCATGTATGACCCAAGTTTAATGTGGCTATGTTGTGATAGAAATGGAGAACTCATATAATGTAGTTAATTCAGGTTGTATAATGTAGGTGTCAATCATCATTGGGTGCATTCAGGTTGTCTCAAGTTTAACAGTTAGGATGTAATTATAGCATGATCGAAGAGTGATTACCTCTTGCTGCAATAAAGAGCCTATAACTCTGGTTGATATGCAGAGTGGTTTTGTTATATCAATTATGTAGTGCATTCAAGCACAACCCATGTTTAATGGGCTATTCTAGAGAGTGATCAAGATTTTCTAAACCTTATGAATGTTACTTGACATATATTTGTATAATCTCAAATTCCTTCAGAGGCTTTTGAAGTATCAATGTATCCTATATAGGGTTTAGAATGATTTCTTTTAATTAAAAAAATAAATAAATGATGTATTTCCCTGTAATTAGATAATGTGGAGATCTCCTAAATCTGCCAGCACACTATCCTCTTTGACATTGTATTCATTACTCTAGCTACTAGGGTTTTGCATGTGACATCTTTAATATCTTCATGACCGTGGCTTTTAAATAGATCTCAGTCTTTGCTTTAATCCTTTTCATGGTAACCCTTGAGTTCCATAATCCACCTTCAATCTCTTCTAAGAATCTTGTCTTAAGCTAGACTGCATAGTATGCATATAAAGCAAGTCCTTCATACCTGCCATTGTTCCAAACCACCACTCACTGCCTTGCTTAAAATGTTGCCTCCATAAGTACAATAGCATGTTTTAAAATCATGGTTGCCAGTGATTGACCATTAAGGTCACCACTTTCATCATGAAGATACAATGCATTTTTGTCTTCAAACTCAAGGCATTATGGAAGATAACATTGTGAATTGTTTGTTGTGTACAATTTGATTTTCTTGCACATTTCTTTGCTGCTAACTTCCTAAGGTGGGTATTGCACCCTCGAATCTCAAACAACTCACTCACTATCCTTGAAGATTCTTTTCATGAGCATCCTTCTATAAAATCAAACTATGCCCTATAGATTGCCTACTTACTACAGGGGGACTCATTGTTTCATGGTATTGTAGTTCTTAAGATCCTTCAACCTTATTGACACTACTTCATAGTCCACAAGGTATTATTCACTATTCTCCCATCTTTGATGAGTCTCAAAACACTACTCAAACATGCAATCCACTACCTCCATTATACATTAATGGCTAAAAAGTAACATTGAATCTATGATTACCACTTTTACTTCATTTGGACAGTCATTCCCTGATTGCATTTTCCTTGTCTAACACTACCAAAAGAATTTGAAAAACCCTTAAGGTCAGCAAGGGTGTAAGGAAACTCACTGTTAAAATCTCCACTTTACTATGCAAGGTTTGAGCTTTATTATGTTGTCACTGCTCAGCCTCTTTTTGAATGTCACATCTCAAGTGATTGTCATTCTTCTTACCGTAGATTTCATTTACAAATGTCACTAAGCTACATAGTGTGTTTGTTATTGGCTACAATCTTTAGATTGCAAAATTTTGTTATTACCTACAATGTCTCAATCTTTCTGGTATTGCAACCTCACTAATCCGCTATAGTTATTGTTTATGTTTCTACGGAGGCCTAGGGTTTGTACCCTAATCATGCTCTTACCAATGCTTCTATTGTTTTTTTTAGGGCTCTCTCAATGTTGAGGGCCCTAGGGATAAGCTCATCATAAGAAGTGACACATTGCATCTTTAACTAAAAGGATAAATCCGTATTGACATTAGCAATGATGATTCTGACTTGTTGCTCCTTAGGAATGGGTCACTTGCTCTTACTAGCTCGATACATCCATTGTTGTAGGAAGTTTGTGAGCAAGTTCAATATTATGATTTTAGGAGTCTTTACAGTTGGAAATCATAGTAAAATCATAATTTAATAAGTTTTTGAATTAGCATTTTAAAGTGTTTTTTGGGTCATTAACTTAGGACTATCTTTCTAGAGGGGTGGTTGCATGCCAAAATTTTTGGTGTAAAATATCAGAATTATTAGATTTTGTTACCTGTCTATGAAGAAAAATTATTTGAGTGTGAGTTTGATATTTTTTGAAGATCTAAATATTCAAGCTTGGTAAAGAAAAATCATGTCGGATAATATTAGTCCAAAACAAAATGAAGAGACACTTTATAGATTGTGGGCTAGATTGAAAAGAAAGGGTGATGAGAAATGTTATTGTCCTTGCAATAATTGCAAGGGCTTAAAGACGAGATGACTTTTAATCACAACAATTGAGAAACATTGTAGGTAGCATGGTCACATTGAAGGGGGGTATGATTATCATCCATTGGTAAGTTGTTCATTATATGTCTTTATATTGATTAAATTTATAAATGTTTATATTGTTTCAACATTTTATATATCTATAAAAAATCACTTGATCATGATCATGGTTTATTTGTCTATCATTATTATAAAGGTGGGGTGCGCTAGGGTAGATGATATAGATTATCACGGCCTAGAGAATGTGGTTTTGCAAGTGAATGAACATGGAGCTGTGAATATTGAAGATGAATTTAATGATCCTATGGAAGAAAATGATCATGCACTAGAAAACACAGTTGAAGATGAT